>PVKB01001608.1:0-153544 GCA_004027205.1 Ctenodactylus gundi
TCTCTCTCTCTCTCTCTCTCTCTCTCTCTCTCTCTCTCTCTCTCTCTCTCTGTTCTATCCCCAGTCTTGTTTTGTGGAAAGAGAGGACACAACTCAGAAGCTTGGATACTCGAGATTGCTTCAGGTGATGATGTTAGGGTGATGATGTTCCTATGTGCACATCAGCTGGCCAGCTCATTTCAAACTTTCATTATTCATTATTATTTGTGGGGCTTTGGTCTTAGTTTTGCAATATAGGAACCTGAGAATTGGCCTATTATTTCTGCTATAGGAAACATCCTAAAAACTGTTGAAAGCCAATTTGCAAGTTTCTTACGTTTCAGTGGTGCTCAGATCCCTTTTTATTGTGGAGAGGAAGTCATAAATCCTTGAAAATATGCCAGTGTGTCCAAATTTGAGGAACCTAGTTAAAATGGGCTAATTGTGAAGTTCCTGGTGTGTGGAGAAGGGTGACCTTAGTTCACAGTTCACTTGTAAAACAGGATGCTGAGGCTCTGCCCAGTGTAGAGGAGTGGCAGAAGCCTGTTATAATTTTACAATTTCCATAACACCAGACACGTGTGACTAGAGGCTACTCTCTCACATACCTTTGGAACTCAGGGCTTCAAAACTGGGCAGTGAGTAGGCGGCCTAAGCTCACCTTGGAGACTTGTGGCATCTGTACCTAAGGTGTGTGAGAGGTATGGTGTTTTTTATGGTCTGCATCTGGAATTGTACCCCACCCCTCCAAAGTGTCTCATATTTGGAAGGTGATTGGATTATGGTGTCATTATAATCCTCAGTGGTTTAATACTTTGATGATTTCATGTGCTGTTAAGATGTGGGGCCTAATCTGAGAGGCGAGGGGATGGCCTGGAAAATACATTCTTTCCCTGGTTCCTCCCCACTCTCTCTTCTACCTGTTGCCATGCCATGAACAGCTTTACTCCATTATGTTCTCCATCATGCCCTTCTGCCATTGTCAGCTAACCAGGAATGGACTGAGACTTCTGAAATGTGAGCCAAAATAAACCTCCCTCCCTTAAGCTGTGGTGTGTCCCAATGACAAGAAAGTGACTAAAACATTTTCACACGTTATTGCCTGTGAGTGTGTCACTTTTATAATTAATTCTGAGTGTGGGGATGAGTCTACCCCTTTTCTTGCTGGATATTCTTGAATTCTATTATCACCACTGCCTTAAGAACAAGAGTTTGTTGTCTCTGGTAAACCTCACATCTTGGTGCTCCAGCTCATGAAGGGGGAAATCTTTCTTCTGCTCTCCTCCTTCAAAGTGTAGGACTTATTCTGTGATCATGATTACTCTGAACCAACTTGAAAATCAGAAGCCTAAGAGTATCTCATCTAAATCTCTTCTACTCTAGTCACAATTGTTCCTTCAGCTCACCTGGGGAGCCTGTTGAGCGCTGCATTGCTGAAGTCCCAGTCCTAAGCATGCTGATTTAATGCTCGCTGGTGGGTGAGGGCATTGCAGTGACAAGTTTGCCAGTTGACAGTACTGGGTAGCCAGAGGGGAGAACCACAAGTCCAGCATGCAAGGTCTCAAACCTGATATTCAGACACACCTGTCATCCTCAGCTCTGGAGGACGAAGTCTGGTTATTCATTTTTCTAACAAGCTCCCTGCAATGTTCATGCTGCCGACCTGGAGACCACACTTTAAGAACTGCTATTTTAATGTGAACTGTTTTCTTTCCTTCAGTATTCACTGAAAATGGAGAAACAGCTGGGCTCATTCTCAGTTCTTTACTTTCTCAGTGGAAGTGCCCTCCTCAGTCTATAAAACGTAGCATCTTCCATTATGCATTTAATAAACCACAAGATAACAAAGACTTTCCAGCACATTCATTTTACTCATCAATCCATTTCTTGTAGGATTGAAGAGGTAGAGAATGGACAAAGATCTCACTTTGAAAAGTCAGACTATTGAATATATTTGGTTTCCACAGGCACTAATTTCTCAAAACTGGAAATTTAGAAGAAAATAGATTTTAAAAACATCTTCCAGAACAAATGTCCTGGCTATTTCTTATGCCTATTTGGGCCCTCTGTGTTCATAACAGATACTTGTTTATTATGAACTCTTAGTTGGCACCATGGTACCGCCCCTTGTCCCACCCCAAGCATAGAACATGTCTGCCTTTTTGAACCACTGCCCAGGCTTAGAACCACATGTGGGAGTTTAGCAATTGTGCTGCAGGAAGCCAAGCTTCCATGTGGAAGGTGGTGCCTGGAGTGTTGATTAGGATGCTTGTCTTGGGTTGTCTTTGGGTGGGCAATTACAGCTTACAGCCAACTCTCTAGATCTGTTCTATTCTTTGTAACCCTGGGTAGCATATGACTCAGGGCAAGATGTCCGCTTTGCCTCGAGATATATATATATATATATATATATATATATATATATATATATATATATATATATATATATTAGTGTTAAGTTTCCTCATTTCCTCACCCAGCTTGTTGAAGTCATTTTAGCATTTGAAAGGGACCAGCTCAGGTGAAGGATGGAAGGCCTGACTTGTGTCTCTTGTAACCCTTTTTCTCTTCCCTTACTGAAGCAAGTGGAATTGTCAACTCCAGGTATGCTGAAAGGCAAGTTCACAGAGCCTTCATTGTGTGCCTCGTGGACTGCTGAGTAACTCACAAAATTTAATTTTGCGCCAGATCCAGAAGGAATTTTTTTTTCCCCATCTTTAAGCAGGATTTTTATTTTTATGTTTCATTCCTCTAAGAGAAAGTAGAGCCATAATTCTGCACACTGCTTAGCAATCATAAAGTGGGTAAAGATGACTTCTAATTCTGAAGGGGACATGGTGTTGATTATTTCTGAATAGTACAATAGGGCATGGCCGTAGCAGCCTTTTAAAAAAGTCTTTGATTTCATTGACTATGCCTGGGGGATGGAAATAATGAAGTATTCTTTTAATCATGAATAGTTTGAGAGTTCTGATATTTTCGCTATTCACCATGTAAGACAGGTACATGCACTTTCTCTTATTTGGAATGTTCTTTCTGGTTCTTAGTACTCCTTTGCAGGTAGGATTGTAACCGACAGATTAAAATGGATCTTTGAAAATATATAGACTCTGGATGTAGAGGCAGGAAGGTTGCAAGTTTGAGCTCAGCCTTGGTGACTTAGGGAGAAACTTTTTTGATGTCAAATGAACAGGAGATGTAGGTCAGTGTGAAGGTCCTGGGTCCCATCCTAAGGTAGGGATGAGAAAGAAAAATGTATATGTGTATGAGCAAAATATGCTATATACACTGAGTGCTTTCTCCAAAATGTATGAAACTGGAAGAGAACGTGGAGCAAGATAAGTGATGTGGGCTGAGAATGAACAACGTATAAAACTTGCGTGTATGGATTGGCCAAAATGATACTCATTAATCTGAATAACTAAAAATGAAAATTAGCTAGTATTTTAAGAGTTGTTTCTCAGCTTCCTCGTGCTGAAAGTGGAAACTGCCACCTCCAGCCCCGATGCCAAGGAACATTTTCTGGGCTTTCTGGTGGACCAAAGCCTGGCTAAATCAACAGATGACTATTTCCTGGCTGTGGCTCTGCATCTTTTATAAACTAGAATACTTCTGCATGCATGGAGGTGGGGGCAGTTTGGCCAAATCCTGAATAAATTTATTTTTCCATTTTAATGGGCTTTTCTTCTATTCTGATGGCAGGCAGATGAGTGAATCCAATAACTGGGGCCCAGATTCAGACCTTTGACACTTTCCAGCCACAGGATCCTAAATTTTTTTTAGATTCACTTAACCTAATCCTTCTTTTCTGAGGTATTCTCAACTCTGTCTCCTCTTCCCCCCTCAGGCAGAATTAAGGATTGTTTGCATAACTGTGTGTCCAGGGTTCTCAGTGATATCCCAGCTCTGGTCTTCAGTACAAGTCTCTTGCTAGGCTTCTGCGCAGAAGCTCAACAGCAGCCTTGCCCTGACTGTACGGAGCTCACACTTCCAGCCTCAGTCAGCCCAGTCGTACCCTCCCTCTCCAGCCTGCTGCTCCGCTCAGATTCTTTGACTGCTGAAGAGTCATGTGCTTTTCCCCACTTCCTCACGCCCTGCATGCTGTTTATGCCACCAAAATGTACAGACTCTGTTCTTGGCTACTCTGAATCTACCTAGCTTTAGTTAGAGGTCAGATAAAATGTGTCTCTCCACCAGAAGCCTTCTCGAAACGTCTTCCCACTTCTGTTATGGCCCTGAAAGCAGCTCACCTGTGTTGTTGTAGCGTATGTATTGCCGTGTTCTCTGAACTCTTCTGCCTGTCGATTTGCAGGGCCACCCTGTCCTCTCTTCCAGCACAGTTCTCATGAAAATGTTCGGTGGAGGAAACTATAAATGGAGAAGAGTGGGCCACCCACATCAGTAGGTGCCAGAGCCAGGTTCCCCTCTGCACGCTGACAGGCCCTCTCTCTTGCTCACTGTGCCCAGAGCGCTGAACTAATTCTCCCCCTCACGTCATAACACAACTTTGTCTTCGGCCTTCCCATGTTGGCATATGTATTATGTCAACCCTTCCCCCAGATTTTATCAAATTGACTTTAATGATCTAATTGGCTTTATTAATGATTCATGAACTGGGCAGTATCCTGTCTCAAAATTAGGAACAATTCCTTTGGGAATAGCAAGACAGTTTGTATAAAATAATTTAAAACTAAGAAATCAAGTAATGCGAAAAAAAAACCCCAGATTAAATAACATCCTGTTTTACTTTCCTTGCAAGAACTAAAGCTGGTGAAACTTTCTTATGATGCTGTGTTAGGTTGAGCTCTTCTGATTGGCTGCTATCTGTGAATCATGACTTACAGGAAAAACTGATCTGTTTGGGGATTTCTGATTACCAGAATTTAGCACTAGTGATTCAATTTTAGTTTGATCTGTTGGGGCTAACTCAGGGACTAAGTCCAAAGTAATCACCTCCTTTACATTTGTTTAACAATTTCTTAGCTCTGTCCTAGTCTTCTCCTATTTCTACTCTCCGGGGGGTGAATTTTTTTAAGGCAATGAATATGCGTGTGTGGTTCTGGGTGTGTGCATGTTCTTCTCTCTCCCTCTCTCATGCAAATATGTGCGTGCATGTGCACACACACACACACAGAGAGAGAGAGACAGAGAGACAGAGAGACAGAGAGACAGAGAGACAGAGAGAGACAGAGAGAATTATGTCCTCCTCACAGAGGATCAGACATCTTCAGGTCCCAGCAGAGTGCAGAGTGGTCGAGACTATGGCTTAGGAGTAGTCATCTAGAGCAGAGGGTGTCTTGGTCTCTGACAAACCAGGTAGAGAGAACCTGACCCTGCAGTCTGTGTCCTGGTGCCTTCTTTTGAAGCACATACCCCCAGGGCCACCCAGAACTATAGTTTCTCTATGACCTGGGCAGCTTGCCCAAAGAGAGTCAAAGAAAGTCAGCTGCTGCCTCTTTGCATTAGCATTTAATTCCCAGGAATCAATACCACCTTGCAAACACAGCAGGGAGGGTCTTATAACCTGTCTTCTCCTTTGTATTTCAAATAAAAGGCAGGAGACAAGGCTGGTAGAAGTTCTTTTATCTGTGGTCTTTTGTCTGTGGTGTGCTGGCTCCCAAGGGCAGCTAACAGGCCCACACTTAAGTGGAACTAATTGGGAATGCTGGACCTTGCCTTGTGTCCATTTCCTCTTTACCCTTTGTTCTCCCTCTGGATTCCATGATGCTTGCTGTGCCCTTCCCAGGCCAATGGAATGGCTTCCCAGGGGTGAAGGCATTATGTTGTGTCTGACAACAACACAGTAAGGTAAGCTTTATCATCCCCACTTTAAGAGTGAGGAAGTTCTACTCCACTGCTGGTGGCATTGCAGGCTGGTACAACCATTATGGAAAGCAGTCTGGAGGTTCTTTAGAAAGCTGAGAAGAGAAATTCCATTTCATCCAGCTACTGCCCTGTTGGATATATTCCCAAGAGAAATAGTCAACATACCAAAAAGACACATGCATATACACAGCACAATTCATAATAGCCAAGTCCTGGAAACAACCTACATGCCCTGCCTATCCATAAAGGGATGGCTAAAGAAGATGTGGTACCTATATACAATGGAATACTATGCAGCCATGAAGAAAGACAGATATGGAGAATTTCAGTAACGCTCAGGAAAATGGACCAAGCGCAAAAGACTGACTATAGATGGGTGTCCTTCTTCTGAAATGCACAAAAATAATAACATAAAAAGGCCGAAACAGAAATGGCAGGGTAGAAAGGAGGCACAGGTCAGATAAGAAAAGAGTGAACCTCTGAAAAAGGGATGGACACTAATTCCTCAAATTATGATTCTAATGTGTTACAGAATTTGGAATTCGTGTATTTACAAAAGAAAAAATGTTAAATTTTATGTCATATGATTTTTTTACCAAAATAAAAAATTTTTTATTTAAAAAAAAGAAGAGTGAGGAAGCTGAGCTTCAGAGAGAGGCAGAGAGTCACTGCCACTAAGCCTGGAGTCAGTGTAAGGCAGAGCCTGTAGGGAATCCCCGCCCGGGCCTCACCCACCCCTCTTGTTCCATTTACTGGTTTGCTTCCTACCACTTCACACAGGTGCTTTACCACGTCAGCAGCGTCTCCTTCCTAGCACAGATGAGCACACACGCTGGGGAGGGAGAACATCCCCAGGGGTCTGTTGCACGAACATTTCCAGAGCTGCTGTGGCATGTTGTGGTCTAGACACTGGGGCTAAAGCAGCGAGTAGAGCCGGGGTAGATGCTGGCGCTGCTTCTTGTCAGTGTGGGATCTTGGGAAATCGTCTAAGCTCTCTGTAAAATGGAGCTCTCTTTCCCCAGGGCTGTGAGGATTCAGTAAACAAGAACACCTGTGAAAACGTTCAGTCGGCGCCCGCCCGCCAGGGGTCCGTGCTCTGTGCCTGTCTTCTTGTCTCCCGTTCCATTTCCTCCCGTCGGCACTTGCACGTGTGCAGGCTGATTCTCAGATACCCTTGTAATGCTTTCAAGATCAGCAAAGGACCAAGTGACTTCCTGTGGGAATGCCAGGCTGGTATTAAGCCCGGGGAAAAACTCTGTAGCCCCTCTAGCATTGACAACACCACTCCAGCCTGCCCCGGTGGCGGCCAGATGCTTTGGGAATCTCACACTTGCCCAGCGGCAGCAGATGCTGCTGCCTAAGACAACCTTCTCCTGCAGGCCATCTGGACATCAGGGTCCCCGGGGGACTGCAGAAAAGTGTCATCTTGCTTTTCTAAGGGGTTCTTTTGGGGTATTCCAAAATATCAGGACTGATTGAAAACCACGGTACAGCGTGGGGTCTGGAGCTGGCTTACAGCAACTTCTGAGTTCCATGTGTTAAATATTTAGAAATTTTATGAGGCAGTTGTTAAAAAACTATGATCATCAAACATTTATTTAAATGTATAATTAAACTACATTAAAATCAGAGGTAATCGACACTCAGAACTCAAAAGCTTCCTAATTATTTTACTACGTTTTATTCTTATCTATGTGCTTGAGGTTATTTACAACTTCTGTGGAACAGCAGAAATATAGCCTAATGCCTGGCTTCCGAGCTTTGAAATCAACCATAAAGAAAGGATTTACAGCACTAAAGTGGGAAGGCATTCTATATCAAGGTCTATAGTTATTTTTTTTTTTTCCAATTGGTCTTCTCGTGCTGTAGTGTCAGGGCCTCAAAGGAATCATGAAAAACAAAAGATCCCGTAAGCCCAGGTTGCTGCCACGGTTTATCTTTTGTCATTAGTGACTCTACCTCGTTTGCTATCATCTGAGGGCTTTCCTGGAACTGGTCAAAGAGAACAAGCTATAGGGATGTATAAATTTTAAGACAAACTAAGCACTTCCTGAGGGAGGGAAAACGTGGCCCATTTTTCATGGTGGCTCTTACTAGTTGGCAAATGGCTTCTTCGCTGATTACGTGGAGGACTCTGCGGTCTTATGGAGGCTGGTGTGATAGAGCCTTGAATCTGGTAGCACTTCAGGCGTGAGCCTGCCAGCCAGGAGCTTTGATATCCCAATCTAGACGTCTGATCCCACAGGTGCAGGAAGAGCTGGTTTGACATATAATTGTCTTTCACCTCAGTAGGTTTTGTTGTTGAAAGGAATTTGAAAATTATTAATTAGGCAAACAGGAATGTATTCATTGCCACCAGGAACCATTGAGGACATGACTCTAAAGCGGAAAAGTATGATGAGAAACAGAATATTTGTAGAGTCTCAAAGTACCCTCCCAAAGTACCCACTTGTTAATGGTGCAACAAAAGTAGAAATTTTACAGTGGAGAAAGCTGACAGACACAGTGAACAGTCAAAACCAAACAACAACAACAACATCAACAACAACAAAGCCCCACAAAACCTCTTATTCTTCCCTTCTGTATTCTCACAACACAGACCATTTTTGAGAACTGACTGAGGGGTTTCCCACGCACTAAGCAAACAATCAGTTCTGCACCAGACACTAGCTAATTTAATTCAATTCGAATTTAATTCAATTCTGGTATTGTCTACCTAAAGATTGTGTCAACTCCCAAGGGTTAAAGGCTTAGTCTGGCTCCAACTTCAGATGCCCAATGAAAGCTGTAGGTCTCTTGCTTTTTTTTTTTTTTTTTCTTCAACTGTGCTTCTGATGGACCTGTTCCCCTAACTCCCTCCTCAGGTTTGATTAGTTTGCTAGATTGACTGTCAGGACTCAGGGAAACACATTTACTGGTTCATGGCAATGACTTTAGATGAAGAGCTGAATAAAACACAGTATGGGAGAAGAGATAAGGAGCATCCATGCCCTGACTTGGGTACTACTCTCCAGGAACCTCTGTGTGTTCAACTATGAGAAAACCAGCTGAGCCCTGTACTTTAAGGTTTCTGTGGAGACTTCATGGAAGAGGCAAGTATTGTTGCTAGTAGCTGTGTTCAGATTCTTCAGCATTCCTTTCTTGGGGGAATAGGGCAGGAGCCTTTCTGGGACAGGGTGGGGAAACTTAGCCTCTGCTGTCAGACAAGATAAGTCAGATAATTTGTTTATGGTTAACTCCAGTGTAGGGAGAGTTGCTCTAGAGAAGAGAAATTCTAGGTTTTGTGGCTTGCTTTTGGGAGAGAGCTATAAACCAAGAACTGTGAATGAGTACCAGAAACAAAGTCCAACATAAACTTATACACGGCATTAATCAAGTGAAGAAAGGAAAGAGAGATTGCCAGCAGTGAAACATCAGCGTCGCATTCCTTCCACATGATGGAATGAGAGGGCACAATATCACGCACATATCATGCACCTTCATGCACAATAATAGGAGAGTGAACAACCCCAAAGTGAAAATAGTAGACTGGTATTTTCAAAGATTAAGATTATAAAAGAGGAAGAAAGAACAAGGCACTATCAGAGAATGAAGAGATCTTAGAGAACATTTAGTGTGGGATCTGGAATTGGCTCATGAACAAGAAAAGGGGCAGGAGAAAGATAACTAGCAAAATTAGAATAAAATCTATAATTTAGTGCATAGTATTATACTCATGTGAATTTTCTGGTTTAATCATTGTACTCTGTTTATGCAAAATCTTCATGTCAGAGGACACTAGATGTGGAGTATTTGGGAATTCTATCCTGTTTGCAACTTTTATGTAAGTCCAACATTATTTTTTTAAAAAAACCTAGCTGGATATGATGGTGCATGTCTGTAATTCTAGGACCCTGGGAGACTGAAGCAGGAGGATCGCAAATTTGAGCTGAGCTTGAACAACTTTGTGACTTAGGGAAACTTTGTCTCAAATAAAAAGTAGAAAAGGGCTAGGGATGCAGTGTAAGGTGAAGCCCCTGGATTTGATCCCCAGTATCTCAAGGCAAAACAACATGTTTTTACTTGTTTAAAAACTATTTGATGATTATTCACTCAAAGTCTACAGATTAATGACAAATGGAGGATTCCATTTGTAAAATTTCTACTAACTGATCCAGGCCGTCAAGAGGCCAATGAAACTTCTTCCCCAAATGAGGAATTGGGCAACTATTAATGAAAGACTAAGCCACCACGTTAGGAGCCCTTTCCCTAGACTCAGCAGGGGAGTGGCAACACAGAGGAGCACTAGGAGCTGTTCCCATTCTCAAGGACCCACGGGATGCAACATTTCACATGGGCTGTTTGACAGCTCTCCCCATGCAGTCATTTCTAGGCCAGAGTGTGGGGTTGAGTGGCGCCTGACATTTGCTTAGGAAATGGGTGATTTGGCTTTGCTTTCCAGATGTTCTTTGGGTAGTTTATTTTCAGGGGATCTGCTTGGAAAATTAGAAGACAGCCTTTGTGAATGGTTGGCTAGATTGCTCCCCAGTAAAGTTAATAATCCAACATATTTTGTTCCATCAGCACCAACTTGAACACTTTTGAAGTGCTCCTCAATATTACCTTCTCTACCATGACCAAAGTTTAAAGGAGTTTGCCGGCAGCCAAATCTGTGATGGTGTCTTCATATTTGCTCTTGTTTGTCCTCAAGCCTTCTAGTTTACCTGGCAGGGCCAGGACAGATGTGATGGGTGTGAGGTACATGCTTTCGGATGAGGGCAAAGTATGAGCAAGCACTAAAATTCAGTAATCAAGAAAAAGTACTTTAGTGCAACATTTTTAAAAATCAGTATTTTCATATTTTGTTCAGTATCCAGTTTTTTATTATTTTATTTTTAAATAACATTGGGTTAAATTTTGTTATGCTTACCGGTGTTATAGGCCACCCCTTCGATTTTGCACCCTTGCTAGGTACTCCGTTATATCTTGTTCCCTGTCCTCAGTGACAGCCATTCAAAGACCCGGTCACTAACACTGTTCACCTGCAGTAGCAAAGCTTGGCTCTGACCTGGCAGTGAAGGTGGCAGCTTGCAGGACTGGTGAAGAAAATACCTTCTACTCGTCCCACGAGACTGTGGAGGGTTTTGGGGAAGATTTTGGTCTGCAGGGAACCCCAGCACAAGAGCACTAATTGAAAAGAACAGCCATTTACCCTCTAAACCTTCCCTGGGCCAACCACTGGCTTTCCAAAAAAGCATTTCTTGCATAATGCTTGAATTAATTCCCCTCTTCACAGCTGGGAGGCATGAGTTAAAAGCCCGCTCGGCAGCAGAAAAATAAATCTATGTTTGGTCCAGGTTACAGTTACTGAGGGAACCATAACTTTGATTTGCTCAACTGGTGTAAATGTAAATCCTTAAGTGAAATGTGTTAAATGAGGAAGGAGGTGCTCTTGTCTGTAAGGATGTTTTTGAACTGCAGCTCTGTGTGTAGGGCCCAGGCTGCCATATACAATCGGGAGGCAGCAACCAAGGACCGTATCAGGGAAGCTTCCCGCAAACAACCAAGTGTTCTATGATGGGTATTTTCTCAGGGAGATGTTAGATACCTTTTATCTTGGAGACTAACTCAGTTGATTTAGCAGCTAAGATTGGAAAATCTGAAGGTTAATTTCAAGACAATTTCTCCAAGCTATGTGGCATTCTAAATTTGTCTTTGACTCTATATATTACCATGTCTTCTACCTGGAATTCAGCACAGCTTTTCTCTCTGGCCATGTTCCCTCTGGTTTTCACCTGGGAGGCCAGTCTCTCACTCCACCAGCCTTGAATGTTCTTTCCTCTTCTCTGTAACTTACTGTATATCTTGAGCACTCTGGAAGACACCCTTTTCCTTCTTCTTTCTGCCTGTCTTCCCATCCAAGTAGTGACCAGGCCTGACCAAGATCAGACAAAATCAGACGTATTCAGGGTGGTCTGGCAATAGACCCTTCTGTCTGTCCTTAAGGCCTCCAGCTGGCATTCCCAATCTTAATCTAACCCACAGAAACAGTTCATTTTGCTTGCTGAATTACTTACCAAAAGCTGCAGTTTCACTACTACTATTTTTGAAGTGACAGGATTTACCCTGTTATATTATCTGCCCTACTCCTACAGATCCTATAGAAACCTACGCTGTGACCGTGAAAGACCAACCTCTTTGCCTGTCCTGAGAGGCCCAACACAATTTCCCTTCCATTAAGAATCATTCCCGGTTCTTCTAGCTCCATCTTAATCACATCCTCAGCTACATTGTGACACCTCAAGGCTTCACCTTAGGGTTTGGCACTTAATTATGTGCAGTTTTACATTTGCTCTTGTCATGTTAGACTTTCCTGGCACATGCCGAAAAAAGACTGGCTCACTTTTTGTGATTTCAGTTTTCATCTGAGGCAATATCTTTTTATGCGATGGCTCACTAAGCATTAATTAAGCGCCTACTATTTGGCAGGCAGCATGTGAGGCTCTGGGCATGCAAAGATGGTTAAGACGGGCTGCTGTGTTATCTAAAACCAATTCAGAGGTCTTATTTCCCAGCACCCTCCACACTCTAGTCCTTGTCCTCAATGGCCTGGTCCTTAGATCTAGCCACATGCTGACTTATGCCTCTGAGCATGGTTAGCACTTGGACTATGACTATGATGAATGTTTCTCTGAATATTTAAATATAGCTGTCGTCTGAAGCCTAAGTCAATTTCTTTTATCTCCGACCCACCTAGCTCATTCTACAGAAATATGTCCAATCCTTTATCTTTGACATTTGACATGGACTTTTATTTACTGAAAAGTGCTCTATTCTAGGTTTCTGATACCTGGTTTTATATTTTCCAAGGATGGGGCCTATCCAATACTACATTTCTCCTGTATATCTACACTGCCTGGGCATAATGCCAAATTCCAAGCAGACACTTAATAATTAATCTCTGTGGTTTGATTGATCCTCCCATCTCCAATTAGTCTACTTTCCAGAGAGACATGCTGACACCAATTTTATTTTTTTATACTAAGTAGAACCTGATGAGGAAGGTAAATCTGCTGCTACTGCTTTAAAATGTCACATAGAATAAGTACCTGCTTTGAGTACTGTGGTGCTCTCCAAGTTACTAAAGGGTCAGTCTAAAATTCAGCATGTATTTTCTCATGAGAACAGTATGCTAGGATGCCCATGTCCTTGGGCTGGGCTATAGGGGTGTGTTTTACCTACAGATGGGCTGAATTCTGGAGCTGAGATCAGAGGCTCCTGTTCTCTTCATATTACCTAGTAGTTTGCCAACATTTTGTGTACCCCACCCTATGTGACACTCATCATTCTTGGCTTATGTTTGCAATGCCTGCTTTCTCAATGGACAAGAGGTGTCACAGGAGCACAGAGACTGCATCTATCTTGTTTGCTGCCATGTCCTAACAGCTCCTGGCACAGATTGAGCCATCCATAGGTATGTGTTGGTTTACATGGAGTTCAGTTCTACTTGAAAGATTTTGAACTTTTGGGATATGTGGAAGTGCGTTTCAGTCCTAATGTTACCACAAACTAGCTGTGTAATCTTGGGGAGACTGCACGGTCTCTCTGAGCCTCATCTTACCTCTCCGTAATATTGTATCAACCATAACTATGAAGTTACTATGTGTGATACCTCTTCTTTTTCCTCTTGCTTTGAATACAGCCCTTTGAAACTTATTTAGTGATCTAATTGATAATGTTTGTGGAGTTATAATGCCAGGAAGTCTACTTCAAGTTGGCTTCAATAGATCCAAAGTGACCAGGTCTTTGCAGCAGGTTTTGGGAACATGTGGGGTCTATTTTCAAGACTAGTTCCAGCGGTCTTTGTGTCTGGCAGGTTACACAAACAATCTGTGAAAGAGTGATAAGGGATTTTAGTTATCTTCAGGTTTTTCCATCTAAATATCACTAACTTCAGGTAATGGAGTATGAGTACTCTGTGTTCTGCGGTGAGCCCCAAATGTTGAATGTCTCTGAGTTCAGTCCATTGTTTCGTGGTGGCTATTCGTGTGCAGTTTATACTGTAATTTGTGATAGATCCATGTTTTAAAGATGTTAATGTAATGTTATTTATGAGTCACTTGCTACAAGCCTGTGTTAGTCAGTTTCTCATTGCTGGGACATAATACCTGACGTCCACAATTTAAGGGAGGAATGATTTATTTTAGAGGTCTCCATCCATTCTTGTGTGGCTAGCAATGGAGGGAATGGTCTGGTGAAGAACAGATGCACAGATGCCCACAGCATTGCAGGAGAAAGGACTGGGATTTGAGAAGTCAGGGCAAGAATATATCCTTCCAGGCCATATCCTCAGTAATCTGCTCCTTATAACCAAGCCCCACCTTCTAACAGCATGCAGACTCAATAAGTATTCTATGATATGCAAATACAAGAGGCTTTTTGGGGAGATTTCAGATCCAAACCATAACAAAGTCAAATACTATGCCATGTACTTTGCATTTAGAGGCCAGTTAGTTTGTGCCACAGCTCTGTGATTAAGCTGTTACCGTCTTGCTGAGGTTGGAATCTGGAATGTCCCCCAAAGCCTCATATGTTTGGGTATTGTAGAATACCTATAGATTCTATGTGTTGTTACCAGGTCGAGCCTGTTCAGGAGCGGGGATTATAGGTATGTGGTGTTGTTTGGTAGATTAGACTACAGTCCTGTGGCCTGGAAGGGGGTAAACTCCTGCTCTAGCTTCTTTGGGGGGCCTTTATTGTTTCTTGTGTGATGCTGCGAGCAGGTACTCTCGGCCAGACCCTTCCTGCCATTGTGATCTACTCTTGAATGGACTTAGACCTTCTGAAACTGGGAGCTAAAATAAATCTTTCCTCCCTTAAGTTGTGGATGTGGGTTATTGAGTCACAGCAATGAGTAAGTGACTAAGACACACCCCTGTATTACTGATAAGCAAACTGAGGCTTCCAAGAGTTAACTAATCTTAGCCTTGTGAACAAGTTACTGACAGAACCAGAATTTAACCTTTGTAAGCCTAAATTATTTTTTGATGTACCTCATCAAAGGTAAGTAAAAACAGAGACGACCCTCAGCCATATAGTAAGCTGATAAAATGCTTCTGTCATGTTAGCTAGAAAAAGCAGAATACAAATGCATGCATGCAGCATGGAGATTCTACCTGAATAAGGGCACAGAAGTATGAGAAGCTAGATGTGTTGTAAATGCTGGGCTTATGAATATATTATTTTAATTTTTGCTTCTGGTAATGCTTGTATGAGATATGATACACTTTTAAAAAGGATACTCTGTATAATTTAGAGGTGCAATCTGATTGGCTATAGATGTAGTTGATTTTTTGATGTTATATTATTATCTTACACATTTTTGTGAGAAATCAGAAATGTAAAATTACAGGCAGGGCTAGTGTTGATTGTGCCTATGTCTGGCTTGGCAGGTGTCACTGTGACTATGAGTAGGTAGCAATAGGAAGATGTGCCTCAAAGGATGTCATGAGATTGCACTAAAAGTCCAAGGAGAAGAGTCTGAAAGTGAATTTCTGTGGGAGAATATTTTTCTATGAATAGAAGCAATCTTTAGGAGAGAGAGGAGGAGATGTTTTCATATCTAGGGGCAAGGAATTACATGATTCAGTGAAGGTCAGAGTAGTTACAATCTTTCCAGCACACCCCCCAAAGACTAATTATTTATCAGCTTGAAATCTGTCCTGAAAGACAAGTCACAGTGCCACATTCTCATGGTTATCTGGTGAGGGTGAAAGAAGGTAGTGCATGTAAGAAAAAAGGAATTGCTGCATCTTTGATTTTTGAGAATAGATGATGTAGCACATTTATTACTTTGTATCAAACTCCTAATTATTAAGACACAAAATAGGTTTAGGCAGTATCATTTCCCTATCCACTCATTATCCCCAAGTATGAGGATGTTCTGTGGAGTTTGAAAATTGAAAGATGCAGTCCCCATTTACAGGTGTATAAGTAAGACTTTGTGGAAATCAGAGAACTGCTCTACCTGGGTGAGGAAAGGCTCCCCAAAGTTGATGATTGAGTTCATGACTGGTGGGCAGAATGGCAGGTATTGAATGAAGAAGGACATCTCGACACAGGTCAAACGTGCTTTTGTCACTCATGTCTGCTTCTTATTCTCTTTGAGGAGGACAAGATGTCCAAAAGTAGTTGGGACAAAGTCTGAGAGAAGCAAAAGGTCACTGGGCCCCAAGAACTGAACTTCCTTATGGGGCTGCCTGCAGTCCAAGGTGAAGGTATACTTAGCTCTGCTTCATGAAGACATAAAGATTGTGCTGAGATTATAATCAGAATTCTAGGGAGCATGTCACAATTCAAGAATGCTTGGTTGTACTCATTGTGAGATGTGACACAGGCCAGGGGAAGGGATCGGTAGGAAGAGCACATAAATGTTAATCTTTTTATAGGCGATGCTCCTTCATCTAGGAAGGCACTATTACTATAAAACCATATGCTCCTTTGTAAAGAGCTCATCTGGGGCATTCTCCTCCCAGCTGTTTCTGACAATGCCTTCCTCAGGACATCTTAGACATCTTACTAGAGTCCCCTAAAGTGGGTTATTTGTTTCTTTCTCAAGCTTCCCCAAACTCTTGTGATAACACTAGCATGGCCTTTCAGCAAGGTCTGTTCTTCCATAGTCACATGTTACTATGTACTGTGGCCTCTTCAAATCAGGGACTAGATGTTCTCTGTCTCTGAATCTCCAGTATCTAGGATAGAGCATGGTACGTAGCGAGTCAACTCTAGGTGCACATCAGAATTTATGTGTAGAGATTTCAAAGACAATACTGCTCAGATCTTACCACTCCCACCTCTCCCATGAGATTTAAAATGAGTTTGAGGTAAACTCTGGGTATAATACACTCAGAAAATTCCCAAGTTATACTAAAAATGCTGCCATGCAGAGTGCAGAAATAGATACCCAAAGAATGTTTTTGAACTGTTATATTGTAACAAGTATTATCCTATGTTTCCCATCATTAAATGAGTATTATCTGTTTCATTTTTGGAAGGGAAAGGAGTTGGGGGGAACAGAAACCTGATATTTAGACAGACTCTCAGGAATCTGAATTCACCCAAATCTCAGAGAACAAGAGCAGAGTGACTTCTTTCAGGTGCTACACACTCAGCTGAAAGAAATCTCCTATGGACTTCCATCAGTAAGCACATGAATTTGTTTCAAGATGAATTGATTATATGAGCTGACTAGGCTATACTGTCATTGTTTGAAAACGTAAAGCTGCTGAACACTCAGAAGAAAGGCTTTCTTACTCACTAGCTAGTAAAGAGGGGTTCAGGGCCATGGCCTAAAACAAGAGGCACAGAATATATTATGGAGACTGGGAAATGAGGTGGCTATCTACTTTCCATCCAGAAAGTCCTCAGAAGCCCTACAACAAATGATTAATCTTGAAATAAATTAAGAAAAGCAAACTGCTTTTTCCTCTTCCAAATTTATTTTATTGAGGGAAGGGAAGAGAGTGAGGATGAGAGGAAAAGAGAGAGAAAGAGACAGAGACAGAGAATGAATATGAAATGAGAAAATAAAGAAAGCTTCAACTTGACAGAAGAGGTTGAGTGGAGATGATGATAAATATTAGAACTATGATAAGATTTTGAAAATACTTTAAAGTTATTGGTTACAGTTAGGAAGTGGTGAAAATTACGTAATAGCATTAAAGTGGAAACATACTCTAAGGGGTCAGGAGAGAAAGAGAGAAGGAGAAAAAGGAAGGGAAAGAAAAGGGAGGGAGAGATAGACACTCAAAATCAGGAGAAATGCCCTGTTCTATGAGATGGAAGATTTTCAGAACCATGGAGAAGGTCACAGATTATTTCTTGTTCTTTCTAGAGATGGCATTATGGGGAGGGTTTTAATCATATTCAATCTGAAGAAACAACACTAATGCTTGTGTAACTGCCCATCCAAATCACAAGATACGCATTCGTTTCTCAGATTGATTGGCCTTTTCTGGCCTATTCGCTTGCACTTGAGATTGGCATACTTCCATCTCTTTCTGGCAAAAGAAAAGAAGTTTAAGGGTAAGACTTTAAAGCCTCCTGTTGCTGGTAGTTTTTCTCAGGTTTCTGTTATAATCATTCCCCAAGTGGACTAGTTAGACAGAGTAGCTGAATTCTAGCTGAGACAGAAGACACTGGGGTGTTTCATGTTCCCAGGTTTGGTTTTATGTCTGTGTGGCTTGGGAGAGATTTATAGGAAGAGTCCATTTTGAACCATAGGAGCAGTAGTTTTGACTGGGGAGACCCTGTGAGAAAATGACATCAGTCATTGCCGAATGAGTTGTCTAGTGTTGATGTGCCCTCGCTGGAGGATGGTGGGATGATTAGAGGTATTTTCACAGTAGGACACAGGGTAGAAGATAATATATATTTTTGGTTCATCACTTTTGCTATCCAAAAAAGTGTGGTCTTTTGTGTGAGGTCAAGCTGTGTTCTCAGTATAAGTGAGGAAATCTATGCCTCAAAGCTTCTAGCTTTTCCACTCTCTCATTTAATACTATTTCCTTACTCTCTGCAACAGTAACCATTCACCTCCAATTAGCTTTCCTAATTAAGATCTATATCTACTTGATAAAACCATGGTGATTACTTCTGTGTCAACTGCTTGTGCTAGATGTTGAACCTAACATAATGGCGAAGACCTAATCCCTGTTTCAATAAACTCACTGGTGACTCAAAATGTAATTGTTCAGCAGTGTGAGAACAGGTAGGAGTGGATATATTATCCTGCTACCTTGGAGTATATTATCTGACATCTCAGTGCTCTCCTTCAGGGCTTTTTTTTTTTTAACAGGAGACAGTTAGCTTTAAGCCAGAGAATAAAATTCTAACTGTAGAATCTCAAATATCAGTAAGGAGCTATGAGTGTGTTTGGGGTGGGGAGAATCATGCTGGGTCCCCTACGTACCTACTTTGCCTATGACTGGAATCACTCTGGGGATAGAGATGAAAACTGGCGAGAGACATGAAGTGAAAGGAAATAAAAGAAATAGGAAAAACCCTAGATTTACGGTGGAGGGTAAGAGGGGGGTTTATTCTGGAGGGAGGGAGGAGGCTCCTTGGAAAATAGGAACATGGCAGACATGGAAGCCATCTAAGGTATGGATGAATTTAAAAATTCATAAGGTAATAAGAATTTATCCATACCTATATATGCATTCTCTGTAAATGATTCCTGTTTTCAGAACAAAACCCCAAAATAGAGCTTCTCCCAGGTACATTTCAAGATTGTAAGTGGCTCCAACCGATCCTTATTTATCAGCATGAAGATGTCAGACTTGCAGACTCTGCGAGGTTTAATTTTTTTTCTGCTCTTCACTGCAGGTTGGTGGTGCCAGTGTATTTTAATAATATGCATCACAAGGCAACATACAGGATCTGCAGAAAAGCAAGGCTTTGCTCTAAGCAAGCTGGGATTTGTGTTGTTGGAGGTGATGGTTTTGTTATGTTTCTTGTTTTTTTTTTTCCTAGTTGATTAAAGTACTTTTTTTTTCATCTGTCATGAAATGAAAGTTAAAAGCATTTGGTAAATGGAACGAAAAATTCCAGAGTTGTGCCTTTAAAAAAAATGTTAGCTCATGTTCCTTTGTAGTTCTTTTGTATCAGTTCAGTAATATTAACAACAGCCATCCAGCCTGCCAGCATCTGTCGCCCCAGCGTGAGTAGGGTAGGAGGAGTGCCATGTTCCCTCCAATCTACCACCCCTGTACTCAGAGTTGTGTATGGCACACTGTAAGCCATGGGATAAATTCACTCAATCTCCTATGAAGATGATCCTTTCGCTTTGCAGACTGACTTACTCCTTTCCAGTTAGGAAATAGTCCTGTTGCCTTCATTGCCATAGACACATATATTGTAAAAATGTCCGACAAACCATAGCAACTGAAATTATTCCTTTAACATCTTATCTCTTTTCCCCCACTGAGTGATAAAATTGCAAAGATTAATGCTATACAAAAACGTGATGCATTTCCCCAGACTTTTTAGATATAAAAATTAGTTCCCAAAAAATGGAAAATATTACCAATGATACTCTGTAGTCCCTTAGTGAATACATTAAGGATCTCTTTCCAAGCCAAGACCCAGTTACCTCTTTTTTCCCACTGGATGGATTAATGAACATTAACTTACATTGATGTTTGTATTTTATAGGATTTTTGATTTGAAGACATTTATCTTGCTTGCTATGTATGAACATTATAAATAATACAATATCCATATAAACCACAGTACACACAAATTTTTGTTTTATCATGTTTTTTGGGCAGACCTGCAGAATGATCTGTCTTAAGTGCTTTGAGGAGACGGAGACAGTGGCTCTTACAAACCTGTGCAGGAATTATGTAGAGCGGGACTTGGCTTAACATTTATGATAATGTGTGACCAAAGCGAGAGCTTTGGTGTCCCCTCTGTACATTTGAAACAGTGAACGTCTTTACCTTATGCCATACATGCGTGCAGGATCTCTTGGTCATAGGGCATCTATCTAGTGGGTGTTCTAGAGATTGCAGGAACTGCAGAGATTGTTCCACTGAGGGTGGCAAACTCCTTGAGTTGGTGTACATGCCAACCTCATAGAGGAGCATGTGACAAAGGAGAAACTGAGACTATATTAGTAATCCATGTTCTTACTAGCCACAGTTTTTCAAAAACCAGTTTTGACGTTGTGAGTAACATGTCCAATATATAGATGAGAAAACTGAGGCTCAGAAAACCAAGAATTGTTTAGGTCATTGACAAGGAAAAGCAGAGTTAACATCAGAGCCTCAGTACACGAGGCACTGTATTTTGCAAGGCACTGTTCATGAATCCTGAAGCATGTGCCAGGGAGGGTGTGGAGAGCTTGAGGTGGCACCCTCTCCCTGCAGCAGCTCTGCACTGCGTAGCGTGGGAGGAGCCAGAGGTAGGCAGAGCCAAGCTCGGATCAGGCTTCAGCCTTGCGCGACGACTCCTGAGCAAGCTGCTACACTATTCCAGTCCTCTCTTTCATACCTGGCACGTCCGTGCGGTTTTATCAATAGCTAAATGAGATTACAAGATGTCAAGTCTGCTTGGGGCATATCATGAGCCCTCAAAACTTGTGAGGTGCCAGCAGCACCAGAACATCTCTTCCTTTTCATTCTGTTGTCTGTAACTGACTCCTGCTCTCCTTTTGCCCAATGCAAAACCACGGTGCTCAAGACCACAGGAAGTGGTCCAGCCTGGAAACAGGCTGACACCTATGGGTAGGAGAGTCAGAGCTGATGGAATGAGGCAACATCCCCCACCTGACTTCACTGACCCTGGCTCCTGCTGCACTGAATTATCTCTGTCCCTGGCTCGGTTTACACAATCAATGGGTTGTTAGCTTTTTGTCACTATGACAAAATTGCTGTGAATGACAGCTGAAAGGATGAAAGATTTATTTTGACTTATGACGTTAGAGGTTTCCGTCCATGGTCTTTTGCTCCTGTTGTTTTTAAATTTGTAGAAAAGCAGAAACATCAGGTAGAAGAGTGTGTTGTGGTGGAGGGAAGACCGTCATGGTGCTGCAGAAGTAGGGGAGAGAGAGAGAGAGAGAGAGAGAGAGAGAGAGAGAGAGAGAGAGAGAGAGAGAGAAAGAGAAAGAGAGAGAGAGAGAGAGAGCGAGCATGAGGCAGGGAGGTGGGGGTGGGGAAGAGAGGAAGATGTGGGGTAAATAAAATATAGTTTCCAAGGTCATCTTACCATGACTTACTCCTTTAAGCCCTACCTCCTAAAATTATATGAGCTCTCAATAATGCCATCAAACTATAAATCCATTACTGGATAAATTCATTGATAAAGTTTGAGCTTGTATGATTCAATCGCCTTCCAAACACCATTAGTCTAGTCTCCAGCACATGGCCTTTGAGGAAAATTTTGGATTAAACTATAGCATTCAATAAAGTCTTTCAGGACAGAAACTTGCTAAAATAGGAGGAAAAAAAGACAGATTGCTAACCCAGTACTCATGAAAAAAAATCACATTATCTCTAGGGGCCAAAGAAAAAGAGTGTGACTCTGCTTCAGATGATAGCTATTACTATCTCTGAGATTTTTTTTTCTACATAAGTGTTTGTGGTGCCTCCAAGATAAGAAAGAAATTGAAAACACCTGTTGTGTAGGAACACAAAGCAGAGGAAACTGGTGGTAGCAGCAGATTGCAGCTGTGTTCATGGCCAGAATATGATTTATTTCTTTTGTTTGTTTGTTTTGTAAATAGGTCTTTGAATTTAATGTTGTTCTTGTGACTTTGTGATCTTTATCTTCATGTTGAGAAGGCCTAATGACAAAGCTGGTGGAGGAGATGGGGTAGTTTTGGTCATGAACCTGGGGCCATGGCTACTTGTGTGCTAGAGTGAACTGAACAGCCCCTCCCACATGGCTGTACAGAACTGGGAAGGTTTCCTTCTCTTCTTACCCCTCCACCCTTCTGTCCTCCCCTAGACTCTCCTCCCCTTCTCCTGCCCTCTCTTTTCTCCTCTCTCCACCTCTTTTCATCCCCTTTCCTCTCTTACTCTTTATCTTTTTTTTTTTTTTCTTTACAGTACTGGAATTTGAACCCAGGACCTGGCACATACTAGGAAAAAAACACTCTACTACTTAATTATACTAACAACCCCAAGATCGAGTCCTTATTTTAGCTCTGATGACATTATTTGTGACATTCACTGATCATAAAAATTATGCAAATTTCCCCAAACTAGTTTTTATTTTTGTAAAGTTTGAAGTTGCATCAATACTCTTTCCCAAACCTTAGATACTTGCGTAAGATATTTTTTGTTATTTTTCATTCTCATATGCTTTTAATATTTGAATTAAGTCAATTCAAAAATGTTAGAGTGTGACATTTTAGAGCTGAATTCCCTGTAAAGATAGGATACATAGGCAGGTGTTTTGGTCTCTCTTGATAACCTGCTGGGAAAAAAAAAAGGTTTTTTTCTTTTTAGAAAAGATATAGAAATCATATAGAAAATTAACAAATGACTTAGCAGAACTAAGAAAATGTATTCATAAAGCAGCAGGGTAGACAGCTGAAAATCTACCTAGTCTAAAGCAAAGATGCTGCCGAAGTTTTAGGAAATGGTAGGACATGGGGCCTGTGGAGGTGGAGAAAGGGAACTCAAGTAAGAAGAATCCCTTGAAAAGTAGTTGAGGAAGCAATTGAGCTGTGTGTGGCTGAGTCCTGGGAGGTTTATATTTTCTAGAGAAAAGAAAATAAAGGATGTCTATCCATGGAGACAGTGGGCACCATTGAGACAAGGAGACCTTAACTTAGAATGAGGTTCCATTCCTACTTCGCATCCAAGAGGCTCAGACCTGCAGCACTTTCCTCCTACTCGGCTTCTAGAGTGCTGGCAACTAAGACTTTACCCTCAGGCAGAGGATCAGAGAATTCCTGACTGAAAAATTCAACCAGCCTAAAAAGAAAAACTTGAAATGTATTGATATTTGCATCTCCCCAGCCAAGTGCCCAGTCAGATCACCCTGCGGCAAAGCTCACAGACACCAGATCATCTGTTTGTATGCTCAGAGTTTGCAGTCAGCTTTAGTGTCACCCACACTGAGATGAGAACACACTTTCATGGGTGAAAGAACAAAAGAGGAACTCTGACCTAGAGGAGGGAGGCAAGACAAATTTCCGAAGAAAAGCAGTCAAGAGGGAGTAGCTTCTTCAAGGCAGGCGAGCTTTGGAAATAACAGAGGAAGTTGGAAAATGAGAGAAGGGGTGATCATGAGTCATGGAAAACAATTGCATTAAAACAGTTTGGAGAATTAAAAGGAAACTTGGATTTTTCCAAATTTCTTTATTTATGGGGAGGGGGATGAAAAGTTGTGTACCAAATGGGAATCTGTCATACTTTACAACTTAGATGAGAATGACATTTACACAGCCAAAATATTACACTACTGAGCATAGATCAAACCAAAGTTATACTCTATATGGAAGAACAAGAAATAGCAAAGAATGTACCTCACAAGTGCCTGGGAAAGAAAAAAATGAACTGCTTGTCTTTTATGGTGAACAGTTAATAGAGAAGTCCACTAGGTGAAAAATATTTTAAAATAGAACAAAATAGCATATTGCTGGGAATACAGTCGTACATTTTTAAATTTCATTTATTTTTGAGACAGGGTATCACTCGTAGCCCAGAATGGTCCTAAACTCTCTGGGGTAGTCCAGGCTGGCCTTGGTCTCAGGACAATCTGCCTGCCTTAGCCTCCTGAGTGCTGGGATTATAGGCATGCACCACCACACCCAGCTTTATATGGTGCTGGGGAATCAAATTCAGGGCTTTGCCTTTGCAAGGGAAGCATTTTAACTGCTATGTCATTCTTCTGGCCCCATAAGTATTAAAATAACTACTGTAATAATAAATCAAAGCACCTCCTCTGGTGAGGGTAACATCAGTGACTGGGTTTTAGTTATTAGTTGTTTTAAATGAACTTTGGAGAATATGTTTTCAAAGTGATATACCCGTATACATGTATTACTTTCATAAATGACCAAAAAATTTATCAGTGGTGTAGATAACATCACTTGTAAACATAGTTTTCAAATTGCTAAAAAATTGCCTTAAACAACTATTTAGCAACATGTGTCAAAGTTTTATTTATCTGATAAACTAAGTAACGAGCTGAGCAATAGGCGAGCTGGTTAAAAGTATTGAAGATTCTTGATTTCTTGTAGAAGAGGCGATCATGTAAAATTGTATTTAGGTCTAACATAAGTTAACTTGATACAGAGCAGTAGAACTCCAGCTTTTTGCAAATCAGCAAATAAACATAAAACTGTTATTTTTTCAGCAAGTTAACATTTTATACTCCTGTCTAAAGAGTCCTCTAAAGGGCTATAAAGTTCCTGGTTTCTAATCAGTTGTGATGGTTAGTCAAACAAAACTACATTTTCTGAGAAAAGTCCCTCAGATGGGTCTATTAGAAATGCTGTATTAAAAGGCCATACATGCAATAATTTGTTTTGCTTTATTTCCAATGTTTGGATTTGGCTTCTCCTGCATACTTGCCACAAACATAACTAACTTTAAAAATAGACACAATGAAGACGGTTTATTATTTTTAAATTAACTATGTGCTGTTTGTTTACTGTCTGTTCTGATTTAAGACCTTTCCTCTTTGTGAATTAAAAAAGGGATTTGGCACGTACGAGAGTGGCAGAAGAGACATACCCACATCAGAGTGACAATTTTCTAACCTGTATCATCAGAGGGGTTGGAAGGAAAGGAGGAAAGAGTACATCTTTCCCACAGTCTGATTCAGCGCTATAAAATGCTGTGTCTGTGTATTATTATTTAGAGTCATTTTGTAGATGGTATGACCTCATACTGTTCTGAAAACACTGCAGGAAATCAGTGAATTTGAATTATATTCTGTAAAAACCCAAATCTTAGGGTGACCCAGGAAAGCAGGAGTTGGCTCCATCCCCCCTTAAACCTGCCCCAGTCCGCATCACCCACCTCTCCGACTATTGTCCAAGTGACTTCATTTTAAATCACTTCCAGATACCATAACCTAAAATTATTAAAAGAAAAAAATCACTACAATTTGTAGTGTGTTTAGGTTGGATGGATTAATTTCCTTGCCAGAGCCATAATGGGAAGACTGATTTTGTCATTTCAATTACAAGCCACCGTTTAGTTTGGGCCCGGAAGGTACTCTGCTCGAACTTCCCTCCACTTGCCTGGCACTGGAGCAATTAACAGTACGTGATTTGTGGCTGCACTTTTACTGCTTAGCACAGGTTTATCATCTTGAAAGTTTTCCATTTGCATTTATGCTATGCATTCTTTGGGTGACATTTCCATATCACCCAGGGTTTATATTATGCATTGCCTCGTACAGCACTTTCTCCTACGTGCTGGGAATCCGCAAGCCCAGCCTGCATGCTGACGCAGAGCTAGGGACATATGACCTGCAGCCACCGCTTCCTCAGAGGTTACCACGTGCCAAATCTTGGTATCAAGGGCTTTACTTGTATTATTGAATTTATTTCCAACTGAGAACCTCAAGGTTTCCAGTGTTTGCCACATTTTATAGATACAGAAACTGAAAGACAGAGAGGCACAGCACCGTGCTCAAGGTCACCCAGCTCAACTTAGAGGAGTTCACATTCAAACTCAAGTCTATCCGATCTCAGAATACTCTGCTAGACACCTTTCCATATTGGAAGATTTCAGAGTAGAGTGAATTACATTTGACAGTTTCTCACTTTTAAATACCAAACTTCCTCAGCAGTTTAGTCACTGCTCTTTGGAGGAAGAAGAAATAGCTATTTAAAAGAAGCAAGGAGGGGGAGGCCAAGAAGGAGGGCCTTAATGCCTCTGTTAGTAAGGGAAGAGATGTAATCCTGAAAAGAACTGCATCAAGTGGAAAGTACTCTTATAAATTTGGTACAGTTACAAAGGAATGAAAAAAAAATGAGAGAAATGCACACAAAAGGCCAACGATCTTCTACAACAGAAAAGATCAGTTACAAGTTGCTCTAGGTGAAGACAGCGTCTTTCTGTCTTGATAGAAGGAAGGGGACAAATGAAGTCTCAGACTAGCAACCAGAGATCTGGGATCATGTTCCTGTCTTCCTGGACTAGTTTGAGGAAGGACAGACTGTGGAGCCAGACTGCTGAATTTGAATCCTATTTCCCAGACTTCTTTGCTGGGTGACCCTGGGAAAGTCACCTAGCCTCTCTCAATCCAAGTTTTTTCATCTGAATGATAGTGATTATAATATTGCTCATGTTAATGGAAAATAAGTGAAGGGCTTAACAGGGCACCAGACATTTAGTTCATTATTACTGTTACAACTATCAACATCATATTTACATAATATAAGAAATGATGGTGATAAGTCAGCAAAAAGCCTTGAAAAAAAAAAAGTCAGGGGAAAGGATTACCTTCAGCTAAGAAGTACAGAGATATGCTGCATTTCCTACTCCTGAGCCTCAGGATCATGAGGACCTCAAGCCCAGAGAAAGACTAGCTTGGCTGGACTTGAAGCAGCGCCGGAATTTCTTTCTGTAAAGTACATCCTGCAGCAGAAGCTTTTGTGTCAGAGTTTCAGCTGTTGACCACTCAGGATTAAAGAACAGGGATTAGGCAAACTGAAAAAGAATGGGAGGGGGAGGAAGGAAAGAAAAGTTAAGAGAGAGGGAGAAAGTGGTCAAACACTTTGGAAGGATATGTACAGGCATAAATTCCCAAGATCTAAGTCATTGAAGAATTATTGAATATGAACTTTATTCATATTCAAATAAAAAATGAGTTTGAAGTAGACAGGGGCAGCAAGCTTGGAGGTTCCTCTCCTGATGCTGGTAGTTATTGCGTGCATGTTGGGAGGCGAGGGCATTTTTTATAAGCACCTCTTTCTTTTTCTTGACCTTCTCCTACTATGGATCTATTTCCTTTCATTGGTTCCACTACAAGACAAAACCACAGTTGAGTTGAATGCAGAAAATGCTGTCACATGCTTAGAATGAGTGTGGGTGGGCATCCACTTTTAAGCCACCATTTACTTATCTGCTCTTGTGGCAGGCTTCCCTAGGTCCTGGAGACACAAAGTCTTTTTCAAGCATGAGCCTTCACAATGGGTTGTGTTGTGTCATGGTTCTCAGATGTGAGAATGATGCACTTAAAATTCAGAAATTGCCGGTGCCAGGTTTCTGTTTTAGAGTGACAGGATCTCCTGCAGGGGTAGCACTCAGATTTATCTCCTTCAAAATTTTATATGTCATTTTTATGTTCATATCAGCATTAAAAAGACCTCCCATATTTTGTTGGTGAAGAAGTTAAGGCTTGGAGAGGTTAAGTGCTAAGTGGGGTTATACAGCTGGCAAGCATTGCATTGAAATTCAGACCAAGAGTTTCTGAAACTAAAATTCCAGGCCATTTCTGTTTGGTTATAGCCACCTTCTTGGGAATGTGTGTGCAAAACTCTTGTGCCTGAAAGTTTTGCTGTAACATGATGGAAGGATATAGATGAATGAGTGCAAATCCCTAGCAAATGCTCAGGAAGCATCAGTCAGTCTTGTAGAAAATGCAGGTACCTTCACTTTGAGTGGGCAAGATTCTACAGCTGCCGCAAGCTGACTGAGCATGGATTTGCACCCCTCTGTGGACAGTGCAGCTTCTTCTATATAAACACCCCTAACGACCAGTTTCTATCACATCACCTTCGTGTCTGTGCTGCAGGAACACTGCGTCCTGTATTTGTCACTCCAGCCTCGGGGTGACAGTGTCTTCCTGCTACTCAGCTTCTTCATGGCTTGTATAGTCCCTTGCTTTAGGCTCCATCCGTATTCCAGATGATATACTGTTAGGTGAAAAAAACCAGGTTTAGAGAAATTAAGTAATTTAACCAATGTTTTCATAGTACAACTAAATCTGATCAGAGCTAGTATTCTAAACTCAAAGTTTTCCTTCCCAAAGACCAAGCAAGGCTCTTCATCACTAAGTTATATTGAATAAGGTGACTATGGAATTTCTGGGTCACAATACAGAGTGCTGATGGGATGGAGCTATGATGGGAACAGTGATGATGGCAATAATAATGGAACTCGTGCTGGTGGTGGCCAAGGTGTTGGTGGTCATCATGTCTCACCACACGTCTATGTTTTTGGAAGACTGAGTTGGCACAATGTCTTGGCAGTCACACAGGTGTCTCTGGTTATGTTACAGGCCTTCACCTACCAGCACATCCAAGAGATAATGGTCCAGCTGCTCCGCACAGTGAATCGGATGGTCATCACGATGGGCCGGGATCATTCTCTGATCGTGAGTAGATTCCTCCTTCTTGTCAATGTTTCAAACTCTTCAGGGTCTAGGGATGGGTTTGTCTCAAAGATGGTATTACCCTGAACATCAGCTCCTTTCATTGCTTTGTTTTCGACTATAAGGATTAGATTGTTCCTGTCAGAGTTGGGAAAATACTAAAAGCTACCTCAGGGTGCTGATGTAAAATGAGATTTAGAGCTTGGCTGAGAAGTTGAGTGAACAGAAGGGATGGTATATCACTGGTAAAGATGGCAAATTGAGAGGACCTTTTTACAAGTGGAAAAGGTAGAATCATTCAGATGAATGGCCTAGGGTCAAGTGCTTTCCAGTTTCAGTGTTCTACGGGATTGGGTTTTTAAGTTACTTCGCCATGTGTTAACTCTACCTATTGATACTGGTTAATTTCAAGGACACTGATACATTTGGGGTTTTTCCTTTGTATTAACATTATCTTAGTTACTTTTTAATTGCTGTAACGAAGTAGCCAACATGGAAAAATTGGGGAAGGAAAAGTTTATTTATGCTCACAGTTTTAGAAGGCCATAGTCCTTTCATGAGTGATTGACAACAATGTAAGCACATGGCAGAGGCCGAGGTGGAGGCAGCTCCTCACAGTGTTGCAGACAGGAAACCAAGTCCTAGAAGGAAGGGAAGAAGTAGCATATATCCTTCCAGGATCTGTTCCAGTGACCCACCCCTTCTGGGTCCAGCCTCAGTGTTCTGCTCCTTCCAAGTTTAAGCCTATAATCTACCACCTGCCTGTAATCTGTAAGCTACCACATACCTGTCTTCCACCACAGTCTTATTATCCACCACATGCCCATGGTCCAACCCTCCAGACCAGGTCCTCATCTCCTAACAGCGCATAGTTTCATAGATAATCCGTAACATCCAAATACATGAGACTTTTGGGAGACATTCTAGATCCAAACCACGGTGAACACTACATTCTGAAGATCAGCAGATCCATGCCCTAAAGTCTGATTATTTTTCCTCCTCAGATGTAGAGCCTGTTTTTTAACTCTTTGACATCTGCCCATCTTGCTCTAAAGCAAGGTCTCGACATTGGGATGCTTAGTTGGGCCCAGCAACCGTGTAGGTATGCCCAGTGGTCTCATGTTCTGCTCAAGCTTGCCAGCAGGTTCCTAACTTGCACAGAATAAGATGGAAAGCTTTAGCCAGCCTGCGCTGATCTCACGCCATGCCCATTCTTTGTGCAGGTCCTGCTGCCTGCTCCCTTGGTATCTGAGGGCTGGTTCTCTCACATGTCAATAAGGCTCACCCCAGTATCATCTGACCAGACAGTCTTCCCTGCCATGACCTCCTGTCTGTAACACCTGGTGCTTTGCCTCCTTCCAATATCCGTATCTTGCTTTGTTTTTCTTAGCTTTATCATGCAAATCATAGGTCACTTTGTTTATTGTCTAGTGCTCCTTGTGAACTCTGGGAAAACCAGTAGTTTTGTCTGTTTTGTTCATTACTGTGTTCTCTGTGTCCTGTAGTGAGGTCTGGCATATAGTAGGTGCTCAATAAATACTTACTGAATGAAAGAGCTCTTGAATATGTGAAGTGTATTTCCTAGTGTTTAAGGCAAACTAGAGCTGTTCATCTCTAATTGATACTGTGCGGAACTGCACCATATAGTTGACAGAACACCAATTTTTTCAAGAGAAGCTGAAAATTCCTATACTTTACTTGAAATTTCCAGATATTTGAATATTGACATCTAATTTAAAAATGTTGATAAACACGACATGATCCCAAAACAACTAAATTCAGCTTTCAGAAGCTAGACTAGTATCTCTGCTTTCCATGGGTATGGTGTGATCCAAGAGTGGGAATGCTGCCTGACAGTATTAGAGTCCTGCCTCGTGGATGCAGAACATAAGGGAGCAAATTGTTGTAACACTGGCTGTGGAAGGATGCAATTCTCAGGATCAGTCTATCAGTCTTACTTTACCAATTTGGTTCCATCTACTCACATCGACATCTGTTTACTTCATGTGTATTGTGCACATTGAAAGTACAGGGTGGATGTGAGGATTTGGCTCATGGGTAAAATGCTTGCCTGGTAAGCATGAGGCCCTGCTTTCTATCCCCAGTCCCAGAAAAAAAAAAATAATCCTAAAGAAGCCGTGGCATCCACCACGAGCAGCAGCGGTGCTCAGCGGTTCTGTCTTTGGGCCAGAGGGCCTTGTAAACTGGTCCTCGTCGTTTGTCTCACTTAGCATCCTTCCACCTCGGAAACACCACCATTTCTTACTCAGTTACAAGATCCCTTCTCCACGGTTCCCCTAACACACCTTAGATAAGCATTTTATGACCTCTCTAATCTTTATTCCTTTTCTTTGGAGCAAACTTAAAGATGATCATCTATCCATTTGGCTCATTCTATATAGGACAGGCACTTAACTCCCTGTCTTTCCTTTAAAGCAGTGATCTTTAAAACAAGGTCTGGCTTGTAGAAAGTACTAAATAAATGATGTCTGTTATCATTTTCCTTTCTAGCTGCTACAATGAGTCCCTGTCTCTTTGTATTATCCACATGGGCAAGTGATCACAGTTTGGCCCTCATTCACCACCTCTCAGTTTTGAGTCTGTGCCCTGGTGGTTGGCCCTGCTGACATCTATTTCTCCCTGGTGCTCGTTATTCCATGCCAGGGCATTCCCGCATCCTGGAATGTTCAGTACGTTCCTAGTGCTCACCACACGAAGTCATAAGTGCATTAGCCTGACCATGCTCAGCTTGTGAAATTTGCTCTGGTCACAGCTGACTATTTATTTATTTTAGCCTTTTATGTACCTTTCTCTTTCTAAATATTCAGCCGAAAATGGATGTCGGACTGTTGTCCAAGCACGCCTGGCTCTCTTTCACATTCACACACAATCCATGCCATGCCGCCTTTGTTTTTGGTCTGTAATGGTTTTCGTGTCTCCTTCGCAGTTGACTTCCTCCATACTCTCGTGCTCTTCAAAGGCCAGCACAGATGCACACCTTTAGGAAGTAGCCTGCTTGGAACTTGCCTTCTTCCAAGTCATTTGACTTTTTCTGTTTTATTTTTTAAAGAACAGTTTTACTGAGATGTAATTTATAAATTTTAAATTTTAACCACTGGAAATATTCATTTTGATAGCTTCAGTAAACTTATGCAGTTGTGCAGCCACTGCTATAATTCAGCCCAGAGCACTTCCTTATCCCCATTCCAGCAAGAGTTCATTGGCGGTCACCTTCCATCCCATCCCCAACCTGAGTCCCTGTTATTCTGCTTTTCATGTCTACAGATTGCCTTTGTGGGAATTTTACATGCATAATGTCATGCAATATGTGGGTCTTTTTGTTTGTCTGTTTGTGTTGTTTATACAGTGCTGGGGATGGAGCCCAGTGCCCTGGACAAGCTAGGAATATGCTCTACCACTGAGCTGTAATCCCAACCTTTTTATTTTGAGACAGAGTCCCACCAAGTTGCTCAGGCTGGCCTTGAACTTGGGATTTTCCTGCCTCAGACTCCCATGTAGCTGAGGTTATAGGGTTATCTTTTGTGCCTACCTTCTTTCCTTAGCATACTGTTTTTGAGGTTCAATATTTTAGTGTGTATCAGTAGTTCATCATTTATTGTTGCTGAATAATATTACATTATATAAAGGTGTCACATTTACTTTGTCCATTCAGTAGTTGATCAGTATTTAAATTGTATTCAATTTTTGGTTTTTATGACTTATGCTAATGTGTACATTTACATAAAATTTATATATTCTCATTTTTCTTGGGTAAAGAGCTAAGAGTAAAATGTTTATAGAGATTATATATTCATCTTCACCAACACTTAGTATTCACAGTCCTTTGGATTCTAGAAATTCTAGAGATGTCAATCCTATTAATACATCATTCTGGTATTAATTTGTGTTTGCCTGATGCTGATGATGTTAAATACCTTCTCATGACATCTGCCTCTTTAATTGGAGGTGAGGTATCATTTCTACCTGAGTCCTAACTCCCTGCTTATAGCGAAAGATTTTAACATTTTATAAGAACTGCTTTTATCCTTAGCGCAAAGACTCTGAAATGAGTTAGATATGGTCTGTGCCATCACAAAGTCATACCTCCTGTGATGGGATTGCTTCAAGTATTTCACATCCTTAGAACTCATCACCAGCTTTCTGAAGCTCACTGAACACTCTCCCTAAATTCAGGATCTCAACTCACAGTCTGTCCTGTAGACCCAGAGCCTTCCTTGTGCCTTCCTTCTCACTCATCTGCCTGGCACTTGTAGTCACCATCATGTCCTCATTTAGGCCTTGGTCCTGCTGATCTCACTCTGTCCACTTTTGAGGCTGGCGAATACCTTTTGGTCCCCTGCCTCTACCCCCACAGACTCCCGGCTGTTTGCTCTCAGAGCCCAAGTGCTCACCATATTGCAAGATGCCTTTCTGGTTTTGTTTTCCCCCTACATTCTTTTGGCCTCCTGAGAGGAGGGGCCATGTTTCATTCATTCTGTCATTTTCAGTACTAAGCAGAGTATCTGGCACATAGTGTGGACTCAATAGATATTTGCTGAGAATTGAAGGAACTAGTGAATGAATGAATGAGCAAGAGAAGTACTCCCTGGAAATGCTGTCATTTCACACCTTCATATTTTTATGTTGCCTCTCAAATTCCTTTTTGTTTTTCAATAAATGAATTTTCTCAATCCAGGCATCTACATTTCAGGGAGTATAGCAAAGATATAAGGACTTGCCTGTTCAGCCTTTTGCAGTCCCCTGGGTTGACTCCAAAAGCCTTGCAAAGTCTTGAGTCACAAGCTGTATCATTAGTCTCAAAGACTCTGGAATCTGCTGGTGTAGTTACAACAATGGGGGTGCTGAATGGGATGTATTAGAGGCTCGTAGAAAGAGCACCTCACTTACGGCAGAACTTGCCTGCAACAAGAAGTCAAGAAGATACAGATGTTTTGTAACATGTAGCTTTATTTTCATTAAATGGGCCTTCCCGACAGTTCCTAGAATGTAAATATCTCCTCCAAACTAAAGAAAATGATGTCAGAAAGTAATCAATTACTCAGAGGTTGGGGGTTTGTGTCTTAGTGTTGAAGGCCTCAATTGAATTTAGAATTGAAATTTGACAAGAAAGAAAGATATCTATTCCACCAGTCACTTTTAATTTTCCAGATGTGATTTTTATTGGTTAGTTTCCACTATTGGTTAGTTTCCATGGCTTGGAAATACTAAACAATCAATATTTATGCCAAATACCAGACATTTCTAGTAATTCAGAAATTTCAGTAAGACTTGACAGGGGGCAGAGTGGCTCTTTGCAACTCTTCTCATTATATGGGATTAAATAATGACTTTTTCTCTTAATTGTAAGAATAGGACATTTGTGATAAAAGGTGTTAGCTATTAAAATCACAGGAACCATGTGACAAGGTTGGATCGCTTCTTGAGCTCAGCATATTATTATTATTTACTATAAGTGACCATTCCTGATTTTCTTGTAGATAACCTGCCTGAACAATGGATTGTTGATGGCAATGAAGAAGTAAAAGGAAATTTTACAAAAACTAAAAGCAAAAAAACCTTTATATGCCCAGCACACTCCCTTCTTCTCTTTGCCAGAATCTAATCTGCCAAATGATAATTTGTTTACTTAAATAACCAAGTAACTTGACCTTGATGTTGAGAAAAGCATCTTGATTTGATAGGAAAAACATTTTGGGGGAGGAGCTATAGAAAGTTTTTGTATACTTTCTGTGGGATTTGGCTCTGTGACTTAATGTCATTTTAATTTCTCTAGACCTTGGTTTCTGATGTGTAATGAGACATGTAAATTTTGTGGTCCTCTGTGTCCTGATTTGGATAATTCTTATTCACATTTTTCTCTCCCAAGCTTCTGAGGTACGGACCTAAAACAGATTTTGCTTTATGTGCCAATTCTGGTTCATTAGTAATGTCTACCTGTGGTACTCTGTTACAAAGATTACCCCTTGCCTCTGTGGAGAGAAATATTGGATTGATTAGTGATGTCTGTCACAGAATGAGATTGGTGAACATTACTGAATGTAAGATACTTGCAAAATATGCATTGACTGAAATCATTGGGGTTTTTTTGTTAATCTTGTTGCTCAGTTGAAAAGTTTTTATATAGTAAATATTCTCTTTTATGCATTTATTTTTTCTTTAAGAAAGCTGTGATGTAAGAGCAGATGAGTAGTGGGAAAAATGACCTCAGAGAGCCTTCATTTTACAAGGGATGATTTATGTGATGCATGACATATTTTATCAAATGTAAAATGTACCATGATTTTCTGTACCCATAAGAAAGAGAATATGCTACCAATTATCATGTGACACAGACTCTAATCTTTGGAGGTATTAAAATATAACAAATAAAATCCCTCCCATGTTGGATAACATCTTGAGTCTCAATGCACAAGTAGTTGTCACTCTTCTCCATTGTTTAGGAAAATGGACTGACCATGTATCAGAGAATAAAAGCATCATATCTGAAGTCAGACAGCTAGTGGCAATGAGGCAGAACACAAGCTAGGAACACCAAGGTGCATATGGAGTATTCATCGAGTTCTCTCAGCTACCTTCTAAATGTTTATTGTCCTCTGAGCAAGGTGAAGAAGAATTCTAGGCTGAACAAGCTACCCAGAGAAGGTTGATGCCTTCTGCCTCCTGCCTCTTACACCGGGGATAGCAATCTCATAGGGAGAATCAACCAAGGGATTTACCCATTACCAGACATTCTTGGAAGGAAAACGATCTGGTAATTTTGTTGAAATTGGGATCTAGCTTTTATTTCAAGTAGTTAAAATAAGCCTGTGGATTATATATTTTGGGCCTAATTACCCCACTTTTCACAGAAGAGTCTATGGAGTGGTTAAATAAAGGTAAATATACTTGGCATGGGGCCAGCTTCAGAAATTGAGTGCATTTTGTTAAAAAAGGGATGGGGGGTGGCAGTCTGGAAACCATCCCATCCTCCGCTGCTTACCTTCCCACAGTGCCAGAAAACATCTGTGTCATCAGAGAGCTAGAGCTTCAGAGTTCTGAATTCACTTTCCATTCCTAGGATAATGAATAAGAAAGAGCTGCCAGGCTGTAAACCCCAGGACTGTAAGTGACCAACCTGGGACCAACGGCAAGACAGTATCAAACCCTCCCAATCCTGGTTCATGGTGACAGCTCAGACATCAAGAATGCATTCCCATGTAGAAGTGGTTAGCTAGCTCGTGACCTTCGTTCAGTGACCCAACACTTGTTAAAAGTACAGTATTTATAAGATATCCTATGTGTCAGGGGTAGATTGAAGCATCTTAAGTGTTCTACCTCCATGAACCTACAGCAGGTATTTATATTTTTCATAAGGGATTACTGAGGCATGGAGAGGTTATGTGACTTGCCTATAATCACACAGCTTGCTACAACTCATATTTGAATCCAAAGATTACTGTTTCTAATGTCTCTGTTATTACATAGCACGTTGAATGGTCTGGTACCATCAGTAACTGATAACTAAAAAAAATTCTTCAAACACACTATTTGCAAGGTTAACAATGAGCCCTTAAGCCCAGCTGCCACCCAACCTAGACCATGGGATTGAATGAGATAGAGACATATGGTGACGTCCAGAAAGCACAAAACAACACAGAATTCAGGGTAATTTATGATGATAACAAGAATGTCTTTAGGATCAATCCCCTCGATTCTGGTAGTAAACCACAAAAAGCTAGGAAATTAGAAAAAGAAGAGAAAGAAATCACATGTGAACTAGGCCTAACACAAGAGACAGAGGCTAGCAGGGAAATCCTCGGACGTTCTGGCGGCAGAGTCTCCTTCTCCTTCTTTCACACCTTACTGTTCATCCAAGTCCTTCCAGACCTTTTGTACCTCTGTGCTTCTCACTACCAGCAGCAGTTCTAGCCAGGATCAAGATGCTACATCCTTCATCATTGCTTCCACTGGGTCTCTTCCTCCCTGTGGTGACTGGAGAGACACTCTATGACTTTCTCTCCTCTCTACTGTGTTCCACTCCTCTGTCCCCTTTAGCCCAAACCTGCTGTGCACATCACAGTGTTGTGAGCCTGCTCTTCAGGGCACTGTAGAGCAGTGCTTCTGCTATTCACTCTTGTGCCTGTCCCTAGCTGCAGGACGACCTCAGCCAATGCTATCTCAGTGAATGGAAGAGTTGCACTGTGTATTTTTATTTACATACAAATCATTATTCGTGTCCTTTGCATGCAGATATTACTGTTGTTTCCCTCTTGTCTTGACTAGACCAGGAGCATCAGGGCAGAGTGAATGCTGTGGGTGAAAAGCTGATCCAAGTGGAAGAGGAGTGGGGCCGGGGGCTGCATCCTGCATGTGACAGTGAGCACAGATGAAGCACTTGTGTGACAGACGTGGTGCCAGCCACTTCGAGAGCACTATCAAATTTAATCTGTGAGGCTGGCAGAAGTTATTATCCCCTCTCAAAGAGGAAAGAGCCATCGGAGGGCTTGAACGCTTTGCTTGGCTCTGCAAACCTAGTGAAGGGGAAGCTTGACTGCCCACAGCTGATCCAGTCCTGCCAGGGCTATTGCCAGCTTTTGTAAGTGCTTTCTTACACATGACTGGGACGTTGTCTCACTGGCATAAAATCAACTTAATTGAGAAAATGTCTGATAGAGTGTATGTATGCATGTGTATATATGGATGAGCATGTGTGAACACGTATGTATATGTATGTATGTGTGTGTGCATGTTGGGGGGATTGGGGAGAGTCAAGTCAAGAAAGAAAGTAGTGAAAATGATATGAGACCAGAAATTCTACTTGGTAGACAAAAGTGGCATCATTAGCTGCGGGTAGCTTGGTTTCCAATATCATAACATGGGTGTGGAGACTGCTTTGACAGGATTTGAATAATTGCAATATCGTGGACTAACTGGTCTGCCTGGTGTGGACTCACTGTCTCTACGGGAAGAAATCACTTTTCAAAGAACTAGATCTGGGTCATGAATGCCATGAGGTCTTTGGATATATGGGGAGAAGAAATTGGGGCATTTTAAGTGGGAACAATGTTTCTTGCATCATGCCATCTCCCAGTCCCCGAAACATGTGCCATTCCTTCAGCTGGCTTTTGTCAACACACTAGGATTCTTCATCCACATTACAGTTTCACCATTATAAATATATTGGAATTTTCTCATTTGTTGTCTGTGCCCCACAGAAAAGTAAGATCTATGAGAGAAGGGGCTGTTCCATTGCCTTTGGAGTTCTTGCTCTGTACTACAGGATTTAACATATAGCAAAAATTCAATCCAAAATGCTGAGAGTTTGAAAAGGACAAACTATTTCAAAGGACAAGAGAATGATGAGCCTTATAAAGGCTTGACTTAAAAAGCAAGTAAGAAAAGGTCCATTTCATGCCAAGCTTTCCTCTGAGAATCTTTTCTATATAAAATTCTCAAGTATAGCACTAGCCCTGTACGGTGGAATTCCTTTGGACAGATTGTTAGAGAGCCTGCTTTGTTCCCCAAACCTTGCTTCTGATCCATGATCAGCTGCAGCAGTGGAGATTAGCAGGAAAGAGGAGACTTCTAGACATGGAGAGCTGCTGCTGTCCCCACCCCCACCTGTGGTCTCTCCAGTGGAGCAGCCTTTTGCTGTAAGCTGATTGTGCTCCTGGATGACAGAGTTGCTGCCATTCCTGGATGCTGTGAACATTTCACACTTGACTCAGATACACACCTCGTGCTTCTGCAGACAGGTGAAGTTAGACACCCCCAGGAAGCTAGTGCCTGAGTTGGGGCTTTTATTGGCCATACCAGGCTGCAGCTGTCAGCACCCAGACAGGGAAAGAGACAGAACTTGGGAACCATTCAGCAAATGCTGGGAAATGCAGTCACAGAATGGCCAATATGTCATCAAATCCTAATGAAATTACCTCCAAATAGCTCAGTGCCTTTTGGCATCTGTTGGTGCTACTAGACAAATCTGATTTTGGACATGTGATTTTAAGTGTGTTTTAAAAGGTAAGTCTCCACGATATCTCCTGTCCTCTTTCCCAGCACTGCAAGAGAAGCCAGCATTTTCTCGTCTCTGGAACACTTTAGGAAAAGGATGTCTGCCATTAGGCATTGGCTCGGCACCTTCTGGCCTGTTCTGTTTTCAAAGAACTATGGAATTGGGGGGCAAGTTGTGGAGTTTGAGAGATTTGATAGGCAGGGAGCTGATATCCCATTTTCTCAAGGAGTGAGGAGGCCTTGTTCATTCTCTGTAAACTGTGGCTCAAAATTGTTAGGATCTGTGAACCCCAATGGTGAGCATTGAATATAAGCACATGTAGAGCTCTTAGCAGACGGTAATAAAGAGGTGTAATGACTCTCTTTTGTGCTGGAGTCTTCTTCCTGCTTTCACATGGTGTTTGGAGTAAGATTAAAACTGCTTTCTGGCCCAGCTTTGGGACATTTCCTGGATGTATAAAGTGACATTAAGCTGTTGCTACAGCTGTTGCATCTGCCACCTCTGTGTTACTATAATGAAATACCTGAGACAGGCTACTTATAAAGTAAAATTAGGTTTGCTTAGCTCCCGGTTTCAGAGGTTCAAGGGCATGGCACTTACAGAGGCTCAGCTCTGCTGAGGACCCCATGGCAAATGGTGAGTGGCAGTAGGCAGATTGCGTGCTAGAGCAGATTGTCACAACTTCAGCCAGGAAGCAGAGAGAGCCGGGCAGGACTACACTCAGGTTGTGTAACAACCTTCCCGAGGCAGCTCCTGAGGAGTCCCAGAATACCTACCTTCAAGAGCCTTTGTGACCTAAAGGTCTCCCATGAGGCCTCATCTAAAGGTTCTACCTTCTTCTGGTAGCACTGCCTTCAGACAAAACCTTCAATCACAGTAGATCCTTCTTTGGGGGATACTCAAACTGTACCTAGCAGCTGGACTGTGAAGGAGGCCCTCATAAGAGGAAACAGGCCATTGTGGGTTGGCCCAAAGGCCCAGAGACTTGACTAAAGTAGGAAATCCCATCACCAGGGTACTTCTGCGAATGTTGCTGTGGGACTAATGCTGCCTGTGGAGAAACCCTTTGGAACAGCTGCTAATAAAGCAGGCTCCCCCACAAGTCTCAAGTCCATGTCATCGCTGCATAGGATACTGACCTATACTGATATGTGACTCAAAAGAATCAATTCTGTGAAATGTTTTTTCCAAATCAGAACCTGTTTTTTCTAGATTTATGCTATATTAATATAGTGACATGGTTGTGCATTTATTATTAATGATGTTTAGGGTGATTTTTTAATAATACAAGAAAATTCTATGACTTTAAAGAAAAGAATATGGGAATATAATACCACCAACAAAGTCATAAAGGAAATTGAAGGTAAAGGAAAGGAAACAAATACACCCCTTCACCAGAGGCCCTTCATCTCCCAGATGCTAAACCCAGGCATCTGTTCCGACTCAGGCTTTTTTAGCATCTTCCGCATAGAGGACACATGCTTTGCCCATTCCTGGAGTTTGACTTTTTCTAAAATAGTTTTGCTTTCCTTTTATGATCAGAAGAAAAAACATCTCAAACACTATTTCTTTAAATATAGGAATTAATGAGATAGTCAAACTTCCTGGAACGTTTTCATTTATATAATTTCTCTTTTCTCCTAAACCTTCTGTGAAACCAGAAAGGCAGATGGTTTCATTTTAAACATGGAGGTGAAGATTTTCTCTTTTTTTAATTAGAAAATTTTAGCAGAAGTCAGGATTTCTGGCCTCATCCTGGTCCTTCTTTTGTCCCTTGGTCAGTTTCTTCTCTTGAGGTTTTCACAGCCACACTCCTTGCCAGTTCAACACTATAGGAAGCGTTCACAGCAGCTTAGACAATGTGCGAAGCTCACGTTGGGGCCTGAGTTGGAAATGACAATTCCTGTCTCCTAGGACTTTGCTTCCTGCTAGAGATGAGCATGAGAGATTGACAAAAGAAATCTCAAGGAAATATGGAAAGTGGCAGCCTGTACAGAGTCCGTGGGTTTCAGAGCATGGAGTGACTAATTCCATGGCAGGGGTGGGAGGTGGTCAGGAAAAGTTACAGAGAGGAGGTGCTATTTAAATTGCAACTTCTTGTCTGGTACGGGAGTTGAGCCCCAACTCCAAAACTTGGCAGACTTGCAGGAACCACAACCTTGACCACCTCATACCTTGGATGTTGACAAATTACTTATCTCCTCCTAAGTCTCCATTTTTTTTTTTTGTTAGAATATGTAGGTCATCATTAACTACCTTATAATAATTATTTTGAGGAATAAGCGAGATAAAGGAAGAAAAGCATTTAGTCATAGCCCATGCAATCTCAAGGAGTTGCCATCATTGTTAACAGTAATATTGCAACCCTCTCACACCAAATGAAAATTACTTTTTGTGCATGACATTCAGGCAGGACATACCAGAAAAGAGCACCTGCTTCTTATGGGAGTCCTCACCTACCATTGCTCACTGATGCCAAATCTACGTCTCCAGTTTTCTCTCCGTGTCCTCAGATCTTTGACATGACCCAGAGAAGGACCCAGATAACTATATATTGAAGGTAGTGATTATGAACTAAGACTCATCTGAGAAGTATTTTGGAGCATGTGCGTGCATGTGCGTATGCGTGTGTGTGCATGTGCATGTGTGTAGCAGTGGAAGCGAAGCAGGCAATCCTGGAAATCCATTCTAGGCCAGGGGTCTGAGTTTGTGCATGTTGGTGTTTTGCATTTGCAACACTGAAGGCATTTTGTTTTACTTGAGTATACTCAAGCAAACAGAAAACAATGACAAAACAGACAACTTGCAGTTCCTTCCATCTCCTAGGTGTGTGATTTCTGTTGCTCAGATTGGGGTGTGCTTACTAGAAGACTAGCGGGAACTTTCAAGTTAAGCAATTAACATGACTCAGCTGGTTTGGCTCCTGAGAAAGGAGGCTGTTATATTAGCATAAGCAGGTGTCACAGCAGTGTGTGTGCCACCTGGCAAACCAAGCCAAAGAGCCCGGTGGAGGTCATTGTGCATACCTGATATATATTGAGGTTTTGTGAGGAGAAAAACTATGAGTTTCATTTGAGAGAAATTTAATATAATATAGTTATGGATTCTGAGAATTTGTGAAAGCCATTCACAATACTAAAGCTTTTATTTGCTTTGCAGCAAATAATCCTTTGGTGTGATTTTATTGTCTTTTGCTAGGGTAAAATGCTTTGCCTAAAATGCTGTCTTCGTTAGACCCTGTCTCTTTTACATTGTATTTTATCTGAAATGGAGTAGGTTGTATGTAATAAATGCTGGCATTTTAATAGAAACATTACAGTGAAAATAGTTAACAATCTGCTTTAATTTTAAAACTCATTTTCTCTCTTCTACAGGAAGACAGTATCTTGGTGAAATGTGCAAAATGCATTGGGATTTAATTATGATGGCAGTTTATTCTGAAAAAAGGTTAAGCTTGTCTGTCAGTATTCAGGATAAAGGTACAGCGAGAGGACAGTGGTGTCTTGATGTGCATGACTCCTGAAAGTCATGTTGACCACAGTGGAGTGAGAAGCCTTGGGCACATGACTTCTAACGACCCAAATCCCGAAAGCACAGAGATAGAGATTATATTTGCTACAATGCCATCACCATGTGTGGTCTGATGGACAGGCAGAGACTGGTGACCCTTTTTTAGTGTCTGATCGCATTGGATCCAATGCATTGATTATTTTACTCCTGCAAATACTCGAATCTCGTTGGAGCAAGGGGTAAGATTACAAAAGCATGCAAAAGTAAGCCAGATTCCTACCTTAGGATAGCAGGCTAGTCAGGGAGAAATACATTCTCCAGAGAATGATGCTGATATATGTATCAGGACAGCTACACTGAGAACTTTGGGGCATGGCTGAGAGGGTTATTGGGAGTTTTCTAGGTCCCTAGTGATGTTATTTGTTTGTGTTATTACCTAGTGAAGACTAGAAAGAGAGGATTGTGATGGGGAGTGTTCCAGGCAGGAGCAAGTATGTCCCCTGTCCCTGTGGGGTTGTTATCAGGGTGGGCTCAAAGAAGCTTAACATTACCTGAAGGTAGACAGAGAAAGGACCGCTACTGGAGCTTAGTAAAGAGGTGAGGGATCCTGTAGAGCCTGTATGTCACAGCAACAAACCTGATCTTAACTCTAAGTTTATCAGGAAGCCATTGAATGATTTTTAGCCAGAGTGTTGTGGTTCAGATCTAAAATTTTCAGTGACAGCTTTAGCTGCTGTGCAGAGACTGTATTGGAGGAGAAAGAGGATAACTATGGAGAGACTGTTGGGGAAGTTCCTGCAGAGGCCAGTTGGAGCAAGATGCCTGTGGTGTGGAGGCATGCTGACCTGGGAATAAGGCTTCACCTTGCAATGAGAGAACCAGGCTTACTCTGTTGCCTGAAGTTGCATCACATCTACCTCTTTGTGGGCTGAGACTTCTGTAGAGAGTAGAAGCAGTTGTACATTTGGGAAACCTCAGGTGAGGGGGTGGTATGTGTGGTGTGTAGGAATTTAAGTTGTTGAAGAAAAAGTTCGTTAAATGAAAATTGGGAGCAAATTGAGATAAAAATACCCCTTATAGGAATTACAGTCATTGACTGGCCAAACATAGTTTGCATCCACATAATCGGTATTGGGTCTGGACATTCTCCATCCCTTTCCCTGCCTGATGGTCATAGTGATCATAAAATATCTTTGTTTCTTGAAACTTAAAAAAATACATGTTTTAGCATATAGAAAGTTATCTCAAGCAGTGTAAAATTAGAAACTTCCCAAGCGAAGACTGCTCAGCTAAAGAAGGTAGGCATGAGTTTAAAGTCTAGCCTGAAGTGGATGGCTCATATATTCCACCCAGCAACCGCATTGCTCCAGGCACTCACTGCCCACGTGGGCCACAGGTAGACCCTTTGGGCCTTGCTTAATTGCCTCATGCTTCAGATAGAAGCGAGCCAGCCCTTAATGTCTCTTGCATTTCTGAATTTTTTTTTTTTATTCCATGTCATAGAATCCTTCTTTCTTTGGAGTGCTGTGCTGGGTCTTACGTTCCTTGATATTCTTTAGTCATTAAGTACTTACCTGGTTTTGTTGTATGCCTGTTCATGATTTCTGACAGCTTGATTAAGACCAGGAAGAGTTTATTGCTTGCTGTAAAGAAAATCTTAATCCTTTTTTTGACACAAATATCGGCATCTTGAAAACATCTTCCCCCTCTGCCCTACTTTATGTCCATCAGTACATTAATGAATGACCTGTTGGGGCACCTGTTGTATGCCCTGCATGGTGCTTCGGACTTTTGTCAGTTACTTGTCAGGATGTCTTTGTAGGGCAGAAGCTTTATTTTCTTAAAAAAAAAAAAAAAAGAAAAGAAAAGACTCAGAGGCTCCCAGTGTTAAATTAGTGGCCAGAGGTCACTTAGCAAATAGAAGGAAGCAGAATACTATCAAGCCCAAGACTTCAGATTCCATTTTCGTAGCTCTGTGTTGCTTTTGTTTGCCCTAGGTTGGTATTTCTTGTTCTGGGAGACTCATGCTCCAGGTATAAACAAGATAGTTTTAGATGGTTCATAGACAAAGCATAAAAAAACCTACCTCATATGGTGAGAAAGTTGTTGGTTTTTTTTTTCTTTTCAGTTCTCTCCTAAACAACCTGGTTAATCAAGTAGAAAATGGATTTAGTGTTGATGTGGCTTTAGTATGCACTGAATATTTGCTAATATCCCCTTTTCACAAAGAGAACAGGTCATAGGTTTCCCACTCTCAACTATCAGAACCCTTTTGAATTTAATAAAATAACTTTTATTTCATCTTCTGTGTTGGCATATGATGCTGACTTTCTTTGTATGGGTGATATAAAGGTACCATTAAATAAAAAATATTAATCTAGGGTCAGATGTTCTGGACTAACACTAAAAATTATGAGTACATGTACATGAATGAATTTGGGAGTGTTTGCCTTGACTGATGCGGACATGGAAGGACCTGTGTGTTTATTGTGACCCTGTGATCTGAATCTGTTTATTGTTTATCCCTGAGGCATGTGCTAGAGCAATTATAATGAAAAGCATCCTTGCTCTTAGGTCCTGTGAGGCTTCTTTGTTGAATTTAAATTTTTTTAATACAAATCAACCCAAGTTAATAGCAGAGTCTTAAAACCTAGGAAAAAATATGTAAGTTTATTGCAAAAGATAATATTCCATTTAAAACAGTTTAGAAATTTACAAAACCTCACATTAGTACATAGTCTTTAAGAAGGTACTCTATAGATCAGCTGGTATTAAGTTCCAAGGATAGTGAGTACGCATTTTTAACTATAGAGAAAGCAGCTACATAAACTTTTGTAACTTAAGTTGATATATCAGTCTTTTCTCCTTCAATTTTATAAAAGTAATTTTTGCTAAATTAATCTCTCTCCATAAAACCATATAACATCAAGTATAGCATTTGAATAGATTATCATGGTAGATGTTACATAGTATTTTACAAAGAAGCAATGATTTTTCACATAAACAGATGAGCATAGGGTTTTGGTATCTGTATATATATGGATTTTTAAACATAGAGATCCTTTTGATTCAGCAGGAAGATGTTCATCAAATCCTTTTTTTCTCACAATGATTTGACATATTAAATTTTTAGAGGGGACCTCCTTCTCAGTTTCATGTTGGTGGCCCAAGCAATGTGCATGTTGTGCTTTGGTATAGAATCATTAGAGCCTTGGTTAGCTTTATTTCTAGAAATGTCAACATTTTCCAATTCGACTTCATGTACTTCATTTGTGAGTTTGTGCAAGGCCCCTGACCCAGCATCTATGTATGACTTCATGAGTTTCTTGATTTTGTATGAGTTACTGTGAACGTATCTCCATCATTCTAGGCTAACTGTGGCCCAGGCTAGGAGTGGCTCTGCCCTTTTGATAAAGGGTGCGCAGAGCACATAAGGTGGAGAGTAGACAGATGTTCCTGTCTCCTTTCAAGAATGGACCAACAGTCCCTGATAAACCATTGGTGATTTGTCCAAGGTTACTGGAGTAGACTCCTCTGGTGCCTGGGTTTCTTAATCTTAGAAGCAGGATTACTTCCATTTCAGCATGATACTTGAGAATATAATAAATTCATTTGAAATTAGTGTAAGTAAAGCAAATTAAGATGGAAGCTCTACTACCAGATAAAATTACATAAGAGATCCCAAACGGTTTTGCTTTATTGGATTATCGTCTGTGCTGGTTTTTTTCCATTGCTAGGGCCAACTGAGAGTTGGTTGTGTAGATATAGAAAGAAGGATCTGTGGCTTTTAGCCAGTGGTAGCATATCTTATTGAAATGTGGTTTCTTAAGTATGACAAGTGTATTTATCTTAATTCTAGCTTGGCATTATGTATTCTGGTCTCATTTTATGGGTTTAAACATTACACTAGAAACAGAACAAGAACATCTTGAATGACATTCCAAGACTTAAATAGTGCAAGCCGAGATCCCTTGCCAAATTTCCCTCTCACTCTCCCTGAAATAGCTTTGTGCGCTGCAGCACTGTGACAGGGGAAGGTGAAACTGTTGGGGTGGGTTGTTCAAGTAGTCTCAATCTGCAGTGGCGTATGTCCATCCCACGTGCACGCGGGGTGCAGTGCTCTGGAGAGATTCTCTTTAACACACTGCGGCTTCAGCAGAGGGGGTTACAAAATGCTTTAAACAAAGATCATTTAAGGTATGGTTAGCTTTAGGATTGCTTTCTGGCAATATCAACCCAACAACCACAGGTTGGCAGAGAATTTAATTTAATGCAGAGGAAACTGAGCTTTTCTATCCCATCCCTCCTCACTAAGAGGGTATGTAGAAATTACTTAAACATTTGCTTTTAGGAGTTCATTTGGCTGTGCAGGTTTGACTGGACCCCCACGTATAAGGGTCTTTTCAAACGAATGAGTCAGACCTTAAAGAACTCAGATTTGGGGAATGAAAGATCTTTAATGTGAAAGTGGAAAGAGCTCTATCCTCATCCCTCATCCACAGTTTTGCTGCTTCTTCAAACAGGTGCCCATCTTCTGGTCAACAGGAAGGGAGACTGTACAGATTCCTTTTGGACCTATCTGTAGGGCTGTCACGTGAGTGAATGAGTGAGGAGTGTGATGTTTTTCTCAGCCTTATTTATGTCACTGATCATATATAACAGACAGGCTGCAGAATCTCCTGATCTTCAATGTTGTAGGTTAATTAATTGTGAAATTTTAAACTTCAGAATCCAACCAGCTTCTCCCTACATAGACTGTCTCGCGTGCCAGGCAGAGATGCATGGTACTAGCTTGTTCTGGAAGATCGATAGCTGTGGAACCCTCTTTGAATTCCAGTTGGACAGGATAGCCACACCAAGTCCTCTGTATCCCGGATGACCCTACTGTGTCCCAGACTCTGTGGCCTACACACCATGAGATAACTGCAAAACTTTTTTTGAATTCTAATTGTACAGGATGGCCACAGCAAGTTCCCTATAAGCCAAGTGAACTTCCTGTGCCATAGACTATGTGGCTTACACGACATGAGATGACAGCTCCTTGATTTGAGACCAGGGCTTATTATAAACATAATACCAGCACAAAAGAGTGACCTTGCAAGTTACATTGCGTTCACTTCTGTTGTGCTTGTGTATGCTAACATGTAGGAAACTGCCAGGTTATTTATCTCATTTTTTTTTTCTGGGATGTCTCATAGCCCTCCTTTGTCTTCCTGCTCTGCACAACACCTTTCCTCCTTTTTCTCCTTTAGGTTAATGAACTCAGGATGGGGAGGAAGTGCTTAGCCTCCCGGAGGTGTTAGAAAGTGAAGTGAGGGCTTTGCTCACGGGTAACCTCACTTGGCAGACCAGGATGAGGCCTGGCCATGTGTGACTGGGAACTCAGCAAGTGGTCACACCAGTGTCCGTGAAGTCCTTAGCAAGCCGTAGTACACACTCAGGTAAGGCTGGCGATCAAGTGTCCAGCGGTGCCACATTGACCCCGGCTCTCTTCCCAGGTTAAAGGCTCCCAGCCAGTGCCTTTGCAGAGGTGCAGTGGGGAGCCTTGCGAGCAGCAGGTCTCCATCTTAGGGAGCAGAGTGGGAGGCTAGTGGGGTTCCAGTGATCTCAGATCCACCAGAAGCACTTCTTTTTCACCTTCTTGGTTTTCCGCCTCAAGTCCTGTTTCTCAGGGGCCGGGGGTTCTGCTGGGGACTTTGGTGGGGAAGACACTTCTTCAACTGGCTCTGCCTCCTCCAGGCTCTGCAAAACTTCATGGAACCTGCCTTCCTGCTGCCGAAAGTCATACTCTACACTAAAAAACAGAAAGCAAGTAAATGCAAATGAGCACACAATGATTTAGCGTCACTAGTGCCCAAGTAGCAGGGGAAAGCTTGGGCTTCGACATTACGTCCCGGGTCCTCAGCGATCTCATCACTATGTGGCCTTGGAAAAGTTCTACAACCTCTCTGAACCTTCAGTTTTCACTGATTAAATCAGCACCTGGAATCCTTCGTCTCTGGTATTTTATTACATGTATGTGAGACATGTAACATGGCAGCCTGATGGCAGGTGTTCAGTAAATGTTGAATCATATCTCTCTCATATTCATTTAATATTCCTTACTGTTAATGCTATTTTAACACACTGTGCTTGAAAGCTGCCTCATTATAAAATACTTAAATAATATAAAGAAATGGGCCCTAACACTAAGCTCAGTTTCCTGTCGAACATGCCGTGTTCCTTAGCACGAAAGTTTGTGAGGTAAACATTAAGCCCAACCCAGGGCCTTTGCAAAGGAGCGAAAGGACCGTGGAGGGCAGGGGTACCCCATCTCAGGGAGCAACATTCCAGCAGTCTGGGGAAGTAGGAGTTACTGCAAAAGCTCTGGCCTGTGAGGAAAGAGTGCTGCTGCTACCTTGACTGCAGTGTACCTAGGAACCAGGCAAGTGGGTCTCTGAGACACTCAGCCTGTCTCATCACCCTGCCTACCTTCCCAGATCTCAGAGAATGGGGCCGGAAAGCCGGGATCCCGTTAGATATCCCTGCAGGCTGTTCGCGGCTCCCCGTGTCCTTAATTGTTCCCCTTCTTCCCTAGGAGACTGACTCATGAAGGAGGTTTTAGAGCCCGGGCACTTTAGGAATGCTCTGAAGCTTTTGGGTGCATTTGTTACCTGGTTTCATCTCAGGGCTCTCTGAAGATCCAAGGACAGAGAGCCATCATGGGAGTGCGGAAAGGGGAGGAAATGCGGAGTCAGGAAAGCAGTGCCTGCTCCTTGTTTAGCCAGGAGGAAAATGAAATGTTGCATATGGGAGACGAAAGACCCCCTGTTGTTTTGGGCTGTGGCATGGCTGGCTGAGGCCTCTGTACCCAGCAAGGGATGAAATGCAGCCATTGTTAAAGGGCCACCTGCCCCTTTCTACTGTTCCTGTGTCACTTCCTAGAGCTCCTGATCACAGTCAGTGCTGCTGAAAAGGTAAATCATGACTGCCGCGCATGACTGATGAAGCCCCAAATGGAGCCTGTAACTGAGCATTCTGAGGCAGAAGAGGCAAGCTGAAAGACAGAAGCGCAGAAAGCCTGTTTGCTGCCGGAAGGAGCAGGTGTCTGTTCTCAGGGAGCCCTGGGAAGGGCGTCCAGTTGTTTCTTTACTTTTGATAAGCTTCACCAAGAATTTCCTCTCCTCTGCTTTCATCCTTTTTCTTTCTGTTTCCTCCTGGTCCTTTCTATAGGGACGTGGGTGAAACATAGGCTGGGCTTTTCAAAGCAGAGCTGCAGAGTTTATCAGCTGTGAGATCTTGGGGACGTCATTTTTCCATTCTTGAAGCAGCTGTGTCCACATCATTAGAATGAGCATGTTACTCCTAGGATCTCAGCTAAGTTTAAGCAATCTATGCACGTAGATAGTATGCAGAACTGGCTAGATACCAAGTATTTGGTCAGTCACCCAACAAATATTGATTAAGCATCTTTTGTGTGCCAGGCTTTCCTCTAGGTGCCATGGAAGGCATGGCAGACAGGTTACCCCTTTCTCTGGCCTTCTGGCACTGCTAGTCTACAGTCAGTGCTAGCTCACATCAGTAGTGACTAGAGATTTCTACCCAAAAATCCAGGATCTCCCAGTTCAGTGGGCAGAAGTATTCATAGACTTGCACTCTGATTCTCATATGTCTAGTCACATTGCTTCATACTGCACTGGTTTGTTCTCAGGGTTGGGGTGAATTTCTGGCTGTACCGCCTGCCTCTCATTTTCCCCAGTGGAAAGTTAAGAAGATAGATTCAGATACTGGGGAAGGCTTGTCCTGGGCAGCCTCTGCATTGCACCTAGGAGAGAATTTAATGCACTGAGTTGCAAATGCTGATTCTTATCTCCAGTAGCACTGGGGACCTGCATGTCTCATAGATGGGGAAAATCCATATTCACAATTTTCTTAGCTCCAGAAATATCCCTGCCTTACCCACTGTGGCAGAGACATCCTCTTGATAGAGTATCAGAAAAAAAAAAAAAAAACTGAAGAGAATGGGTATGTCCGGCTCATGCTAGGATTCTTCACACTAGGGGTACAGAACATTCCATCTACCCACCCACCCATCCATCCACCCACCTATCTATCCATGTGTCCATCCATCCTTCCACTTTGAGGTCGATATTGTATTAGGTTCCATGGCACAGCAGTAAGCAAAAGAGACCTCACACTGTCCCTGTGGGTCTTACTTTCCAGGGTTTGTGGTAGTAATTAAACTCACAATTGCTTTCAAAATTAATCTTACTTCTCTCAACTATACCTGCTTTTTAGTTCTTCACCCATAAGTTCCAGCCAATTATATGAACACACATGTGTACCACCGGCTGCCATCCTTATTTTTATATGTGACATTTTTTACTTCATAATACAAATAAACAAATAATAACAAACTACCTGAGTGTAAAACTTACATATATCCCAGTATCTATTAGAAAAAATAATTCTGGGAAATTCTAGAATGTGTGCAAAATTGACATGCTGGGAAGAACGCTGCCAAGAGACAGTGTGTAAACTGTCTCATCAGCATGACCTGCAGAGCAGCCTAATACAGAAGATGGAGCAAGAAAATTGAACACTCATAGGCCTGGATGAGTCTGTCCCTCTTAGTAGCGAGATGATTTTGAGCAAGTTGCTTTGCTTCCTACAATTTAGCTGAATGTGGGGGTTATAATAACTACCTTCCTGGGCAGCTATACAAATGGGGCATGATATCAGGTGTATCATTCTATTTAGGACACAGCCTCTGCCCGCTCCGATTTTCTGAAGTCTTTCGTTTGTCTTCGTATCTTAGAAACCAAACATCTCGCCCCATCACTTAGACCTTCAGCTGTTCAGTAATTGTGCACCTTGCTCTCAGCTCTGCTCCTCACCCTCCCCTCTGTGTACATTCAGGGGAGAATACCCTCTTTATGTTTCTATGGAAACACAGCAGGGCTCTATTGTAATCGTGGGGATTTATGGAGCACCCGGCACCCCTTTTGTGATCGCCCCTACTGGTCTTGACAGTTTAAAGGGGATTGAAAGTGACTTTCTTTTCAAGGCCAGGCAAATCGCAGAGTATGGAGAAGTGTGTATGCTTTAGAAAGAAATTGATTAATGTTTTTTAGGCCAAAGCAATTTATTAACATGAAGGAAAATTGTCACTTTTCTTCTTATTCATCCATTTGTCAAACGACTGTTTGGTTTGGAGAGAGGGGAGGGAGTACAATTTGCTTCAGCTGCAGCCACCTTAAAAAGGAGGAGGGGTTGGTGTCCTCTCTCCTTCATCTGCTTAGCATCTTAAGGCTGGAAGGAGAAGAAGGGTCAACCTGTATCAGATTCAGTAACGCCTTGAAAGGAGGGATAAGTTGCCAATTTGGTGGATTTCAAGAAAATTCTCAGTAGAAGGATTGTAGATTCAGGGGATGAGCTCTCAGAGTTTGGCCCAAGAATCAAGGTAGAACACGAATAACCTTTCCAGTCTTACCTCCCCTTTTCTCCTTTGTCTTATCTTTCTCTTACCTGTGCCATCTTCCACTACTTAAATTCATATACACTCTATATTCCATACAAGATTGTAAGAAGGAAGATGAGTGTTGGCTTATGTGGAACTCTGATGCGCCATAGAGGGCAAACAGGAGTCTAGGAGCTGCCACAGTATGAGTCAGGACTGAAGCCGTGGAGATAACTCAGAGCATTTAGGTGTGTGTGCGGGGGGTGGGGAGAGTTGGTCCTCCTGGGGATGCATAGGATACAAGACCCGTGGTTAAGGGATGCTGAATTTACTAGGGAGCCTTAGAGCCCTTCACACCCAAGGATATATGTCTCAGCCTGGTGCTGCATGGTGTTTAGAATGTGAGCTATGTGTAACCTCCTTCAAGGTTCCCACCTATCTCCAGGGAGAATAAACTATAAGGGTATCCAGACCTGTAAAAACAGGATGCATAGTAGTTTAAATAGGCAATAAAAACGATTATGAGAAGGCAAATGACTCCATCGAATGAAATCTATATATTGGACACTATACTGCAAATGTATGTTCCTTCTCTCATATAATTCTCACAATCCCATGAGTTTAAAATATCATCTTCATTTCCGTAATGAGGAAATGGAGGCAAAAAACCAAATATTTTGCCCAGTACACATACTAACAAGTAACAGAGCCAAGACTGGAACTTTGTCTGGGTTAAATTGTACACTACGGCATACTGTACAGAAGCAGGTTTCTGTACCTATGAAAGATCCAGATTGAAAAAGGTGTGTGTGTGTGTCTGTGTGTCTGTGTGTGTGTGTGTGTGTGTGTGTGTGTGTGTGTGTGTGTGTGTGTACAGGTGTGCAGGTAAGGGTAGTGACCAAGGCCCATTCCCTTTGAGTGGCCCCATACTCCTCTATGAACCATTCAAGCTGGGCTGGTCCACATGGAAAACCCTGTATGGCCCAACTGGCCAGCCCACCCTGAATCTCTTTCTAGATTTCAGGGTGGCCTTGATAGTGAAGCCACATACCCGGGAAAGATGTTCATTAACCCCTTAGGAGGCAGCTCATTCATGGAAATATTGGGGTTCAGCAAGCTATTGATGGCTTAGTGGGTCTTGGCACTCCCTGCCCAGCAGGTAACTCGGGGCTTTTATAAAGAGAAATGTTCACAGATTCTGCCGTCAACTATATACTACAAGCAAGCTAGCTGAAAAATGAATGATCCATAGCATCTCTCCGCCTCTTAATCTCTCATGGGAACATTTGTATAGTCCCTTCTACCGTAGAACCCAGGTGCATCACAGATTTATTGGCCTTCTGCAATTTTTTAAAGGATTAGTTGAAAGAATTGATTAATGCAACAAGTGTTTGGTTCTTATCCACTTGGGTAAATCACATCAGTCTGGAAAATGTCTTTGGAGAAGAATTAATCTGAGAAAGTAGGAGGTTTAGTTTGTATGTTTCCATCTCCACCACAACCTGGAAGGGGCATTGTTTCTAAAAAATTCTTCTAATAACCAGTTAATTTTTATTTATAGCATGTATTTTTCAGCTTTAAAACTCTAGTCATTTCAACTAGATGGTGAGCCCATCGCTTCTCCTAGAGCACCTATCTGCTGATAAGTCCTCCAAGAATCACAGATGTAAGTAAGGCCAGCCTACACACAACCTCACTGCCAATAGCTTTCTTTGAAAGAAATCCATGTCCTGTGACAAGAAGAACATTAAGCCTCCATCAAGGGTTGGTCAACTCAGAGAAATGTAACGTGCATGCTTACTGATGAGGTGAGGTCAACTAAAAAGAGGACAGGAAATCAACTAAAGTAGGACCTACGTTTGAATCCTGCCTGTCGTGGGCCTTGAGTGACTCATTTAATCTTTCTGAGTCTCAGTTTCCTTGTCTGCAAAGTAGGAATAGTAATCCATAGATATTTTAGGGACATTAAGAGTTATAACGAAACAGTACAAGTATAGTGTTAGCAGAATGCATAGGAGCTGTTTGAACACATGGTAATGTGTCATATAAAACTCGACAAAGAAAGATTGGCTCATTGCTTGGTCATCTGCGGCCGCTTGCCAGTAGCATCCATATTGTTATTCCTGGGAAGTACTCCACTTGCTAGATTTCATATTTATGGCATGTTTTAGCCTCTTTAGCTATTAATGCATTAAAGTAGGTTTCATTTTTTATTGCAGATAAATTGCTGATGCTGTAAATTCTACTTTTCCCTTGTACTCTAGGGAAAAGAAGAAAGAGATAAAGTTACCAAAAGAAGCAGGGAATAAAAGACAAATAAATGTCTTGAGTACCAACCAGTCCAGGTTCTAAGCAATTTCCAACTGTACCCCCAAGTTCATGACAGTTTCCCAGAGTCACTGTAAGCTGTGTCTGTGGCTTACCACTTTGCAATTGTTGGATGATATTGTCATGATGTTTACTTTCCACCATTTGACATATGTTGCTTGGTACGCATTGGAATTTGATAAGAACTGCAATTTCACCTGTGATTACTGGAAAGAACAGAATGGCTGTTGCTTTATAATTATTTTCCCTGTGGACTTTGTTGTTGGCCAGTGAGGAGACTGTGCCACCTGCCTCCCTGCTGAGAGAGCACCATAAGTAGACAAAAGGAAAAATACTAAATAATTTATATGGAAAGTCGGTTGCTAAAAACATAGGACTGAGTGCACATTACATTTTCTAGAGAAATGCCTTTTTTTTCTAGGTTGGTAGTTGCTGTAAGTAGCAGGTGAAGCCAAAGACCAGTGGTCAAACAGCTTACCCATGAAAAGAAACTCAAGAAAGGGCCCTGAGTGCCTCCAACCATGTGCCCTCACAAGGCTCACTAGCTTTCAAGCCTCTCTTCCTTCTACAAGGCAAGAAGCCCTTGCTTTTGTCCTATGAGGTTCATAGCTGTGAGGCTGTACCTATGTTCCAGGAAGCCTCCTTTTCACATGCTGTCACTATCAAAACTAGGAGGGGAAGCACCAGGTAGAAGAAGCCAAGGAGAGACTCATGCAGCTGATTCTGTCTGTTTTTGTATTATCTATTAAAGTTCCTCTCGGTCTGGTTCAGAAGGATTTTAGCAATGAAGGTGTCAATAATGATGATAATGATAACAAAGTAACCCATAATACGTGGAGTTTGAGGAAATGAGAGACAGCAATGGCGGATTCTAGCATGGCAGTTTGGCTAATTTATTATACTCATTTGTTCAGGTTGGGGTGACCACATTTCTCTCCTGAAAGGGAAACCTGGTGGTAATCAGTACATGGACAGCCTTTGGAAAATCCAACCTGTCACATATCTGGTCTGCATTGAATTATATATATATATAGTGTATACATGGCCATTAAACCTCCAAATAAAACCCAAGAGAACTCATCTATCCAAAGATGCATTAAAAACAAATGCTAGCTTCTAGGCCATTTTATAAGCAATTTTTTTTTGAGACAGGGTCTTGTTCTGTAGCCCAGGCTGGTCCTGAACTCACTATGGAGCCCAGGTTGGCCTTGGACTCACCACAATCCTCCTGTCTCAGGTTCCCAAGTGCTGGGATTACAGGTGTGCGCCAATACACCTAGCTTATGTGGTGCTGGGGAATCAAACTAGGTACTTAGTGCTTGATTTAGCACTTGCTAGGCAAGTACTTTAACCTCTGAGCCATTCCTCCAGCTCCTAAGCAATTTTTTTTTATTCATGAGTATTTGCCATAAAACCTTCCAGGAAATCATGTGTCATGTTTTTTCCAAGATATTTACCTACTTTAGCCTTCTTTGCAGGCCTGGTGGATCTGTATTCTCAGTAATCTGGGCGGCTAAGGAAGAAGGATGGAAAGTTCAAGCCCAGCCTAGGCAACTTAGCAGCTTGGCAACTCAGCAAGACCCTGGCTCAAAATCAGAAATAAAACAGAGTGGGGATATAGTTCACTGTGAAGGCTCTGGGCTCCATCTCTGGTACCACACACACACACACACACACACACACACACACACACTCAAGATCCTTTCCCATGAGCTGCAGTTGCTGATTTCCTTCTTCCAGCCCTATCCCTCTTATGCAGCATGTTTGGGGGCCCATGGACTGTTTAACAGAGAGCTGGGCAGTTCTGATACAGGTGGTCCATGGCCTTCCGTTGAGGACACTCTTTAGGGCCTGCGTCATTAATACACACCTTCATGAGGCTCTTGGCTGAGTAGAATGCAGCAGTGACAGAACAGCCCACTGAGTCCTAATAGCCACCAGATGAATATGACCTGGGATGGCAGCGTGCTATGGAATTGGGTTTGCAGGAAGTCAAAACTGACTTCTGATCTTGCTAATTACCATTATTATTTTTGGAGTAATTATAAAAATCCCTCAACCTTACTTGCGTAATTTGAATGCTATACAAGTGACTGCCCCTCCCTGGGCCTCTGTTACCCCATCTATAGCATTGGGAATAATTTCATCTCTCGCATACATTTATGAAGATTAAGTGTGAAAACAAAGGGTCTTTAAAATCATCAGTAAATAATACATGCACAGTAGTCAGTAGCTCTCTTCATTTTTTCTGTACATTTTATTTCAAAAGATACTATCCCTCAGCTGTTGTATTTGCAAAAATAACCGAAGTCAAACTGACCTCCAGTGAGATTCTAGTTTATACATCTTGGGTATCTAATGTGAGTGTATTGGTTTCATATTGCTGCTGAAACAAATAGTCATACATATAGTGGCTTAAAACAATACAAATTTTAGTCTTACAGTTCTAGAGATTAGAAGTCCTCCAGAACTGTAAATTAAGACATGAGCAGAGGTGCGTTCCTGCCAGAGGCTCATGTGCCCTGCTTCCTCCAGCTTTATAGGGAGTACCTGCTTTGCTTCCTTTGTGACATCCCTCTGACTCTGTATCACTCCTCTGCTCAGCTCCTGAGTTCCCAGGTACTCTCTTCTTTTTAAGTATCTTTATGATTATCTTGACCCCACCTGGACCACACAGGATACTTTCCTCATTTTAACTTCTTAATCACATACGCAAGATCCCATTTGCTAGATAAAGTCACATAATCAAGGGTGTATGAACTAGGAAGTGGACGTGTCAGGCATTAATCTGCCTACATGCGTGGATTTTGATGTTTAACCAAAAGAAGATGCAGCTCTAATGCTTTCAAGATCATTGGGCAGTCTAGACACCAGCAAAAGGAGATATTTCAGCTTGAAGGGAATTCTGGGGCTCTCTACAGTCAAACTTTGCCCTTCTCACAACAAGTCCTAAGCAATAATGTTAGATAGCCATGAAGAACAGGATCTCAATGTTCTGTGAAAGTGCAGCAAGCTGTCTGAGTCATCAGAGCAAGATTTGATTAGGTTCCATCTCATTGAAAGTATGTAGTGTTCCAAGTATTTTAAAATTGACAATCCATGTACTATGCCCAGTCATTACTTGATTCAATTCAAAAGGATCCACTGAAAAAGCACTACATAGAAGCCTTCATAACTTAATAAGAGCGAGCATTTGATTAAGATTCCACATATTCTCACTCAAGGTAGGGATGCACATGAATACTAACAGTAATTTTGTTTGGAGGCCATCTAATTAGCTAGCTCAAACCTTACATTGCTTTTAATTTCTCAATTCAATATATTTATTCCTTTTTTTGACAAGATGCTGCTGTGCACCAGCTATCTATTAGACCCTGGCCTATGACTTTGATGTTTGTTGGAGAAAATAAATGTATAAACAAATTCATTCTGATTCACTGAGATCAGCAGTGTAGCAGGAGAATGTGCATGCTTTGAATAGGGGTCCTTCTTGGGAAAAGTTGTCCAGGGAAATGGCCTTCTTGACGAGACTGGCAAATATCCAGACAAAGGGGCATGGAAAATGCAGGAACCCAGACAAAGGCTTTAAAGCTTCATGAACCTCTCAGCTGAGTAGTTTCCTGGAGCAGGAGAGGAACTGGAGACACAGAAGATAAAATGGCTTGAGTGTTGCATCCAAGGGGCCTTGAGCAATTAGCTAAAGGAAACAGTCGGGACCAGGACAAGATTATTCATCAGGGTATCATAGGCCAGATTCTAGTTTTTAGGTGTAATTTAGCAATGTGCATAGAGAATTACATGGGATAGGGCAAAAGGAACACGTGATCAAAATACCAGCCAGTATTCGGATGACAAATGATAAGCGTGTTTCTTGAGGCAGAGCAGCGGAGTTAGAGCAAAAGGGCCAGATTGAGCAGGTAGAATTGGTAGCTGATTTGATATATGTTGTGAAGAAAGAAAGTTGGAGAGACTGCAATATTTTAATGGAATCATTGCCTGATCACTTTTAGTGAACAAAGAAATATAGGAAGGAAATTAATTTTATGTGGGAGGAGAATGAGGTCTGTATTTTGAGATATGGTGAATTTTCATTGTCTGGGGATATTGCTATAATTTGGACAAATGTACCCTTAAGGTTCATGTGTTAAAGGATTGACCCCAGCGCAGTGGCATTGGGAGATACTATGGACTTTAGTAGGTAGACCTTTATGCATCTTTAGAGCCATGAGCTAAATAAATCTTCCCTCTTTATATGTCAGTTGCATTAGCTAGTTCATTATAGCAACACAAACATGAATAACACAGATACTTAGTTGAAGTGTTTGTAGCGAGGTGAAAATCAGGTATATGTGTCTATTTGTATATGTATATATGTTATATACATGCACATAAATCTATTAGGGAATAAGAAATGAATGCAAAGCTCATGAGGATAGTTGAAACAGTGGGAAGAGGCAGAACACTGTTGGAGTAGACCCTCAGACCGACAGTTGCTCTTTGGTTTCTACTTTCTAGTACATTACATATTTTATAATCCCTTCACTTATCAAAAATGATGAGTTTGCAGCTTCATCATTATTTCTATTTCCTAAATAACATTCTTGGATATTGGATTAAATTTTTATGGTATAAAACTTCTATTTTTCCTTTAGAGACATTTTACAATTTAAATGGAGCAATTTTCTTTTCCTGGAAACTACATCCAGCAAAGATGTGTGTGAAGCATGTAGTCAAAAGTCCTCCACAGAGGAGATTGTGAAGTCTAAATGCAGGAAGGTGTAGCTGGAGGAGCAAAGAACAAGGTGGGGGAAGGAGGAAGATGTGCTTGGCGAGATTTCATGCCCTTGAGAAGAAAAGGAGTCAACCCCTAAGGGCACCCTTTCCTCACTTCAGTCAGTGGTGTGCCACCTTGACAGTTTTTGCAAGATTTCTCTCACTTTCCACACAATTATTAATGTAACTCTTTGTTCTTTAAATCAATTTGTATTTTAAACTTAAAACTATACAAAATATGTAATATTATATTTGAAATGGAGACTTGCATTGCTTACCATGAATATTTAAGAAGATTAGTTTAAAAAGTTAAAAGTTTCCAGAAAAAATTGTTAAAAATTACATTCTAGTTAGACACTTCTGCTTGCCTAGGGCTAGGAACCTGAGACCTTCTGTCTCTTTGCAACGAAATGGGATATGCAAGCATTAGAAAGGACTTAAAGACATCCTAGCACCAAACATAGATTTCCCCCTCAAGGTAATCAGAAGGATTGAAGCAAAAATGAATGGAGAACTTCTTTCTTACTGAGTAATTCCATGTTATTTAATCCTGAGTATTGCCACTGGCATTCACTCAGTGCTTTGGGTAAATTAACTTAGCATTAAAGCTGAAGAGAGGTGAGGAAAGTGAATAGGCACAATGCAGCCTGAAACCAGCTTTAAATTTAGAGCCAGTGTCCACCTTATTCTGTTGGAGTTCAGTTTTTAAAAAATGCAACATCAAAGGAGTCCTTCTCCCTTGCATGTAGGAACCTCTGGGAGCCCCACAGGGCCATGCGTGGGACATTTACATGTCACTGTTAGTAGTGTACTCCTATATGATCTAGGACCTATCCAAGTAATCTCTGCCCAGAGAAAAGAGCCAACAAGGTTTAGGGGTCAGAGGGAACGAGTTGGATAGAATCAGATGACCTCATGTGTCTCTGTAGGAGCTAGCAACAGCAAAGGCACAGCCTCTGACTGACAGGGCCTGTGGGAAATTCATTTAAGAAACATCAAGTGTTGCTAACATAGCAGCAAGGTATCCTGAAAGGAAGGCCCAATGGGCGGCCCATCATGTGGCCACCTGCTTTACATACAGTGACATGCACTTGGTCCATCCATCATCAAGGAAGGAACCCGCAGCTTAACAAGGCCTGTGGGTGAGTGTTTCACATCAGTTGTTCATTGGCTTCTAAGATCTGACCTTTCAGGACGCAACACAAGTTTGAAATCATTTGAAATGTTCAGATAAAAAATAACAACTCTCATCTTCCCACTGTTACTATGATGGGATGTTGTTCTGATCTCTTTGCTTTCATTAAATTACTTGCCTGTTCCCTCGTTTCGGTACAAGGATATAGATACTGTCTGGGAAAACGGTGTGGCTTGAATGGCAATGAAGGATGTATTTAAACAGTGTATGTTCTTCTGGAAAAGGAGGTGTGTGTGAAGGTTTGCCAGCTCATCCAGAGGTGCAACTCAATTTAGAATGTTTGCTTGGGGTGTTTGAAGTAAGTACAAGAAAAATGCAAACATCTCAGTCTTGTTGGAAGGTCACAGTTTAACCAAATATTGTCACTTTGAATTCAGCTTAGAATAATAGAATATCAGAAATAAAGGAACCATTGGGGCCATCTAATTCAAGGCTCTTATTTTTTCAAATGGCAAAACTCAGAGGCAAAAAATGACTTGTCCAAAGCCAAGTCATGAAACTCACAATAGACTGCAAGATAACCACTTGTTTCTTTGACCTTCATAGGCCAAGCAAAATTTTATTTTACAGTCATAGAAAAGATATCTGGCTACCTGAAGAGAGACTATCCAAAATCTAAATGGAAGTTAGTTCAAATAAATTCTTCTTGCGTATAATGAATAGTTTTTATTTTCTTTCCTGGCTGTCTAGACACATAATAACTTTGTCTTCCTAGTTACTAGAAATTTTGCTTAAGACAGGACACATAAAAAGAAAAAAGGAGAAAAAAGTTTGCAATGGATGAGACTATCTTCTTGTACTTTCCAATATTGAAAAGCTTCCCACAGACCCCTTTTCCTAGGTTGATATCTCACTGAGAGAAAGCTTTTGTGTCTTTGGAGGTGGGGAGGTTGAACAGTCCTGAGTCTTTGGATATTTGGTGAAAACAGATGGTTCTGTGGTTCTCCTCATAAAACATTGACTGTTTCAATTAGAAGATACCTGGGGCCTACCTCAGTATGAGCACCTTCTTACTTCCAGACTCATGATCTTTTATTAGGAAATATCTCAAGATGCTGCCAGAAAGAATGAGAAATTCCTAAAAGAAGACACAGGCAACAAAATTGAGGTATAGTTTTCTCAGACCCTGAGCTACCATTCTCCCTGAAAAGGGAAAAGCAATATGGAAAGCAGAAACATACACTTTTGTCAAGCAAAATTAGACGTCATCAACTGAAATGACTACTTTTGATCACATTTCCACTGGGCCACTGAAAGCAGGCTTCCAGCTGAGGAGGCATTGATCTTTGCAGCAATAACAGTGATGGGTCTTTGGATTTGTGCAGAGGTTTGCATTTACGAAAGGCAGTCACACATATTATCTCTCTTAGCCCTGTGGCCACTCTGAATAGGGATCAATGTTCCCACTCTACAAATAAGGAAACTGAACCCAGGTCAAATTAGGTGATAGCAGAGTTGGGGAATGAAACACATTTTTTTTTTTTTTTTTTTTTTTTACTGAGTTTAGTGCTCTTAACCACTATATAGAGTGGTTCCAATTCATCAATTCTAAAAATCCACTTAATTGCAGTAGCCTTGTTCTGTGATGGAAGGAAGTGGTGTATTTAGAAATGAACACAGTGTGCTTAGCACAGTTCTTGACATGCATTAAGGATGTGGCATGGAAGAGCTACTGCGAAGTAAGAGGCACAGTGATGGCATAATTGAGATCACAGATTTGGAATTAGGGAGATCCCAATGTAAGTCCAGAGTTTGATCTTTCTGAGCCCTTTCTGCTCTCAAGACAATACTCAACATGAATGAGCTGGGCCAAATGGCTCAACTTCCCCGAGGACATTTCCACAATACATGATGCAAAGGTGCTTGCAGAGCTGATCGTAGTGCCCGCACTTAGAGGTCATAACTGCAGGGATGGTCACATCCCAAAGATTTGCTCATGGACCTGCGTAAAGAAACAAAACAATCCCTGCCTGGGGAACCTGCTGTTAATATTATGTGGTTAAAACCATCTATTTTAAGTTTCAGGTGTTTGGCTTTGCCTCTCTCTTAACTTTCTGCATTTAGGAGAATTTTACTAGCATGTTAGTGAACCCTGAAGCTCGTGTTCTCTGCTGAGTAGGCCTCAGTTGTGGCCAGGTACCTGTATATGATGCACGCTGTGTTCTGGCAGGTACTGCAGTTGTTGAGGTCTTGGCCAGTTCGGTAAAAGTTGCGCCTGCAAGAGAGAGCATGTGCCATGTAAATCTATGAACAAAAGCCCTGACATGCATATCACCCAACCTACCCAGTCCTATGACACAGCATTTTCCATATCATGGCCATTTCAGATAAAGAAACTTCACTTTTCTAGAGAGCTTTACGTATCTTTAAATACTTTCTTATCTGAATGCTGACCTACTCACAATTGTGCAAGATGAAGGATTTTGCAAGCAGGCAGAGAGTGATTATTAAAAGTCCTGACCTCTTTGTATAGTACCTTTCTCTCGGTGTGGTCATAATGTTCTTTCTTCTAAGGCAATGTGGATTCTGATTCCTAACAGTAAGTACCAGGTAATTGCTTCTCTCTTTGACCCTTTTTGATGAGCATTAGCTATGGCTTCTTCTTGGTCTTCAGAGAATACTTTCTGGAGAAACAAGCAGTCCACACCTACACAAATCACTGCCTGCCCTTCCTCACGCCGGTGCTGAGTCACCCAGGAATGCATTTTGTGACTTTTCTCTCTGCAGAATTTTGATCTTGTTTCAGTTTTTACCATGTTGGTCAGTGCTGAACTGGTCCAGGTTATCAAAACAGAGAGAACAGTCACCAGGAAGCTCAGTGACCACCTCCAGTCCTTTGTAACAAACACATTTGTAACTGATATGCTGTGCAAGTTCAGTAAATCGCTTAAGAAAATGGGGTGAGGCATTATCTTGCCTTGTGCCAGACCCACCCCGCCATTTATCAACTGGAATTTCAACCTTATGAAAATCTTTTTTGATTTCTTCAGTCTCCTTATTCCCTTCCCTCCAGTCTGTTGATATTTGGAAAGAAAAGCAAATAAATATGGAACTCCATCTGTCAGGGTTAATCTTGACTGTCAACGTGATAGGCCAGAGGGACACCTGAGAGATTAGAAAAACACACTTCTGGGTATATCTAGCTGGTCATGGGAGAGTGACCCTCGGGACTATATGTGGTCCCTGGCCTCTTCCTCTTTGGCTCCTTCCCTGCCACTCAGCTTCCTGGATCCCAGGAACAGAGCAATTTTCCTCTGCCACACTTTTTCACCCTTATGTTTCTACCATGGGGCTAGCCAACTGTGGACTGCAACCTCTGAAACCCAGAGCCCAAATCAATATTTCCACCTTCAAGTTCTGTATGTCAGGATTTGGTCACAGAAACAAACACTGATCTACAACTCAAATGCACCAACATCTAGAATTAAATTAAATCTAGTCAGAGCAAAGGGAGATCATAAATTCTGGTCTGAAGGAACAGTGGACATCAAGCATTTTGGAGACGTTATGCTAATGGAACTAGTGCTCTCACCCTCTGCCCCTGTCATGACAAATCCCTTTACTCAGTAATTTTTAGTATAAAAAAAAAATTATCCTTACCCTTCAGTGAGGGCTCGAGCTTTCTCCAAGTCTTGAATTACATTCAAAAGGACTTTAATTTTCTCTTGGTTTGAGTGCAGAGATTCTTCCACAGATTGCAGCCGGCCTTGGAGGTCACAGAGTTCACCCTGGGCCAAGTGAATCTGATTAATGCCACCAATCTCCCTGTTCCTTGAAAGAGAAGGCGGGAGGTGATCCCTTGCTGGACAGTGCTGAAAGTCTAGAGGTTTGGACTGATTAGGATTCGATGCCATCTGTTCTTGACACGTGAGGGCAGATTTTGGTGCACTGCTAGTTTGAAGAGATGCCAGATCTTGGTGACTTTTGCTTGATGCAGGACAGTCTGAGGCTCTTCCTGGATGGGCTGGTTGGCTGTGGGAGCCTGAGGCAGGGGAAGTGTGAGTCCACGGAGGTGAGGGGATGTGTGTTTCCATTGACTGAGATGACAGTGGGCCAAGGTCTTTGTCACCAAAGTTGTCTTTGGGCAAAAGCAATTCAGGTTTGAGTTTCCCTGTGCCTGGCATATTGTTGGCACCGCTGGAGGCATTTAAGCAAGAAGGGGGTCTTTCTGAATCTGATGTTGGCACCCTTCTCCTATCGCCTGCACACATGTCAACCAAAGGGGGTACAGAATTACTTATTTCAACCAGCGTGTCTGGGTTGAGGGTGGGCTCTTGGGCATCCAAGGGAGGACTGTGGTAGATATCGTCTGGGACCTGAGTGGCAGCGGTTGCTTTCTCTGAGGCCTTCCAAGACCCAGCTTCTAAGCATATGCTGACAGGACCATTGCTTTGCAACTTGGGCAGCCTGGGGAGGAATGAGTGGGACACTTTGATCCTTCGAGGCCCATCCTCAAGATGCTGAGCCAGCCTTAAGTAGGCAAGGTCAGAAGACACAATGTCCTGTTCAGAGAGGTTGCCGTTGACCTGGATGGCACTTTGGGACGCTGTCGGCATTTCCACCAGAGACTTGCTGGCTGTGAGTTTCTTCCTTTTGAAAACTGGGAAATGTTTCCTGAGACTGGGTGAGGTTTGGATGGCAATGTTCCGAAAGCCCCCTGCCTTTTGGGACCTGGGAAAGGACAGTGAGTATGTGGGAAGATAATGATGCCTGGATGTTTGCGTTTTTCCCATCACAGCCAGGTCTTCAGGAGCTTGAACATCAGCCTCAGCTAGACTGGTTGGATTCTTAGTGGTCCCATCTTCCTTGAATCGCACCTGCTGGGATTTGCTCCTACGGTGGTGTGGCTGTTTCACAAGCTCCACCGACTCCAGACTGTTACGCTTTAGGAGCACGGGTCTCACTTTCATACTTTGCTGGGCCATTGAGCCTCAGTGGACAGGAGTAAAACCATACACTTCTTTTGGGCACATTTCCCTTAGGTCTTTGGAGCAGTGTCTAACGATGGCATCTCAGCCAAGGAGAACTGCCATACAGGATGAAACGGTCCTCTCCTGTTAGCATAGGGAGCCCTGTCAGCCATTCCTGGCCTGTAGATAACACTGTAGGGCTACCTGAAATGCTTCCCCTGCAGTTAACGTATCATTTCATCAGAGTACCAATTGCTAGGACTGTGAGTTAGGCTGACTGTCTTGTCTAATAAGAGAGCTAGAGGGCTGCTTGTCAGGGCAAGTTGGGGGGCAGTTTTGATCCCCAAAGGAGCTTTCTGTTCTAAATAGAAAGACATTAAAGTACCATTTTCAGTACAGTGCCACACTTCCAGTGTGTGAATTCCAAAAAAATCCAGCTGTCTAGAATATACTACTTCTTTTTCCAAAGTGTAAATTTCCAATGTGAAATGATGGGAAACTTAAACACATCTTCTTGCAATTGCATAAAAAAAGGTGGAGAAATCAAATGCCTAGGAGTTTGCTTCTGTGATGATGCACCATACTCCTAAGAGAATGTGCCTATATGTGTCAATCACAAATTCTTCTTTTGGGGACATTATTTTCTTTCATGCTATGCCCTTGTTCTTCAGTGAGGGAAACTCATCTTCCTAAATAGTCTCATAGAACCCAGCCGGGTGTGACCAAGAGGGACATGAAGCATCAGAGAGATTCAGGGGGCAGGTACCCTGTGATGGTATGTATCTTGGCCAAGGATCACATGTGGGCAGAGTGAGCCATGTCTGTAGCCTGTAGGATGCTGAGCCGTGGACACTGTTCCCTCAGTCTGCAGGGCAGCATCTGAGACCAGGTCGTCTTTGGAGGCAGGCAAGCGAAGTCTGAAAAGAAAGAGATCACAGTCACCAAGTTCCAATCTCTTAGTTGAGAATTTTGAGTTAGAGGGTATAAAAAATCAGTCATTCTGTGCTTCTGCCCACATTCCTAATGAGGCACGCACCTGTGAGCGTGGGGCATTGGAACAAAATGCCCACCGAGACCCTTTCTTACTTCCCTTCTTAGCCATCTCCAGCCACAATGCTCCAGCTTACGTGTTACTTCCTCAAGGAGTTTTCAGTGACCCTCTCCTCTTTGACACCACCAGATCAACATCATCAGGATTTTTCTGTTTTATATTTTCATCCCATCCCTTATGACATAAATTGCAGCTGTCACTAAATAATCACTTGGATACATGTGTATTTAATGTGCCTCACCCGCACTGCTCTGTGCGCTCCAGGAGGCTGGGCCCGAGGCACCTCACCAGCTCCTTGGGCATTCCCAACCTTCATCTGGTGCGGAAAGTGTGGGAGGAGGAGTGAAGTGCAAGTCCTCTGGAAGCAGAGAAGGGCCTGAGCACAGGCAGCGGTAGCAGAGGGTCTGGTGACAGAAGCTGAGCTTCTCTCTGCTGTGAATGTGACATTTACTTGAGGACAAGATTTTCCCTTAACAGCTTCATTTTTATTGCTTTCCAGGAGATAAATGTGCATGAATTCTCTGTGGAATGTGTACCTTCTAACAATTACAGCCACCATTTATTGGACGCTTATTTTTACCATGCTGAGGGCTTTATATACATTAATCATAACAACTCATATTTACTGAGTAGTCACTAATGTGACAGGTGCTGTTCTAAGCTCTTTCCAAGCCTTAACCCATTTGTTCATCACAAAATTCCCCTACAGAGATGACTTCTATTATCATACCCATTTCACAGTTGAAGAAACTAAGGCCCAGAAATCTTAAGTAATATGGCTAGAGATACCCAGCTAGTGATAGAGCCAGGATCTGATCCTACACAGCCTGTCCTCAAAGGCTCTGCTCTTAAACCTGTACCCTCATGCCTTTCAATATTGCTTCATGTTATCTAACCCTTAAAATAAGTTTGTAAGTTGCATTATCCTTCTTGGGTTAATGGGGAAACTCTGATGCAGTGAAGGTGAGTACCCAGTAGAGTAGGTGGAATTTGAACCTAGCTGTGTATAATTTCAAAGTGCATGTTCTTAACCCCATTTTTTTTAAATCTCCCCTTGAAATCAGTCATTTGAGAACAGGGCTAAGACTCCTGTAGATCTGACAAATGCCTTGCCATAGCAAAGCAAGCTAGAAGGTTTGCTGTAAATCAGAGGAGGGAGGTTAAGTTCCAAACCTGCATTGATTGGGCAAGGGATTTTAAGAAATTGAGTACAAAATACTTTATCCATATTTGGAGCATTTCTGAGTCAGTATTCTGTCCACAGCATGTAGTCTTACCATACACATCAGAAACTCCAGCTTCTCTGTGCAGGAGTCCTTTCCTATAAAATAAGATCAACGTTGACGCTCTTCATTCTGCTGTTTGACTACTGTCTAATGGAGGGAGTGCAGCCTGAGCTTTGACTTTCCATCCTCTGCTTTCCCCTGGGATTCTAGGTATTGTTCACAACACTGGTGTTCCCTGCTCCCAGGTACCTTGAGAGCCGCAGTTGACCCTCTTGAAAGGCTGACATTATGGCAGGTCCTGAGAGAGACTCATCCATTTACATAACCACTGAGTTGTCAACTTATCGTCAGCTCCTGCAACTGATTACCTTTCATATCTAAATGTACTTTGCAACTGGCTTCAGACCTACCTACCTTCCTTCCTTCCTTCCTTCCTTCCTTTCTTTCTTTCTTTCTTTCTTTCTTTCTTTCTTTTTTTCTTTCTTTCTTTCTTTCCTTCTTTCTTCTTTTTTTCTTTTGACAAGATCTCGTTCTCTAGTCCAGACTGGCCTATAACTGGAATTATAGGTGTGCTCCACTATGTCCAGTTTATGTGGTGCTGGGGAATGGAAGTCAGGGCCTTGTGCTTGCTAGATGTGACCATTGGAAAGATTATGTCGACTTGAGGCAATCAGGAACCACACCTGGATTAGAATTTGGGAACCTCTCCTAGATTAGGCAGTTGAGAACCAGCCTAGATTTGTGGGCCAGCGAATGAGGAAAGAACACCCATCTAGTTGTGGGAGGCTCAACTGAAACTCCAATGGTATAAAAGGAAGAAGGAAGATTGTACAACTTCTTCCTCTGGGAAAGCGCTTGCCTTCACAATTGTCTACAGATTCCGACTTGCTACATGCCACAGATTCTTCATCACAGATTCACTCCCATCTTGACTCATGCCTGGCTGTCCATTGCTGATCTTCAGTCGACAGTCTTCAGTCTCTGGTCTTTGCCATTGTTCTTCAAACAACCAAGATTAGCAGCAGACTCTCGCTGACTGTCCTGCAGTCTGGGACATGTGTTCTACTTTGTGGCTGAGCAGCCATTGGACAGTCCCGCTCTCGCACGTGCAGCCTGCCATCTTGGACTATCTCTATCCTTGGATTTGTAAGCCTTCTCAACAGATCCTTTTTATTATAATTTCTGTAAATTCTGCCTTTTCAGAGAATCCAAACTAATATACAAGGCAAGTGCTCCACCTGCTCTGCTATTCCTCTAGTCCCAGAACCTGCTTCTTACCAATAGAAGAACTTTGTGTATTTTATTTTGAAAAAAAAATGGCACTTATCATTCATTAGATAGGCCCAAATTCATGAGTCTGATAAGAAGAAGTCAACAAGACAATGTGCAAAGCTCTCAGGGTGCAGCCATCAGTGTTCAATTCCTGGTGTTGCTCTGTGACTCTCCTGCAGGCAGAAGGTATGTGGATGTGCATATTTGTGGGGTAGGGACCATGGTCATGGGGCTCTGTAAGCCCAAATGTGGTTGAACTACAATCTGCAGTGTTTTGACAGCAGGTAGAGCCACTCCTATGACAAAATGAACAGAACATGGGGGCCATCTCACTTGCCTGACCTCTCTTAAAGACAAACTGGCCCCTGAGAACATCATCAAATAACTTTATAGGGAGATAACCCTCCAGGTGCCAGGTGCCTACACAGTAGTCCCAAACAATCTCATTTAAAGCCTGTTTCATGTTTCAATGGCTTTGCCCAGTATTTTCAAGTCTAGAAGAATCTAATAACCTAGCCCCTCATTCCAGGACTAAGGCCTGCTCTGTGTCTTCCTCTTCAAGTAGTAATTAAGTGTATCAGAATAACTGTAGGGGTAGAGTTCACTGCTTATACCATATTGAAATAATAATGAGTTTCAGTAATAATAGTTGAACATCTGTATTAAAACTTGCTATTACCAAGCACTGTGTTGGCACTGGTATTTAATCCTCCAAATGACCTTCTGTCTATAATCCCCATATTTTGGAATGAGCAGTTGACATCTGGGAGATTGTCCCTTGCTTGAAACCATATGTCTCATATTCTTCACCTGTGTACTGCAGGCTAGATATTTGCACATCTGCTTTTTTGAATTTCATAACCTGATTATCCTTTGTCCTTTTGTTCTCTTCAGCTCTTCCTTAGCTTTTTTTTTTTTTTCTGGGAACATTAACTCACACAGCTACGGTATCCATAGCTGGTTTTCAAAAGCACTAAAGTCTAGTGAGCATTGATTATGTGCCAGACATTGTGACAGGTGCTTCTCATTTACTCTTTCTCTTAATCCTGGTGATGTTCTTAGAAGTAAGTACTGTCAGCTCTCTACTTTAAGAGAGAGGAAACTGAAGTACAGAAGGGTAAGGAATCTGTCCCAAGTTGCTCACCTGCTAAGTCATAGAACTGACAGTAGAATTCGAGGCTTGAGTCTGGACCAAGGATCCAGACCTTGGGCTTCCCTTCCTTCTCCAGCCTAGGAAGGAGGAATCATCCCGCCCAAGACTAGAAGCAGGTTTCAAACTCCTTCTACAGTTTCACCTAAATGCAGCCATTTCTCTAACTTTTGCGTCTTTTCTTTAGGAAATTTATGTATCTTTGAGATGTTTTCTTTTGGTCATTATAAAGATACTCTGTGTTCAGAGTGAACATTCAAACAAAATAGATTTTTTTTTTTTAAGAAAAGGAAAAATCACCTAAAATCTCATTGCTCAGAAAGAACGATTCTACACCAACAGTTTAGTGAAAGTCATTCTAGGCATCTTGCTGGGCAATCATTGCCTATGGATAGGTTTATGGAAGGAAGCCTTTTCATCACTGAACAACCCAGAGGAAGTTCCTCACAATGGCTTATAGATATCTGCCATCATTTCAAGCCAGCTAACAGGACTCTATTATCTAGTTATACCATGGTCTATTTAAATAATATCCTTCTGTGGATGTTTAGATTTTGTCTACACATTTGATGTTATTAAAGGTGCTGTAAATAACACTTTTGTTATATGTGAACCTTAAAGCACTTCTTTATCTCTTTGGAATAAATTGCTAGAGGAAAAATTAATAGGTCAAAGAAGCTGTACACTTTACATTTCTGCCTTTGATGTTACCACTTACTATTTTGCTTTTAAAAAAGTTCTACCAGTGTGCAACCACCCCACTGCTCTCTGTGATGACCTTCCCACCATTGCCTCATACAACTGTGTTTGGTCAGTTTATGATGTTATGTTTTTCCTCATTGCCAACAAAGAGGTAGAGATATTGTGTCTCATCATTTGTTTGAGACTGGGCATTTCTTCCATGTTTGCTGGTTTTGTACTACATTTGGTAGAGGTAAAGAATGAAAAGTTAAATATAAAAATTTTAATAATCAGGCTAATGTGGAAATTTTTGTGTCTTAGTTACAGCCAAAGTATTTTAGGAAATACACAATTTTCACTTTAAATATATCATATATTTATATTCTAACTCTTCTGCCCTCAGTGCCCTTTGCACAGAAGCCATGAAAAATATACCTGGCTAAAAGGGGTAACCCTCTGGAGGCCTTTACAAAACCAAAGCTCCCAGCTGTCCACTAATAGATAGGGAGTTCCCCAGGGCCTGGGTGGTTAGGGCTTAATTAATATCCTGGCCAGAATCCAGAATTGCTCCCTAGAGTGGTCACAGCAACCCACCACATGCCTAGTGACTGGGAGTTAGTGCTGATCTTTGCAACACTTTGTTCCTTCCTCCCTTGGTTATCGACTTATTGAACACATACCGACTGTTTATATTCCAGCTAGGCCTTTCATCCATATCAGATGGTCCTCATGGAAATCAGCATCCATTAGGTACAGAAACATTTAACTCTATCTCTGTAGGTTGCAAACTTCCAACTTTTTCTAGAATACTCTCCCACTTGTGTTGTGTTGTTCTCTTGTGTTGTGTTTTGTTTAGCAATACTGAGAGTCAACCCCAAGTCTTTCACACTGACCTATATCTCTAGCCTATATATTTTTTTGTTTCATTACAAGACAGGGTCTTGCTAAGTTGCTAAATTGCCCGCGTTGGGCTTAAATACTGGAATTATGGGTGTGGGCCATCATACCTGGCCCCGTTCTTTTTTCTGTTTGCTTGGGCAATACACTGAGGGGCTAAGTGAATGGCCTTTTAGCTGATAATCAACCTGGACTAGAATCTTGCACTTTCTGAGGATTGACCCAGAACAAATAACTTGACCTTCATGAGGCCACATAGAATTGTTGTGAGGGTTCAATGAGGCCATTGAAAATGGTCAGCACCGTCTATGCTAGCTCATCAGATAGAGCCCAACTTCAGACCACAAGACACTTGCCAGAGGGTCTCAGCCCTTCTATTTTTCTCCTGGAAAAGTGAGCTGAATGTTCATTTATAGAAGAGAATGTACCAGGATGGCACTCTCAGGAATCCATCTCCTTGCCAGTGATGTACTTTGCATAGTTTTGCATTTGCTTTGCTTCCTTTTATTATGATTATGTGAGGGTCTTAGCCTCTTCAACAAAACTATAAACTCCTTGAGAACAAGGCATGATACAGTCTATTCTGTGTCTCCAGCTGGACATAGAGCCTTCCTTACATGAATTCTTTTAGAAAAAAATTATTATATCCCCATATTTTCTGTTCTGCCATAGCTCTATGGCACGAAATTATTTTATTTATATTTTTAATTCATTTATTTCAAGAAAGGAGTCTTGCTATATTGCCAAGGCTATTCTTGAACTCCCGAGCTTAAGAAATCCTCCTACATGAGCCTCCCAAGAAACTGGCGTTACAGGTACACACCACCTAGTCTGACTGTATGAAGTAGTTTTATGAATGACATGAGATAAATATTTGCATAACTAAATAATTGAGTAAGTGAATTAATTCACTTCCAACTTCCTTTCCCTATCAATGATATATTATCAGTAGTTCTCTGGGATGAATGAACTATGTCGAGCCTTCAGTGCATTATGCTTCTTCAATTTATGACTCATTTGAATTTGGTTAAGCTTATTGAGAGCCTGCTATAATGTGGGCACTGTAATAATCATGGTGGAGACTCTAAGAAGAAGACAATCTGATGTCTAATTGTAACAACATGAAAGGATCTTGTAATGTCAACCTCACATGGAGCAAATCCTGGGAAGTGGAACAAAATGTTATATAGAGTGGGGAATGATTTGCAGAGAGCTATAGTCGTATCTTGGTATTGGACTGCTTTGAAACTTGTCACATTTGCTACATTTTGACACAAAACTTTGTCTCAGTATTTTTTATTTGTTTGGTACTCAGTGAGCAAGCTAGAACTTGTTCGGGTTGTTTACCTCATGACTAGCTGTCCTTTTTAGCCAAAGCAGTTTGTTTGGTACTTGTTTATTTCAGTACTAGTTACATGTCTTGGAACCAATTAACAATTAGTGATGTGTACTTAGGCACCACCAATTCATTTTATGTATCCAAACCCTGCTATAAGTATCAGGGTGTTTTTCATGTGAACTAGCATTTAGCCTATCCTTTAGGCCAAAAGTCAGCATTTTATTTTATTTTTTCCTACACAGGGCCATAGTAAATATTTTCAGCTTTACTGGCCAAATATTCTCTGCTGCAGTCATTCAACTGTATGGTTGTGGCTTGAAAGAAGTCCATAGACAATATGTAAACAAACAGCTATGATTGTTTTCTAATACAAAAAAAAAAAAAAAAGCCTCTGAATAGATTTGGCCACAAGTACATTGATTGCCAGCTCCTGCTTTAGGCATTGGGAAGTCATTGGTAGCTTTTGGGCAGTAAGCTCTTGGTTTATTTCTTTGTTTTCCATAGTCAGCTATATTTGTGGACACATGGTCATATCCCTTATCCTTCTGTATGTATAGTGGGTGATAATAACCCTTACTATTTTTCCCATAGTTTGCCACTGAGAAGGCATTCTTAAATCTCTGGTAATCTTCACTAGGAAGATTGGAAAGCATTGTCCCTGATTTGCAGAAAGGGAATCAGACCCAGAAGAGTTAGAGGACTTGTCCTAAGACACCAGAGTGGAGCAGGAATGCAACCCATCTGCCACCAGCCTCAGGGGTCTGACAGAGACCATGAGTTCTATCTGCCATGTATTTAGTTGGCCAGACATCTAACATTTTTATGTGTTCACCATGTTTCTACAAGAAGCGGCATGTGTCTAATACTTCTTTTCATCCACCAAAGTGCTAAGCACAGAGCTAAAGATGAGAAAGGCATTTTAAAAATAACTATTGGTCCCTTACCCCCGAGTCTTGCTATTCAAAGTCTCTATTCTCTTCTACTTGTAGTCAGTTAATTTCTTGGTCAAACCTGTTGACAAGCATTGCTGCATACCCATCTAAAGTTAAAGAGTTAATGTTGTGGTCCAAGTCTCCATGTGTCTTCTCAATTTGAAAATTGCCTCTCTCAATAATGAAAGGGGGCTCATCTGAGTCAATTTCTCTGAAATACTCTTCCAATTCTCCTCAACTGATCAAGAGCCCAAGGAGAACCTTTTCTGGAAATATTAAGTGTGGGTATATGCAGGGATGGAATTAAGTACTAAAGGGTGATCCAAACTTGGTATCTGGGAAGAGGCTGTGTGTATACTTATCAGGAAGTACTTTTCTCATTTTTCTATGTGCTACGTTTGACCATTCACATAATTTTTGCTCTTTGTACTTCAGTCTCCACATTCTCTTATCTGTACCACCTTAAGAGTGGTTTCTGCTCTTGATGCCTTCACCATTTGTTCTTTACATAGCAGTCAGAGTAATTTTTTAATGAGAGGCTGATGGCATAGATTAGTGATTGGACATTTGCCTAGCATGTACAAGGCCCTATGTTTGCTCACCAGCATTGGAAAATACTATATGGAGTAAAGTTTAATCAGATCATATTAGGTCCCTCTTGCTGCTTTACTATATTTAAATTTAAATATATTTAAATATTTAAATTAAAATTTACTACACTTAAACTCAAGTCCAAGCTCTTTTCATAATCTTCAAATTGTTCTGTCTTCTGGCCCTTGCCAATTCCCGGTCCCATCTCACCTCATGTCACTTTTCCTTCTCTTTCTATGGCCTTGTTCCCTTGGTCCTGGGCATATCAGATTTACTCTTATCATCCCGCCTTCACATTTGTTGTTCCTTTTGTCTGGACTGATCTACCAGATCCATTTCAAGGTGGCCGCCCTCCCACCTATGGAGCCTCAGCCTATGGCTGTCAATTCCAGGCGATGCTCTGTAGTCCCTCTCAGCATTCCATGTCTCTCTGAGCAATGCTCTGTCTTGTGAGCATGTTCATTTATTTGATTATTGTCTGTGTTTGTCCCCATTCATTGACAAACCACTGAGTTTGTTGAATGAATGGATTTCTATTGTTGGAGGCTTCAATTAAATCATATAACCTTAGAAATAGAATGGAAAACTTTAAAACTTTAGACCTGGAGAGCAGCTCATTTAGAGATTCTCAAATTCTGTGTAGCAGTGGAGTCATCTTTCCAAATCAAAGCTTCAGTAGAATTCCAATCTACAACAGAATAAAGAAGCTGGTCTAGAAAAAATGAAGGAGCTCAGTACTCCCCTGTCACTCTGAGCCTCACTCTGGAATCCTACCCCTCTGAATCTAAAAATCCAGTCTAAAAATCCAACGTTAGTGTTATAGAAGGGGGAAACTGAGCCCCTAAGCAGCTCCTCTCCATTTGTTAATCTCTTAAAAAGACCAGTGCTACTGGTTCCTAGCACAGGGGAGGAGCTCAGGGAACAATTTTTAAATTATTAGAGTGGCATGCCGAGTTGAAGGCAGAAGTGAAAGAGGACACTAAGTCTAGAACCTTCTGCCTTCCGATGCAGCAGTGAGAGTGATGGTAGAAGCATGATCTCCTTGGTTCAGGGACAGGTTTCTTTTGTGTAACCAGACCTGTGGGGAAGGCAGATTCCCTGTTCCGAGAGGCTCTCCCATAGGTGGCAGGCAGATCATGGATGCTATGATTTTCTGTCCCTCCAGTCACTAATTGCATTTGTCAGAGAAACCAGAAAAAAGTTTACCTTTTCTCTCTACCTACTCTTCATTTGTATTCTCTTTCTTCCTCTTTCATTTTAAAAATAAATAACTGAAAATTTTCAGGCATACAAACAGACTGGAAGACATAATAGTGAGTGTAACAGGACACACAGCTGGGCTTCACACATCAAATGCTAAAAATCCAACTGAAGTCATTCTTTCTGTCCTCTCTCCTTTTGATGTCCCTCTTCGGACTTTCCTCCTCTTCTTCCTCCTGCTCCTCCTTCCCTTGCTTCTGTTCCTTCTCCTCCCCCTTTTCTCTATCCCTGCACATTCCTCATTTTCTTTCCCATGTCTTCCTCCTTCCTCTCGCCTTCTCCCATTCTTTGCCCTCTCGTCTGCTGTCTTCTTTTTCACACCCATTCTGCTCTTTCTCCTCTCTTCCTCCTTTCTTCGCTTCTTCTCCAGGCCCTCCTCTCATGTTCTTCCTGCATGCATCATTAATACAAGTTTTGGGGTCAGTGTTTCACCCATTTGGCTGTTCTGTGTTTAGAGTGGGGACTCAGCATCCTTGGAACTACCCATTCTGTAAACCATAGGTCACCTGCCCTGCCTGTCCACACATGTCCCAGAGAGAAACATTGGCGCTCATGCTGCTACTTCCGAAAGGTCACCTCCAGCTTGCTCTCCCTCAGGGGGAAATGCTTCGCTACCATCAGATGCACCTGCCAGCTGCTTGGTTCAGCTTTTTCTCACAGATGAAAGAGCATTGCCTAAATATTATCTCTAGATTTCTCAACATTTTAAAATTTTCCCAAGTTTTCTTTAATATTTCTCAATGTATTTCTATTTCTCTTTATCATTAGGGACATTTTTCTTCACCGTTTTTCAGGTTATGCTATTTTGACTTTGAAGCATTTGATTATTTTCTTTCTAGAGCCAGATATTCAAAGAGCTGCAGGTTCAGACAAGTAGAAGAATCTGCCTTTTGGAGAAACAGCTGTGTATCTTGTGAGAAGGGGAGGGTAGAGATAAGGAGTGGAGTGTCACGGCCCTTCTTCATCGGCTCAAGTCCAGAAAAGACAGCAAGAAGCTGAATAGCCAGTCATTTTCAATGTCATAAGCAGACTCTTAGAGTATGGCTCACAGGCTTTTTTTTTTAATATTGAGTTATTGAGCTTCCATTCTCCATATTGGGAGAGGGATCTAGCTGTGGTAGAAGGAAGGAAACACTTTCTCCTTACTAGCTTCTTTGGTTTTACGGTACATGGGAAGTCTCTCTCTCTCTCTCTCTCTCTCTCTCTCTCTCTCTCTCTCTCTCTCTCTCAAAATTGAGCCAGGCCAAGTAGTTCAGTCCTTTATTTTCTCTTTATTTATTTATTTTCTACAAGTGTGTCTTCTGCCACCATACCCAGCCTACGTGGTGCTGGGGAATCAAATCTAGGATTCTGCACTTGACAGGCAGGAGTCAGTGAGCTGTGCCTTCAGCCCATTTCCCTCTTAATTAGCCCAGGTTTACACTTGGTAATCTTATCCTGTAGATTGTCCAAGACTGACTATAATGAACAAAATTGGAAATGTCTTCCCATTCTGAAAAGAGATCTAATTTCAGGCTCAACCGTCAGACATATTTGGCTGATTAAGATATTAGTACTTAAATTAGTGCTAAAATACATGTATGACTCCAGTGGCTCTTTGCTCTTCGGTAGCATCACTGTTTTCAATGTATTTTCAGGCTTCCCAGCTCATTTCTTCCTCCCAATGAGTTCTGTCAAGAGTAGGCCTCATCATTCCTGTTTTTGCAGATGAGGAAACTGAAGTGGAAGGAATGATTTCACTCAGATAGTTGTGATCTAGCAAGGCCAAAAGAATGGCAAAACTTAATTAGATCAGGGAGCTTCCCGGGAGGCTGCAGGGGGCTGAGTACCTTTCAAGGGGTTGGGGGAGGCAGGCAGCATGACTTGGTGGGCCTCCTCCCCGGACAGGGACCCACAGTGCACACCCACAGGGACAAGCATTAGGCCCGAGCTCTGCAGCGTGTTGTCTGCCCGCTGCCGCACAGCATTGGCAGGCACCTGCAGTGAGGTTTCCCCGCTTCTGGATCCCTGCCTACACTGCAGAATTTTCACAAGGGGAAAGGAAGCGGGGTGGGGGGGGGGGGTTGGGGGGGGTAGTTTATGATCTTATCTAATCACAGATGAACAGAGAACTTGGTAATAGCCAGCAGTTTGTAAAGTGCAGGACTCTATTGCTATTAAAGAGCTCTCTCATCCTTTGTTTGTGAGAGCAAATGATGTGCCCACCACAGAGGCAGCACAGAGTAGATGCTTAATAAATGGCTGCCACTGTTCTTTTACCAGTTACCATGATGCCTTGGGTGTCAGGCAATGGAAGTGAAGCAACATCCAAGATTTGAGAGTCCTTGTTGGGAACTATGACAAATCTCCAACAACACCAAGGGGAGAAGTAGTAAAAATAAAGCTTACGGAGCTTACAGAGAAAAAGGCTGCCTCTATCTTTGGTACAGAGGTTTTCTGGGAGGCCTGATATGTCCCAAGGGGCCAAGGATGTCCCTGTGGCTTAGATCTTTTCATTTTCTCCCATCTTGCATCTTTCCTAGTCTCTTGCTGGAACCTCAGACCATGGCTAGCCATCTGTCCTGTTCTGACATGAAGGCACTTTGCCTGTAAGTGTGGAGAAGCCTCACCCACTTCCCATGCCAATCACAGGGTGATCAGGATACTGTTTACTTCTCACTTGGCTCACCTGGTGTTTGCCTAATAATGAGACTGACCTGTCTCGCTCAAATCACAAAAGCATAAAATCCCACGTGTACTTGCTATCCTTTCTCTTTTCCCTCCGTTTCCTTTCACTCCCTCCTCATTTCTTTTCTTCCCTTTTTAAAAAGAAGGGAATGTGGGCAGAAAGCGCCAGGCACTGATTTCTAGCCATAGTCCAACCCGTACCCAGCCTCAACCCACTCGTCACCTTCTTGGGGAGAGGATATGGAGAAAGGCCTTGGCCAGAGGACACCTTGCCTGCATTCAAGGTATGGGAGCTCTTTGCTTCTGGCCACTTGCGTGCAAGTGAGTTTTGTTATCTGCCCGTGGCTGGAAGAAAGGCAGTCAGCATGCATTTGTCCTCTACTGCAGTCATAGGGGTCCTCCTCCCTCTGTATACCCAGTTGCAAACAAAACTCCTGTGAGCAGAGGTAACAGCCAGTTTCCTGCAGTGAGCTACATGTTACCACTTGATGAAGTCTTTTATTTTTTACAAGTGACAAGTTATTCCTGTCTTCACACCGAAACTTGCAGTATGACCTAGGACAAGTCACCTCGTATCTGTGAGCTCAGTTTCCTCATTTGAAAGTGTGATGACTATTTGGCTTATAGAATGCAGTGTCTGGCACTAATAGGTGTAGCGAGGACCTGCCAGCAGATCTCTTGGCTTTCTCCCTTCTTTTTTTTTTTTTTTTTTTTCTATTTTCTAGCCAAGAGATTGTCCCTTGATCACCCCTACCCTTGCCGTGCCTGGACAGGGACCTCTCTGCAGATGATACGTTCTCCTACTCGGCTTTGGCTGCCCTCCAGGAGCCTCCCTGCGCCAGTGTCTGGGTTGTCTCTCTGCTTCCAGTGCTGTGTCTGAGCCTGATTAACAGCATAAGGGAAACAGGGTTTGAGAGAAAATCACAGGGCACCTGGGCAGATCGTGGGGAGTTCAGACACCATTGTTACTGGGGTAGTTGGTGGTGAGCAACTCCCTTAACTTTAAATTAGCATCCCCTAAAATGAGGTGTAGGTTTGTGCAGATCTGCAACTATATGGCTCACTTCACTTGAAATTCCAAGGCCCCTTACCTCCCAGATGGAGTAGTTTGGAGTGGCTTGGTGATTCAGGTAGTATGGGACAATGAAGAGGCACACATTCTAAGAACAGACAGATGAAGTTTCAATGCTAAGTCTACTAATTTCTGTATCTGTGATAAATGATCAGTTCTTCTGTGTTTTGTTTCCCAGTCACGATACGTGGCTGATACAATTACTCCAGAAGCTAGCAGTAAGGTTTAAATGAGATGACACACTTATACAGCATTTGGGAAAGTGCCTGTCAGGCCAGAAGTACTTGATAAATGTTGGCTCATGTTATCATTAATATTGACATTATCATTATCAATATCGAAGTATGAGAATCAACAAAGACCAATTTCTTATGAGTCTCCCCTCAAATTCTCATCTGCAAAGCAGACGCATTTATCATACATTTCCTTCCTCCTGCACACACTGGATTTGGGAATGAATTGACAATAAAGAAGTGGGTATATGAAATAAGTTACAGTAAAACACTAATCCTAGAAGCTTTGAAGTACTATATGATAGAAAAAGGAGGGTGAAAAAATAAAGATAGGAGAGAGAACAAAGTCTGAATAAAAATATTGATATAAACTTCCTAATAAACTTTGGTGAAAAGGGAAACTCAGTGGAACATAGCTTCATTGTTGCCTATTTTCACCATGAGTAAAAACCTTTTATAAGTCTTAGGCTCTAGTACAAATTATTATAAGAATATTCATTATAAACTTTTTGTGGGTATAAAATTTAGGCCTAAACTCTAAGAACAGAATTTCTAAGAGACTTTCGAAAGTATTGTAGTAAAAGTAGTTGGGAGAGAATGGGCTTTTCAACACAGAGAAAGGCAGTGAGGGACACAGGACAGTTGACCTGACTTCATCCTATCAAGTGGGAAGTAGGGTTGTCCTCTAAAGATTCCAAACATACACCCATGGTTGAAAGCCTTAAAGATGCAAACCGAATTTCAGCAAAAGCAAAAATTTCCTCTCGTATGAATAAGCCAACACTGCCCTGTTTATGCAAGTGTTCATCCGGAAGTCCACCTGAGACCCATGTCCACGGCATTGTCAGAGATAGCTACTTTCTCCTAGGCTGTTTTCATATTCTCCAAATCCATGTAAGACATGAGTGGACTCCAAAAGAAGTGACAGACTTTCCTCTCTTGAATGTGACTTAGCAACTCTAACAAAAAATATTTCCTCCAGAGCTACTTCATTAGAAGTCAAGGAGCTGGTAGCAAAGCAAACCAAATCAGTGTTGCAAATGATTATTTATAATGAAGAGTGTTATGTCATCAGTAGATATAGAAAAGCAACCACCTTGTCACAGGTGGTTGTACCACTGACCGCCAACTTTTTTGTGTATTGCTTCTCCACTGTGTGCCCCAGCTGCTGTCAGCAAGCTCTGATAATCTGGTGTTAACCAAGGCTACATGTACAAGTGTGTGCCCCAGGGCTTCCTTGCCCCGCCATCCCCAGCTTTCCTGAGTCCAGATGTCTCTCTTGAGTTACCAACTTGTTCTTCACTGGGGCTTTTCTTAGGCAGGGCCACATCTTTCTCAGCATCATTTAGTCAGTGCCTGAGCAGAGCTAGGCCTGTAGCATACAGTAGTACCATATGGTAAAAGTATAGGCACTTGCAAGGCCTGGTAGCACAGGTATGTAAACCCAGTAATCTGGGAGGCTGTGAGAGGATTAGTGTGAGTTCGAGCCCAGCTGAGGCAACTTATTGAAACTGTGTCTCAAATAAATAAATAAATAATGGACTAGGAATGTAGCTCAGTGTGAAGGCTCTGTGCTCAATACCAAGTAATGTAAACACACACGTGCTCACACACACACGCATGCACACACATACCCACAGGAAGAGCACGGGCTCTGAAGGATGACTGTTGAGTCCTAATGCCATTGATTATTTATGTGACCTGGGTCAAGGTATTTTAGATCTTTGAGCCTCAGTTTCATTATCTGTAAAATAGGACATACACAAATATGAAGGTCTCGGTAAATGAAGCAATAAAAGTTAAGCTGTCAGTGTAATCGCAGGCGTACACTCTCGACATGCTACTGTTGCCTCCATTGAGAGTCAGCAAACAATATCTGTGAAAGATTAGCTAATAAATATTTGCAGCTTCGTCATGCTGTTTCAGGCCCTACTTCTCAGCTGTGCCCACTATAGCATGCAAGCAGTCATGGATAATACGTAAATGCATGAGTGTGATGATATTCTAATGGCACTTGGCTCGCATAAACATGTAGCAAGCAAGCGTGGGCCCAGGGGCTGTATAGAGACAGCTGGCCCTCTGAATGAATCAAAAAGTCAAAAGACTGTCTGGAAAAACTGAAGCAGCCACAAGGACTGAAGGGAAGAAGGAAAAATGGTAGAGCTGGTTTTCCCAGTCACATCCACTGGTTAAGAGCTCAGTCTTTGGAGTATGATAGGTCTGGCTTCAATGCTGATCTGGGTGAATGCTGTATTCTCTGAGTCCTGCTTTGCTACTATAGAAAATACAAGATGAAGAATAAAAGAGATCTACCTCAAATGGCAGGTTTTATTAAAAGATAGAAGCGATGATGCTAGGCATTTAGCATATGATCAAAAATACTAGCAATGAAGACAGCAATCACAAGGTGATTATTGAACAGAACTAAACTGACCTGAATTGTTGCCCTCACCTTAAGGTGGCTCAGATGGCGTGGCTCATGGGGCAGGGCTTTAGATCCCAAGAGTGCCCAGCTACCTTGTCACCTGGCTGCAGTCCTTTGTTTCACTCTCTGTGAAATTGGGCCAGACTTCCTCACTTTGTCCCTGCAGAATCCATTTTGATGAGACCATGCAGGATAGCTTGCCTGGAATTCTGATGTCATGTCAGCATCAAAACCCATGACTGAAGTCAGAAATGAGACTTGACATTTCAGTTTTACCTCCCCAAGTGCATCTGAGAATTTCAAGGCCAAAAGATCACTATTAGAGAATATGAATTTTGTCATGGGCTGTGCAGAACCACTGGGAGACTGAGGTCTGGAGCAGCTTTCAGGAGCCTCTTGGCATTCGATTGCTTTTGTGTTCTGGAAACAGACCTCTTCACGTCCCCATGTTGCTGTAGAAAGATATTGCTGTCAAAGGTTAGGCTCACAATGTTCCTTTCCTCTCCTTGTTGATGCAAGAATGCTTCCTAACAAATGGGTTTTCCCAGTGTTCATATTGTGTTTTTTTCTGGACTCCAGAAGTTATTATTTTTGTCTCAGATTTCCCAGGAAAAAGAGTGACTTCTAGGACTCTAATTAATGCTACTGGGCATCTGCCCTAATCATGTACTAATTGGTATTGATTTCCACTTATGTCATCTGCTTCCACTAAGATCATGAGATGGAGGTTCTCACAAAATTTCCTATTTTATTTCCATCAGGGCTCCTCAATGTTAAGTCTCCAAGCTGTCTTCTCCTTTCTCTTTTCTTCCTTCTTTCCTCCCTCTATCCTCTTTTATTTCTTCTTTCCTTTCCTTTTTCCTTTCAATATAAATCTTTCAAGCACCCACTGTGTGCCGGGCATGTGTTGGGCATCAGAAGCATCTTCAAACTCTGAATTCTGAAGAATGGGATGGGCAAGTAAGAGACAGTATGGTATCTAAGTGGTTCAAAGAGAGGTCAGAGTATTGTGGAAATACACAGCTGAGGCTTATAACTTGTTGTAAAGTCAGGAAGCACTTTCGGGGTTGGAGGAAGCATCAGAACTAGGCTTGTAAGATGAGTAGGAGTTCAAGGAACAGAATAAGAAGGAAGCAGCAGGTTTAAAGTTATGTTTTCAGTCTAAACAAAAACTGAAGGTGCTTCTTTCCATGCAAACTTGGTTATGGGGTTGAGTGGAGGAGGATAGCAAATGTCAGGAGAAGACTGGTTTGCAAGAAGCATGGTGGAAAGAATTTTGCAGGCTGAGAAGATTTCTTAGAGCATCTTAAAGCTACGAGGAGCATTTCATTCTTGAAGTAAACTTAAATATCAAGTCTCTTGGCTTTGGCTGTAACTATTTGGAGTATTGTTTCCTTGTTCCACTGCTACTAAATAGAAACCTTGATTAGCAATACTACGTGCCTTTGGGGGGTAAAGTAGTACAAGAAGAAAATTATGACATTAGTGTAGAACTTGCTGCATACTAACCTTTGGTACATGAAGACAGTAAAGAGGAAAAATATGAAAGAAGCTCTTGGTGGTGAAAAAACAGAAAAAAAATTCCTCTTATGAAGATTCAGATAAAACTTGATGTGGAATTGAATTTAAGTGATTAAAGCTAGTCAATAACTCAGTGGAAGTTGACCACATGTCTAGCACCTTGGTTCTCCTTGGGATAAAAGTGGTACACTTGATAGCCATGGTCCTGTCCACTAAGGAATTTAGCTATGGAGATACTGGAGAAATCAATATAAAGCAAAGAAAGAGATATGTAATTATAAAATTGCCAAGTATCATGACAAAAGGCAGGCCAAACTATGAGAAACTAGTGAGATCTGAGCTACCCTGAGATTAGGGGAGAAGTGACTTTGCATTGAAGAAGACTGATAGGTATCCTCCTGATGGAGAAAAAGCATGACAGGAGGGTTTTCCAGACAAAAGAACACTGTGAACACTGGCTCTGGGCAGGAAGAACACTTGGCCATTGCGACAGCTAATGGAAGGCCAGTATGGCCGGCTCCCAGAGAACAGGCCAAAATTGGCCCTAAAGAGGTTGTCAGGAACAGTGATTTCGGTCCCAAAGGCCACATAAGTCTTCTGGTTGATTTTTTTTTCTTTTTTTCTTTTTTTTTTTTTTTTTTACACAGGGTGTCTCTCAGGTTAACCTTGGACTCTCAGCAATCCTCCTATCTCATCCTCTTGAATGCTGGGATTACAGGCATGTGCTACCACGCCCAGTTTTATGTGGTGCTGGGGAATTGAGCCCAGGGCCTTGTGCTTGCTAGGCAAGTGCTTTAACCACGGTGCCATTCCTCATTCCTCTAGCCCTTCTGTTTAATTCTGAAGACAGGATGACTTCAAGAGTGTGTGTGTGTGTGTGTGTATGTGTGTGTGTGTGTGTGTGTGTGAGAGAGAGAGAGAGAGAGAGAGAGAGAGAGGAGTGTGTTTGTGTTTTAAATGTATTTTTTGCATTGTCTTAAAAAGATGGACCAGATAAGCCACTATGGAAGAAGAGTGCTCAGTGAAGTGGCAATTATAGTCACCCAGGCAGAAAATACACACACACACACACACACACACACACACACACACACAATAAATTTGGTGACCTATTAGTTATGCATGGTGACGCTAAAGAGGAAGTATATAGAAGTAGAAAATTAATTTTTTATTGACTGACTTTGAAAGTTACTTTTGAGTTGCTTACATTGAGGGTTTCAAATAGGAGTAGCAGCCCCTTCTTTAAGTGAAGGCCAACTTGCAACAGCATGTTATCCTGGGTCTGGGTAGTTGTCTGCTACCCTAAAGATTCAAACATGAGTGTCATCGAAGGCATTGCTCTTTGGAAGAAAAGGACCTCTCAGATGCCCACCCAATTATGTGTCTACCGTAGAGAACAGATGGGACATGAACACAAGTGAGGCCGCAGCTCTCAGAACTTTCAGGGATTATACCACGTCTCAGAAATAACACAAAAAAACATCAAAGAAAGTACAGCGAAGTAAGGATAACCAGTTAATCTAGCCTTGTTCTAACTACCCCCAAAGGGTCCATGAATACCAGGAAGAGTTCTCTGAGGAGCTAAGAGGCACAGTAATAATCTGCATCAGTGAATACTACAGATAAGCCCCCCCCCCCATAGACCATGAAGACTATTTCATCTGATTCATCTGATTCTCACAAACCCAAGGAACCCCCTTTTAGGAAGCCAAAGTACAGAGTAGTTGAGTGGCCCAGACAGTGATAAATAGCATAGTAGGATTTGAACCCAGGGGCCTATACTCCAAACCTCTTAGCCACTGTATAATTCTGTAGTAAGAGGATACAGGCCACTGAAGTCAGGTAAAATGGCCCCCTGGATGGAGAGGTGTTGACCTGGGCTGAGACAAATTGAAAATCTTATTTTCACTGTTCTCTAGGACACAAGCTGGTGGGGTTCCATGAGGCCACCCAGGAGCTAAGGTTTCCAGGTGATGCTGAGTGCTTTGCACGACATTCCTTCCTGAAGCCCTTACTGAGCACTGCCAACCTGCAGAAAATTGGACGAATTGTGGAAAGGTGCTAGTGAGCTCAGACGTTCCCCAGAACCCACAAGGCCATGAGGAAGTCATAAAGCAAAGGCTTCATTAAAATGCAGAGCAGTAAACACCTACCATGAGGAAGCTGGGGTGCTGCAGGAGTTCACAGGTACAGAGAGTATCTCTGGTGATTTTTGTTATAGTGAGTGTAAGGGCCAGGGAGAGTGTCACCTCAGAGAAAGGAGCATCTGGAAGAGATGGGAAGGTGGGCCTGAACTAGCTTGTTAACTGAGAGAGAGGAGGAAAGGAGGGGGAGGTGATTTCAGCAACAGTAAGCTAAGGCATCCATCCAGGTGTAGAAATAAGAGGGAACAGGGCTCTTTATAGGAACTGCTGAGTGATCTGCTGCGCTGGAGGGGAGAATGCAGGCTTCATAGCAGGAAGAGAAAAGAGAACTTGACCAGAGGTGGCCTGGAACTAATCCCCTGCACTAGGGAGTCTGGACTTCATCCTGGGGCAGATGGAAGCCATCTGAGGGGAGGAAAGGGTAAAATTTTTTCTGGGACAATCTGGATTCTTTATTCCTTTCTTGGATGAAAATGATGTACTGACCTAGTCCTTGTCAAAACGCCTGATGATCTGAGCCCAACAGGTTGGCTGTGTTTGGCTCTGAAGAGGGTTTTCTCTCTCTGCGTCTCCTCCTCCATGTAGATTGTGTTTGCCAAAACACAGATGGGTTCTAATTATTTCTGTTATTTAGAGCTGCTTGCTTCCTCTAGTCCACACTGCCCACCTTTCCACGGCATCCCTTCCAGTGCACTTACATCTCCATGGTCTCATTTTGGGCCACTTCCCTTCCACAGGAGTTGGAGACATGGAGAAAGATGTGAGTGGTCATCATTCCCAAAGTGTAAAGAGCAATGCAGAAAGGGCCTGGCAATGGTCCTGGGCATTAAGATGCTGCTAGATACTTAAACAGCTCTATGAGCTTCTTTTTCCTTTTTTTAGGGAGGCATCCCACTCAATTTCCCCTCTGATGAGGCCTACTCATTCAATTAATACGGCTCCTGTATTTAAATAGTGGCAGATGCCAAGGATGGCTGCAACTCACCAAACACTGACTGAATTAGCTACATGGGAAGTTCCATCAGGAACATTTTATGGGGCTAATTTGTAGGTTTATTAACCCCAGAATCACTCCTAACAGAGGCCCATCTCAATGTGGGAGTGACTGTACTGAGGGTCACAGCCCCTTTACAACTGTTTCTCACCAGAATAGTGCAAGGAACCATCCTCAAGTGGTAGATGGACCCAGATTTGAATCTCATTTCTACTGTTTTTTTTTTTTTTTTTTTTGCTGTATGGCCTTCAACAAGCTTGTGAAACTCCGTGCCTAGTTGATTCTACTCATAACCCTCCTGTTGGCTTTAGGTTGGAATTAAATAAGGCCTTGTAGGATTTTCAGTAAATACAAGGTACCAATAAGTAGTTTTCTATATTGGGTTGGATAAAACTTTGAAAACCCATACCTTCAAGGTAACGTCAGTGAGCAAAGCGGGCTGGGGCAAGACTGGTAGCGAGAAAAATGCCATATAAGGGACAACTGCCACTCCCATCGTCACTTGAAATCCAAGTCGAGTATCATTAGGACCAACATATATACATACGTACGTACACACATGTGTGAGTATTTAAGGAAAGTGGAATTGAGTGTTGAATGTCCTAATTTTTCCGTGTTGCTAACTGATTTGAAACTTAAATCATTCAGGGACAAACTAAACACATCTGAAAGCTGGCCCTTTGCAACCTCAGGGGTTTCTTTCCTGCAAAGAGCTAATTTAAACCTAAGTCCTAAAGATAAATAGCTTGAGGCTGACAGTCACAAAGTATGTTGGGATGTAACAGTATGTGGCAGGCTGGAGCAGTGAAATGCTCCTCTCATTTCTTCTGGGGCAATATAACTGACCCCTCAGGTCCGGAGCCTGAGCTTGCACAATGTTCAAAGTGTCAAACAGAAACAGATGGGTGGAGGAGAGGGGAAGGCCTGACAGGTGAGAGATCTTATGTTCTAAAAGTACAGTGACTCCAGGAGGTGGCCAGCATAAATATTGTATCTATACCCGGGAATTCCAAACCATCCATGTGGGTTGTGCTCTTTGTGACTGTGACTTGGTCCTCTGTTTTGAACTTGAACAAACTGAGAACACTTTAGGGTAACTATACCAGCCAGAAATTTTTTATATTCTGACAAGAGGATGTCTGAACATTCGTTCTTAGACTCTAACTGATTTTCTAAAATCTACTCCCTTGAACCTGATAGTCAGCCCTCCATATCCTTGAGTTCCACAGCTGCAGATTTCAAACATCAAATGAAAAATATTTAGGAAAAATTACATCTATTTTGAGCAGTTACAGACTTTTTTCTTTGTTATTTTATAAACAATTTCATGTAACAGCTATTTATGAGGCATTTACATTGTATAAGATCTTATAATAATCTAGAGCTGACAAAGAGGAGGATGTGTCCAGGCTGTGGCAAGTACTGAACCATTTATATATAAAGGACATGAGCATCAGTGAGTTCTGTTATCCAAGAGGGTATCCAAGAGTTCCCCTGTGGATACCACCGGATAACTTGAGTCTGAAATGTTAGCTGCCTTTAAAAAGCCTCTTTGTTATTACTTTTTACCCATAAAATATTGTCTTATGCAAGTTTAATATTTCCGCAGGTATACGCTGATTGGAAGTAGAGAGAATTCTAATTGTAAAAGACTATGTAGACACACTAATAGGAATTTTCCCAACCAGGCCTCATGGCTCAGACCTGTAATCCTAGAACTCTGGATGGCTGGGGCAGGAGCCTGGAGATACACCTCAGTAAGAAAGCCCTTGGCTCAGTCTCCATTATAACACAAAACAAAATAAAACAACAACAGACTTTCACCCTAGGAATTACTGAACCATCCTGAGTCTGATCCTTCCATCCACCAAGCATTTGTGTAGGAGCCTTGCATAGTCAGAACGTTTCAACATCAACACCACTTTGATGCTTCCTAAGAATTCTTCATTTTCTCCCCTATCAAGTGGGTATAATAGTGCTAATTTAATAGTACTAATTCAAAGGATTGCACAATTAGTGTGCACACATAACCAATATGCAGTGAGTATTGGTCACCAAATAATTATTCATCTCAATTATTATGTCAGCCTTTGGGCATGATACTGTCATCCCTCTTTTGAGGCAAAAATGAGTTTTATTGTGCTATGTTAATTTGCCCCAAGTCTTGCACATAAGCACATGTTGGAGCTGCCAGCAGGCAGCCACCAGAGCCCCTTATCTTTCTCCCTTGTCACATGGACAAAGAGGAATAATTTTTGTCTTCTAGGCTTCTTTGTATGGAAAAAAGGAGGAGAAGCATTTCTAAATTTCAGCTTTGGAAGGACTCTAGGGCAGTTGTATCCTGGGTTACACAGATCGCCCACCACTCTTTCTGCTGTGCATGTGCTCAAGGCCAGTACTCAGAGCACTGAGGAAACAAGTGCTGCTCACAAGGAAATACTGTCATTTAGTGAATTCACTGAGTACTTTCCTAAGTTAGGCACTGCTTTGGGAGCTAGGAACTCTAGCAGTGAGCAAAGCAGAGTCTGTGCCCTCAAGTCAGCGTAAGCTCTGTCACGATTCTGCAAGTGGAAAGGTGCCACCTGTAACACCACTGAAAGAAGCAAAAGATGTGTTTGGAAACACATGCGGGACTCACATTCTGTGATTATCGAGGTGTTTTGGTCACTCATGACATGGCTTTTTGTTTATTGACCAGCATCTTGATTTTGCTTTTGATTTACACCTACTCTTAGGGCTGCAGAAGATATATCAGACTCACAGCCCAATCCTGAGGGAAGAGTCTACACTCATCCTAAGGCAGTAGCAGTGCTGCTCTGGGAGGGAATTCAGGGAGATTCTCTGGCCATACCTATTTCTCTTTTTGCTCTCTGTTTGGATTAAGTGCCTGATAATTGGGCTCATGCCGGGAAGCAGCTAGAGTGTGAGGCTTGTTTGCTTGGACCATTTTAGAAAGTCAAAGTGTTTAATGATAATGGTAAATACCATTTAGTGAAGCCTAGTTGCCAGACACTGTGGTAAATGCTTTACATACATTATCTAATTTAATCATCCAACAAGAAAAAACAACCCCCAAAAAACCCTAGTCATTTGAAAGTACCCTTATTTCTGTTTTGCACAGAAGGAAATTGAAGCACAGAGAAGTAATGTCCTTGCATGAGGTCACACAGCTGGCAAAGGGCAGGACATAAACCAGATCCAGCTTCCTCTAGGGCAGTGGCTCTCAACCAGAGGCCATCCTCCCACACCCCAAAAAACAGTATGAAAGGTCTGAAGACTTTTTTGTTGTTACAACTAGCAGAAAGTTTCTGCTGTCATCTAGTGAGTAGAGGCAAATGTCTAAATATCCTGCATTATACAGGACAGCTCCCCTCCCCACATCAAAGAATGACCAGATCCAAAATGTCAGTAGAACAGAGGTTGAGAAACCCTGCTATAGAGACACAGTGTCTAGCATTGCCCTGTCCCCATCAATAACATCTCATGTTTGGTCACTTTTGCTGAAGTGTTTGTATTTAGCATTTTATAAAGTAGTCCTAACCTCCATGCAAGGGCTGTGGAACATCTGTGGCCACTCTGTATCTAGAAGCTGTGAAGGAGCAATTTGGATCAAGCATTCCCTGGAAAAGCTTTCGCTGAGCAACAGAACCAGAGAAATCCCAAAGGGTTTTGCAGCCCCCATTTCAATTAAGGTTCAAGTTCACTAATTCCAAAAAGGAGCTCATTAGAGTCTTACAGGCAATGGGCTATAGGTTAGTAGCTTCACCTTTAATATAATTTGGGCTTTATTTTTATAGCTGGTCCTTGGATAGCAACTAGATTTATTAGAGCATTTTTAAGAGCTGAGGCAAATCAATAAAGTACACAAGCACTTGTGATTGTGGTGCTATTTGTAAATATAATTTTGAATTCTTACGTACATGTGGGCATACTCGTATGTGCTGCAAGAACCGGCTTTCTCTGCTCCATGTTTAAGACTGTTCTCCCAAGCAGATAGTAATTCTCTAAATATCATTTCCAGATTATCAGGTGGGCTAGATGTGGAATGAATAAATACATGAGCACCAATAAATTTCTACTTGGTAGGAGAAAAAAAAAATCCCTAAAGTATAGTACCCTCGATGGTACTTTTGCCTGTCCTTAAAGTCAAGCAACATATTGCAAGAAGAATTTCTAACCACATTTCACCTTAAGAACAAGCTTGAGGCATTATTACCATTTTGCAGATAAGAAACAGGTTCAGAAAAAGTTGGGAAACTTGTCCGTGGTCACAGAAGTTGCCTGTGGCAGAGAGAGAACCACTGTTTGATATTATTTCTCTCATGATTGTAGCCTCTAGAGTGAATGTGAACAAGGCCGAGCCCCTCTGCCTGCCTCAAAAGCTGCCTGCGATGTTAGGAGAGTCTGGGGATAATTTCTTCCTCTTTGCTATGTCTGTGTATCCAGATTCCTCATGCTTTATCAGGGCTCAGACTTCAAGTGTTATACTGTTCAAAATTCATGTACCACAAGAAGTTATATAAATTTAAGTTGATTAAAATTCAAAACAATTTATAATTCATCTCCTGAGTTTCACTTGCCACCAGTGAAGTACTAATAGCCAAATGTTGCTCATGGCTGCCATATCGGACAGTGAAGAACATATGTCTCAATTAAACATACTGCATTAGAGTGATTAAATAGAGCAAATAAAGCCAGTCATGTATGTAGTAGTTCAGAGAGGCCAGAAGGACTATTCCATTGGTAATAACATCAATAAAAAGATCTCTTAAGTTTTGGTCTTTTACAGAAGAATCTGATGTTTGTTATGAACCCACTCTCAAAGAAGTACCAGATATGGGCTATATTTTTAAACACAAATTCTTAGGACAATTCTGCAAGGCGAGTACTGCTATCCTTATTTTATGAATAAAGCAACTGAAGTTTAGTTTCTTGGAAAACACATGCATCTTCTGAAAAGCAGAGCAAGGATTCAAACTCCCATTTGCTCTGCAGATGTCCACATCGACTTTGTTCTGCCCGCAAGGCTTCCATAAACACACGGACTTCGGTTTTACTCAAAAGTCAGCGGCACTCTGAATCAGGTTCACTCCAAGATGTCACTTACCACGGTGATTATTGTGCAGACTTAGAACTGGCGGAATGAGCTGTGCGGAGAAGCTACGGTAGCATCTCCTAACACACACTTTCACACATTATGCTGATAGCCCTAATGACTCAACCTTTGCTTCTCAGTCACACAGTTGGCACTTGGACAATTTGAGCCACAAAATGCTGTTCAACTGCTGCCCTAGTGTTGCTTTTCTAATGACGCTGCAAGTCACCAGGGTGCCTTTGTCTGGGCACTTAGAAGAGGTTTGCTCTGCAATAGTCATGGTGACATTTAAAGTTTACTCTTAATGGCACCAAAACCCCATGTTTCCTTGTCTATGGCTAGTGTTAGCTGAGGCATCTGTTCTCATGACGTATACTTCTCTGGCCCAGATGGCCTTTGGAGTTCTGGATGATTGGAATCTAAAATCTGCATCTGAGCCTGTCCATTTGCAGGAGAGAGAAGAGTCAGGTGCTAAATTTTTAGATGTGACTATCTTTTAAAAAAAAATGAGATTTTTTTCCAAGTAAGTCACCTCATGAAATATGTGAGGAAAATTTCTTTTGAGTCTTGAAATTACAAGCAGGCAAGGTCACTCCAAAGTCACTTAAAATTGCATCTCAAGATAGTTCGATGGCAAAGGACATACTCCTCCGAGTTGATTTATTGCTTACTCTTTTAACTTTTTAAAAAAGATCAGCAGATTGATTGTGCTGCCTGTGGTTGAAGACATACTTACCTTTTTCCAGGCCTGATTCATGAAACCCCAGTGACCTGTTTTCAGCATCACCGTGTCCACCACCTCCCCACCCCCAGCCAAGAAGTTCTCTGAGGTTCACAGTGCTGAGCGCTCAGCACTGAGTGAAAACAGTGTGCTACATTCACAGCAAACGATCTAGAAGGGGTATGACAGTAAAGTCCCCAAAGTGACCCATTATACCATCAGCTATAAGACTGAGAAAAACAGAGAGGCAATTTCCACTGGGCTCCTGGACTAGTTCAGGCTGGTAATCGTGAACTTTTTAGGTCATAGCATTTCAGAGAAGTAGCAGGAGTCTGGTGAACTTAGCAGTTCCTGTCAACCAGCAGGCTCCCTGCAGTTCACCCAGCCAGCTGATCACTAGGCCAGGTTGACCATTTGCCCCCTGGGAACTATCAGGTCATGGCATCGTTTCTGAGCATTACGTATAGTTGGGCTGTGAGTCATCTGGAGGTGAGGATCACAAGTAAAACCTTGTGATTTCTCCAAGGCATCAAGGAAAACTATTTCTACATCTCTTGATGCTCTGGCTGACTAACAGGCAGCTGTAGTTTCAGCTGCTGAATCTCAATCATTTAATTCTTGTCTAGGTTTATTTCCTTATTAGAGTTTTTATTTCACTTTACTTTTTACTGACAAATGGTCACTATCTGTTAATTTAATAGATCGGGTATGTACTATGCTTAGCAACAGAGGATTGGAAGAAGGAGATGGTTGTTAAAAAGCGATCTGCATTTGTCAAAGCTTTATTAGGGGCATGATGCAGGCCACACACATCCTGATCAAGTGCAAACTATTGTCTATGTGAGAACTCTTTCCTTACTTCCCTTTTTATGTTGCAGTACACATAAAACCTCGGATCCAGCAGACCTTTTGAGACCAAGAGGTCTTCCCACTGCACTTAGTTGTACATATTATTGCCCTCCATGTCTAGACTAGGGGATGTTTAATGTGGCCAGTGACATTTTCCCCAGTCTGTTTATTACCTGCAGGTGAGAGTTCCTCTGAGACAATTTGAGATAAAACTTTAGGAGTAATTATACTTTACGAGGACATAATGACCTTCAGGCTTAATTTCATACGATTTTAAATCAATGCTCATATTCAGTTCTTTTCTGTCTGCATTCATGTTAAAGGGCACAATACTAAAGTTTCTTGTAATTAGCTCAGAAATTGGTGCCACACAAATGGTAAAAATTAACTTCATACCCTTTGTCAGATTGTGTAAAAACAACATAAGTGAGCTGGTACGCTGGGTCACCAGCTGCTATCAACAGACTCCATTGAAGGCTTGTGGCTGGCAAGAAAAATAACGGGAGGAAAATGGTGATGACTCCTTAATAGGTTTTTTAATCAGCTCTCAGGAAAGGTTATGCCCCACCGTTGTCGTTACTGAAGTCCCCTGGGGCTGTGGGCATCTCTCTGTTTTCATTTCTGAGACGCTTGTTGAGGTAAGATTGTCTTCCCTAGAATGATGTTATCCTCCGAGATCCCTGAGACAGGAAGGCATGAGCTGGAGGCCTCGGAGATCAACCAGAGAACTTGACTGTTCTCAGAACAATGTCTACTGAGTGATTCTAGATGTGAGTGACCCTGAGTATGAGAAGAGGAGTGATTAATTTTTTCCTTCTGCTACTTTTTTTTCTTTCAGTTTCAGGGCAGGCTATTATTTATTTTTGATTAGGAAATGTTTTGACTTTCTTTCATGAAAGGTAATTCTTATATCTATGCACTTTCTTGTTGTCTTTTGGTCTTCAGGATTGTTGCTGTCTTTGCAAAGGATTTTAAATAGGCTTAACCGTAGAAAAGTTCATCTTTTGATGTGTGCACAGGATGTGTGCCCGGGTATACATGTGTGTTTTCTCAGGGTCTTATTGAGCCATCACCATTTTCCTCTACTTTAATAATTACTGTGATAAATAACTGACCTGTTACTATGATTGCTTAAAAAGAATTCTTAAGGCCTCATGAAGGAAGAAGTAGAAAACTACAGCAGTCCGCTTGATTGTCCAGTACCTGTTGATTTTCAGTAAAGAAAGGAAAACCAAAAGTATAGTAGTAGAAGCAGTCGCACTATTATGAGAGCACTGAGGTTTTTTTCAGGGTGATATTTCTTTTGTTATTCTTTCAATCAACCCCTTTGAGTAGATTACTTAATTAGCATTTATTGTTTGTAAAATTCTCCGTCCAGAAGTACCATTTTAGGGCCTGTGGTTTTGAAGAAAGACAATTTAATGGGTGATAATCTTGTATAGAATTTTCAAATTGATTTCTCGGTAGTAAATTGTTTCTCAATTGTAGGACCTTCTCTACTCTCATTAGACACTAAGGCTTCTTTCTAAATGCATTCATAATCATTAAAATGTTGTCTCTAGATCCCTGTCATTTGAAACAGGTCATAACTTCAGGCACAAACATTTAAAAGATAGCTATACTTTTACAGTGTCATTAATGTGCCAGAAGAGTTGGAGTGTGCTCTTGAAGTTTATAAAGCTCTGCAGCTTCTGATGGAAACTACTGAGTTCTGCCCATCCCAAGAGGAGACATAACCTTTTTCTTGGTACACAAAGCTGTTTGGTTGAAATTCCACTCTGCCTGAGTCTTATTTATCAGCTTGATGTATGGTTAGGTCTATAGGGAGAGTCTCCAAAACCTGTTTACAATTTGCTTGTCCTCCTGTTTCCCCAGCTGCACCCTGGGAATAGAGCAAGCTTATTGCTAAGGAAACTCACTGACGGTAGAGTACTCTCTAGAAGGATTTTCAATTGGCTTCTATGGCTGTTTAGTAGATGGTACTTGAATATCAAAATCAAAAGCAGCTCTGAAATATGTTAAATAAAATGAAAATAAAAATAAAAATACTGAACTGCCTGATATTTGTGGCAGTTTTTCTGCTTTTGTCTTTCAGGGAATGGGGAGCTTCTAAATAGAAGGATTTCATACTTTGCTCTTGTATTCATTTGGGTCTTATCATTGGCTCTACCTAGACATTTTCTAGCCAATTAGGTCTAAAAAATGATCTCATCTTCTCATTTTTATCAATGAGGGATTACATATTTAGATATTATAATAGACACAAGGCTGATCCCATTTAAGAACTTTTTGTGTACCGAGCAAGAGGCTTTGAGAACATTATCTCTTAATCCTCAATTTGAACTGCCAAGCTGATATCCTAGGTGAGATCATGACCAATTACACAGATGATGAAACTGGCTCAGGAAGCTCAAGTATCTTGACCCTTGATGGCAGGTGTTCATGGACACCCACGCCTGCTAAGGATGCCTTTCCAGCAAAGCTTCTACATAAAGAAACATTGAAAGACCGCCATAATATGAATGTGTGTACTTCGGCTACAACCCTCTAACAAAGCTCTTTTATTCTTTTTGGCTTACGTCCTTCTATCCTTTGTGATTTTTTGATTTTCAGCTTGGTTTTTACCTCATCCTATACCCTAAATTTCACATTATCTTATAATCTTTGATTATTTCATTACTCGTACAATAGTATCTTTTTTGCCTAAATCTTTCTTAGATGAATTTAATAGATTCCTTCACTGAGAAAAGAAAACCAATGTTGAGCACTCATTCTGGGTTAGAAACTGCTCTTGAAGTTTTGAAAGGAAAGCACTGACCCTGGATTTAAAAGGCCAAAGCTAACTCAGAATTTGAAAACTGGCCAATGCTCATATTTAATTTGCCTTGTACTTTGTCTTAAATTTGAATTTAATTGTGAACATTTTAAAAAAGAGAGATTCTATGTAGAAAACAATTGAAATTCTGGCACCTCGATGGTGACATGGACCTGCATCCCCGTAAGGCATGCATCCATGCGACATGAGCACTTCTATACTTTGGGGATAGAAAGGATTTGAGGCCTTGCAACTATCTGTGTTTCAACTGTGCCTTCTTGTGCCCAGTCAGAGCCAGTCATTTTCACAATCTGCTGATCCTTATAGACATTTTCGCAACTCCTCAATAAATGATCTATGAAGTTTCTTCACATTTGGATCATGGAAACCGGGTCCAATGGTGGCTTTTCCTCATGAGCAACACCTGGACCAGAGAGAGAAGCCAGAAAAGAGAATCTATATAATCCCTGAAAAGGCAGGATCCTGATAAGGCAAAGTCACATCCCATTCAGCATCCTGACAGCACCTAAGCTGGCTTCCTCCTAAGCCATTTATTGACCATTGCAGGCCATCAGGCTGAGACCTCTCTACTTGTCCTTTTAAGCAATTTAATGTAAGTTAATAAAACCAAAACATCTAGAAAATTAGAAATTGTCTCTGGTAGGATCCAAATGAATCAGAAAAAAATAATGTGTAACAGCAAGGAGAACTAATGCTACTTTAAGGGTTCTTAAAGAAGTTGGATTTTGATACATTGAGAATCTATTCAAAAATTAATCATCAAAACAACAACAACAGAACAACTAATAATAACAGTAGGCCTCTTGTGTGTTCTCTGTGACATTTAATTTAGCCTAGTGCTCCCATTTTACAGATGGGAAACTGAGACGAAAGAAGATTTAGTCACTTGTCTAAGATCATAAGGCTAATATGTATGAAATCACTCAAGTTTTATGGAGATTTTGACTTTTTTCTATTTTTTTCTGAATATATTGAAAAATTATTTGAGGGACAGACAAAGATCATTCATTCATAGATACAATTCGAGAAGGAATGAGTTCATTATCCAGGTCTATTTTCAAGATTTGCATGAAATTACCATTATGCTTATTTCAGCTGTATTAAGCTGTCAAGAACCAATGGACAAACTGTTTTACCAAAGAGTCTGTATATGAGACTAGGTGATGTCTCCCTCAGCGAAATGGTAATAAAACAATAGGTAATAAAAATAGGTAATAAAATAATTACATCTGTGGTCAGTGGAGGCAACTAATCTATATAAATACTAGTAACACAACTAGTAAATAGTGCAGACCAGATTGGAAAGAGGGCAACAGTTTCTGGAAAATATACATCTAATTTCTACACTAAAGAGGGGCAAACAACCTTCATGCTTTTACATGAAAATTGAGGCTGGGGCAAAAGACAGGCACATGTATTGGTCCTTTATTACTTGTTTTGAAAATCAACAAAACTGACATATCATTATGCCATCAGCTCACTGCATTTCCTTAGACAAAAGACTCAGTCTTTTTCATGAAGAAAAATTCACAGCAGTCCGCCTGGCTAGGGAGTTCTGGTATCGGATGCCACTTCATTTCCATTGATCCTGTCAATGATTGAGTTGGGTATACTAGTCCATGTTTACATGGCTGCTCATCTCCCACAGCACCCGTAAGTGCTAGGTGCACTCTGGTTCAATAGATACAGTCTGTGTTGCACCTTAGCACCACCGGTTCTTATTACTTAGTGACTTCTTCTCCCAGGTTGTAATTCTAGACTTTCTTTTAGTGTGGTGTTTGGGCTGTAGTGCATTTTAATTCATGTAGCCATCAGGGGAAGAAACTGACAATGTTCAAAATGCAGTCATCATATTACTGTCTGGTGTCTGCAAAGAAAGCTCTTCATTGAGATGAGACTCTGCTGTTAATCTTTGATTTCCAATCAAGAGAATTATAGGATAAAATGAAAATTGAATGTTGTTTGTTGAAGATTACATAATTGATGGCTTACTGGTTTTTGGTTATTATGACACTTCATGTAAAAAAAGGCAGGGAGAATGTGTCCATCAGGAAGGTCCACAGGGAAAATAATTAAAGATGACAGAAACCATAACGCCACACTCATCAAGAGTATTTTCCTCAGCCACGTCATGTGGAAAATGATGACCTTGCAGTTAAGAGAGAAAACTGGCAATTAAGGAAGAGTTGTTGTGCTAAAACGGATCTTTGCCTTCTAACAATATTTCACTCTGAAAACTGAAATAGAGCATTAAATAAATAGTACCACTACATTTGAACGAATAGGGACTCATGGACTGTCAAAACTACTGTTGCAAAAGGGTAAATGGACACAACTTGAGACTGTCATGCTTAGTGAAGTGAGTCAAACTCAGAAGATTAAATAGCACATGATTTCTCTAATATGAGAAACCCAGAATACAGCTGGCATTTTGCAGAACCAAATGCTGTGATAGTGAGAGTCGGGGGAATGGGGAGGGGAAGAAATTGTAATGTTAACACCATATATATGTGCACAAAATATTCAAGCTTAATGTAAAAAAAAAAATGAGAAAGAAAGGAACTCTGAGCTAGTGTGTGCTGTCTATGAAAGAATTCTGCCTTTCAGCAAAGAAAGGTACTTAGCTGGCATGAGGATTAGCAAATTTCTGAAATTTATTTCTGCCCTTTATTCTTTCAGAGAAAAATTTCAAGCCTTAAAAAGTAGCATTTGAAGGCTTAAAAAATACCTCATTCAAATTGCTTTGGACAATATTTCTCTCTCTCTCTCTCTCTCTCTCTCTCTCTCTCTCTCTCTCTCTCTCTCGGGAGACCACACATTCTGTTTTTCCTGGAGTGCTGCCAGTTTCTACCTGTTACATTGGTATAATTATTAATATCTTTCAAAAGTGACTTAAGTGTTTAATTATACTTTCCCTATAATCCAGTGATAGGTAAAATATTTGACCTAGAAAAGTGCCCACACACATGCTCAGGGAGTTCATGCAGAATTGTTGACAGAGCATAGTAAAGACTACCCAGGAAGGTCACGAGAGGAAGGGCCTGACGTGCTAGAAACACTCTTCCTAAAGAGCACCATCTTGCAGTTAAAAGATCCTGACAAAATTGCACTAGTGAAGTGGTACATCTCCCGGATGTTTCAGGGGAAAACAAAGCACTGTCAGAGTATTGTTTTATTTTAAGTTATTCTCCAAAATAACTTAAAACATATTTTAGCATGTGTATGTTTGTGTATGTAAGAAAGAAAAATGAAATGACACTTGTTAACTAGTAGTAGAATCTAAGTTGGATTAAAAGGGTAGATTCCAATTTGATAAGGTAATCAAGGATGACTTTAAATATAAGGATTCAGCCTTTTCCCAGGAATACCATAATCTTACATGGCTTGTAAAATTGGTGGCTTATATTAAATGTAACTTAAAACTTAAGACAACGTTCCAGGAGTGATGTTGCTGACTCATTGTTTTGTATCAGGGTAACTGGGACCATGAGAAGCCACATACAATTTTCCAAGTCTTGTCATCCTATGGGGCAGAGGTAGAGCCCAAATGAGTCCCCAAATAATCTACTTCTCATTTAAGGGCTGGACTGTTCTCTCCTGAAAGTATACAGGATTATTATGTTTACCTGACTGCATAGAAATGAAAGGTTAAACATAAACTGAAATGTGTGCCTCAAATTTTACTTCCTCGAAATCCCAAACTAAAGTGTCATGGCCGGAGCTGCCGGGCTCACTGGTGTGCCCCAACTCGCACTCTCTGACTTAGCCTTTAGAGTCCGCTGTTTGTTTTGGACTTAATTCTCCTGCCTGTGTTGGTTTGCTGTGGACATTAAAGTCTCCATTAATGTTTTGAAGATGTGGCAAGTACAGGGTGGATTTGGCCAGCACGTTGTTATTATAGGTATTGTGAGGTTACTTGCCTTAGTTTGTGTCCTAGTCCTTCCTCAGGTAATCAGTGTGCTCATGGCTTCTCGTCCTCCACATCCAAAACTCCTTTGTACCCATTGAAACCTGATAATGTATAGGCAACTAGAAGCAGCCAAGACATTATTTTTCCCTGGGGTATTTGCTTGTTAACAGAGATCAGGACCTGAAGTTAAATTTGATAAAATTTTAAAGGTGGAAGCGTAGACATTAGGCAACAGATTCATGTTAGCAGGATTTCACTGCGTTGGTTTTTGACCACCCTAACTTTCCTGAAATCATGGCAAACAACTGTGCTTTCTCATCATTAACAAAACACATCCTGGTGATAATTGTCAGCAGTACTGTTAACTTTAGAACTCAGCACTTTATATGAACTGTGTCATTTGATTTACAACATAATTTTATGAGGTAGGATCTCTTTTTTTATCTCCACTGAATAGATTAAAACAAAACACTGAGACTAATTTCTTGAGATTAAGTGTCTCAGGGACAGTAACAATGAGGAGACAGAGCTGTGTTCAAACCCAGGTGGTCTGACTGCAGGGCCTTGGCCGTGCCATATTGCCTACACCAGAGTAATGATTATACAATTATTATGATTGTGCAAAATATAATGTGATACAATAAAATATAATATTATGTAAGATATAATTATATGCCATTAGCTGTGTGGGTACTCATTTGCATACTTTGATCTCAGAAATGCCAAAGGGGAGGAAAAGCACATTCTTGGAGGAATGTTAATAGGGTTCCAGAAACTGGGTGGGAGCGGTAAAGTGTGTGAGGCGCTCCCCCTCGTTTCTTTCTTGGCCCGATAGTCGGCTGACTCACTCATACGTGGGATATGAATGCAGCCCCAGGTCTTGCCATTCACAGCACTCGAGGAGGTCACACATCATTGAATAACTGCTGGGTCTGGCAAGAGGGTATGGCTGTCACTCAGCTGAAGAATTCCCCTGGTGTCATAAAGGTGATGGGTGGGGTAACCCCTGAGAGTGCATCACCCCGTGCTCGTTCCCATCTCTGTAGACTTAATTTATGGCTAAGACTTGGCTCTTCGTCTGTACTTACAGGAAAGCCTATGAGCTGAATAGCTGAGCTTATCAGGATTGGTGGGGAAGGCTCTGCTCATTTGTCTGACCTTTACCCCACGACTGGAGCCTGGAGCTCCTCCAAGCCCGGGAGCGGGAAGCAGTCCTAGAGATTGGCAACTCTGATTGTTAAAATACATTGTCAAACATTTTGTTAAGTGAGCTAAGATTACTCAGGTCCTCCCCCGATTTGTCGAGACACTTCCTAATTAACCTTTGCGAGGAGTCTGTGTATTCCCCCTCTGTGATTTATTTTCCAATTCTTTATTTTATTTTCTTATTTATTTTGTGGTACTGAACACTGCACTCAGGGCTTTAACACTGAGCTATATTTCCATCCCATTTTTGTTTTTGATTTTGAAGCAGGGTCTGACTAATTTGCTGCTATTCCTGGGCTGGGCTTGAGCTTGCAATACTCCCACCTCTACCTTTCAGAATGTTGGGATAATAGACTGGCTCCACCAGGCCCAGCCCAATTCCTTGTCTTAATATAACTCTTTTACAAAAGAGTCCCGGTGTCTTACCTCTGTATGAGAAAGCCACAGAGGGTGGTTGTCAATGGGAATGAATGTCTTACAAACCTCACGAAGCATCAGGGATGGGAGAGGACTCAGGAAATTGTACTCATAATTGGTTGTCTGTATGCTCTGATGGAACATTTTGAATTAGAGTATTCAAGATAAATTTCTAATAAGAAGCACAACAGGTCTTAATTTTTCTTCATTCATATGTTTCCCTTATTTCTTAGTGTCCAGTTACTTTTTCATTACTGTGATTCAATACCTGATGTCTTAGTTACTTACTGTTGTGACAAAATGCCCAACATCCACAACTTAAGGAAGGGAAGATTTATTTTAGCTCTCAGTTTGATAAGATATTACACAGCCCATTCACAAGCATCTCATAGCAGTGGCTGGAGAGCTGGGTGCATCATTGCAGACAGAAGCCAAGTGAAGCAGGAGCCAAGCTTATGTTTGGAGACTCAGACAAGGCTAGAACTTCGGGCAAGAGGCTATAACAGTGTTTCTTCTTCCTTCCTTTACTTACTTCAAGCTGTTAACTGGATCCTCCGCAACCAGGGTCAGTGCCCCTCCCTCACTTTCTGGCCCATGAATCAATAGCACATACTTCAAAGCTGTGCCTTGGGCAATACCCTGTCTCAATAAGTTGACACAATTCTTCCAGTCAAGCCCAAGCATCCTCCCGTTCCAGCCAGACTTCACTTCCCAGTAATAATGAGTTCCACAGTCATCCCAGTACATCCAAATACATGAAGAAATTGGAGGACACTATAGATACAAACCATACTACCCAACATCTATAATTTATAAGGAAGGAAAGACTTATTTTAGCTCCCAGTTTCAGAAGGTCTCAGTCCACTCACAGGTGGTCAGCAGTGGTGAAGGCACATGGTGGAGGCCTAACTGGAGAGTTGTTCATGCATGGCAGACAGGAATTTGAGTGATGGAAGAAGGGCAGAACTAGCATATTCCCTTCCAGTCCATGCCCCAATGGTCCTCTTCTTCTGTGTCAAGTTTCAGGGTTCCACCTCTTCTGGGTTATGCCCCAGTAATCTGCCTGTCCAGGTCACATGCCTAGTGACGTGCCGCATGCCCACAATCTACCACATACCTCTAATCTACCACGCCTGACCGGGATCTACCTCTTAATAGCACATGGTTCCATAGGCATTCCACAAATCCATATACATAAAGCTTTGGGGGAACATTCCAGATCCAAACTGTAGCACTTAGCATAAGGCTTTGAGAAGCTGTATAGAAAAAAATCAGTAGTTCCATCTCCTACATATTTGCTGTATGTCTTAAGAGTTCTGAGAATTCTTGCATTTGGCAATGGTGCCTACTTAACTTTGTTTAAACTGGTGTTTCCCCAGCTCTGGGGTTGGAAATTAGATTACTTCTGTCTGGCCCTATCAGAATGTCATGTGTATCCTGGAACTAAGTAAAAATTATTTACAAATTTTGCTGTAGCCCAAATGACTTTTTTTGTTCCATTCATCTCATTTTCTCCTTTGCATTAGTGCCACTCCTCTTTTGTGAGGAAATGAACTCAATGTAGATTGCAGCACTGTCCCTTCTCAACATTTGAATAGCCAGAGTACAGCCTCTGGTGGAAGCTTTCCAGAATGAATTTTAACAGTGTCCACATTGCCTAAGGTTCCAAAGAATGAATCTTCCTGTTTTCTGAGCAAGGAGGGGGACACTTTAGAACATGAGCTCTATTTTATGCTGGTAAAGCCATAGGAATCTTCTCTGTCAATATAAAGAAATAATATTAACAAACAAATGTGATATAAATAATGTTAATTAATGAAACAGTTGGCTGGAAGATTTAGAACTCAATGTAGAGTTTTCACAACACCCTTAATATTGTTATCTAGATTGAGCCTGATACATTTTGCTATCACAATAAGGTAGAACTTGGCCATTATTTTATGATAATAACATCAATGATATATTCAATCCTTAATGACTTAAGATTTTGAATTTTATAGAGCATTTCTTCCTCGGCTGGCAGAGTTACTTCATTTTACAGACTCAGAGTAGTCAGAGAAGTTAAGTGATTTGTGTATGATCACACAGCAAATACACAGGGAACCTAGAGACTGATTATATCTCCCTTATATCTCCCTTAAAGATGCTGCTTCATTCTGCAGAACTCCCAAGGCGAAGCTATCTGGTTGGATACAAGCTCCCTCTTTTGAGTATCTGATACATCCTGGAGAATTTCCCAAGGGGAATCATTTGGCAAGGAGCTTGTAACTTATATTTTGAGATTGTGTAACTTTTTTATTTAATAAATATCTAGTCAGTCGTTACATAGGCAAGCTTCTAAGCGCCTTATACATATCAGGATATAAATGTCTTTTATCAGTACCACAAGTAGATATAATTTTATTCCATTTTACAGATGAGGACTAAGAGCAGAGACACAGAATCACTTTCCTGAGGACACACAGCACCTGGCAGAGCTATTAGGCTCTCTGTGCTCTTCCCTTCCCCACTTGGCTCCTTCTTTAACCTCCTCAGTTTACACTGGTTCGGCACTGGACACAGAGTGAAAGCAGGGTGATTCAGAGTGAGTTGTTGTCTTGCTCTAAATCTGAGGTAACGTGGGCATGGTGATCACATACCTGTAATCCTAGCACTCTTGACAACTGAGGCAGGAGGATCACAAGTTCACGCCCAGCTTGGGCCACTTAATACTAGCAAGATCATATCTCAAGAGAAAAAAATCATAAAAAATGAGCTGGGGATACACACACACACACACACACACACACACACACACACACGTATATATGAGGTAGTTGATAATATGCCCACATAATTTTTACACCAGCTTTGTTACTTTCATAATAATAAGACAGTGTACATGGAAAATGCCTTGTTCTAGTATAGCGTCCTGGGCTTTATTTAGGTGCTGAGGCTGAAGTTGGCAACACACTTCCTCATGCACAGATGCACACACACAGACATTCACGTATTTTGGGCAAGAAACACATCTCCGACCTCCTCTTCATTCCTTCCTGTGCACTCCTTTTGTGATCTTAGGCTGATCTCTACGTTTCTTTGAGCCACTGATTCTCATCTGAGAAAGAGTTTAGTAGGACCGAGTGAGACACCACATGTGCACGCGTTATATGACACCGAAGACACTTTAAAAATAAGGAGGACGATTTAGGTACACATATATGATGAGTTTTTAAAAGTTTCCATCCTCCATTATTTGCATGGATGTTATGCAACTTGGGTTAGGGAAGGTCTGCCAGAAAGGGTGTCTCCTGCTGCCCTTAGCCAGTCGGGATGTGAGCGAGGGTAGAAGTTTTGTGGGGTAAGCAATCTGCTGCTCCCTCAGAGAATTCTCTAAATTTGCAAGTAGAAACATTGCGGTTGGCAAAATGGAGCAGGAATAATAACATTTATCATTCAGGTGGAGCCTCTGTGTTTGCAAAGCGCTTGGTAATCTGTAATTAACTTGGCCTCTCACTGCCACTTGCCATCTCCCCCACCTTATCTTCTCTGCCCTGTGATGCCCCCTTAAATTCAGATGCAGAGGCACCTGAATTGCCCTTGCTGAAGCTCCTTCTGGTGCCACAACAGCCCCAGCTGACCATAGCCATCGATGAGCTGGTACTGGAGTAAGCTATACCAGGCATGCATGGTAGTTCTGCTTTGGGCCGAGAGGGAAGGTAAGTCAAGCTTAGAAGAATCAGGCTTTAATCTGAGTAGGAAGTCTCTGTACTCTCTCTCTCTCACACTTTTTCCCCCACAGCCCAAATTCTGCCTCATCTCGTGTGCAGTGACTCACTCCCATCCTCCAACCTGCTGTGGGTGTGAAGGACCTTTCCCTACGTGCTTCCTCAAAGAGGGCAGATTTTTCTCATTTATTGCTGAGATTTAGCGAATGGAGAGTCTTGATGACCATGGAGAGCAGTTCAGGCTCTCATTGAGTACCCATTTCATCTCTTCAGCTCCATTCAGTCACACTAACGTTCTTTTGGTGAGACATTTTATTAACAGTTCCATCCTGTTTGAAAGATGGAATCTCCTCACTGTTACCACAGCAGTTCTTAGAGTCTTCTCTTAAAGAGAAATGAAGACTGCATGATCAACAAAACCATCTTGTGTGGTCTCTCTCCCCTTTTTTATCTGCTTGAAGAATCCTGGCATTCTGCTTAACACGGCATGTAGATAGGTAGAGATATTACTGAAGGCCAACTTGTGGTTCCAGTTTGAGATGTTGCTACAAATACGCTCTAAGGCCTTAGAACTTAAATGGGCAGGACAGTCTGTTTCCAAGCATACTTGTTTCTTCCCTGCCTCCTGGGGAGCCTCAGCTCCCTGGAGCAGCTCTCTGTCCTGTTTCAGACTATTAACTCAAGTAATATATTCATCATTGGACTTCCTTTCTTTCTGCTCAGGCTTTTACTTTTTCTCTGTATGCCTTATTATCACTACCCTCTTCTGTCCCCACTCCATTTCTTTCACAGAAAACTAGAAGATTTAATGTATTGTAAAGAAGGAGAGAATTGTCCTACAATTTCCCGTTCAGTTGAGCAGTCCACATGGGCCTCCATTTTCTTATTTATAAGGTGGAATAAATCATCCATGCCTTGGTGGAGCATTGATTGGGAAGCTACAGGAAAAACTTTAACAGGCGAGTCATGGCGAAAGCTTTGTGCTGGGGGTTGGGATGGCCCAAGCCCCTCACTGCTGGGCAGGGTAATGGGTGGAGTCCTCTGCAGTTCAGTTTATTCATCTAACAGAGTCAAAGCAGCCCCTTTGGTATAGGATGAATTTGGAGGAGTAGGTGATCATTCGCATAAATTGTTTTCCATGGTCAGTAACAAAACAGTTCATCCTTCATAAAAATGGGCTGAGTGTCCCTAAGCTGAAGATGCAAAATCCAAAAGATTTCAAACTCTAAAGTATTTTGAGTGCCTGCATGATGCCACGGTGGAAAATTGCACACCATGAAACTGTTACATACACAAAAATTATTTAAAATATTGCATAAAATTACCTCCCAGCTATGTGTATAAGGTATATACAGAAGCTTAGTTTATTATTCAGACTTGGGTATCATTCCCAAGATATCTCATTATGTACATGCCAATATTTCAGAATCTGAAAATATCCAAAACACGAGACACTTCTCATCATACTTTGAACAAGTATTTCAGAGGAAGGATTCTCAACTTGTGTTGTCTGTGGCTATTGCTATGGTTGTGGAATTTAACAATTTCTGGATTCCTAAGGAGAACATAATCTCTGCCAGCAGAGTCTTTTTAGGCCTTGTGTTTCCCCTGGGACACTTGCATAATCCCTCCAGATGCTTGACCTCTGCGCATCACTGTGTATCCAGGAGCTCATAGCCTAGCCCACTTGCCTCAGGAGGCCTGTTACAGCACTGGTCTGTGAGCCCACTGCTTTGAGCTGAGGTTGGAAGAGGGAATGACAGCCAAGCAAATGCTCTGAGAAAACACGGATGTGCAGAGCCAGGGAGGCAAAGGGATTCACTCCTGGGAGTCCTCAGGACTGAAGACCCGAACCCGGGCTGACGGAGGCCACGTACCTTGTCTCTCGCCTGCCGTATGCACAGGCTGCTCCCTACTTGCTATTACAGACACATTCTCACTTAAATCTAAGGCTCTTTTCCGACTTCTCATGAATGTCTACAAAGTAGACCTCTTATCTTCTCTTAGAAGGTCCATATGAGCTCTGGCACTACTTTAACAAATAAGCCCTTGACACATGAGGCTTGGAATGAAAATGGTCCGCATGAACCTTCTGTAAGACCTGGTGACATGTCCAATGTGAGCATTGATTTGAAAAAAATAATAAAAGACCGAGAAAGCTGAATTTGGCAGCTGTCTAGCCTGAATGAAGAAAGCAGTGACCTGGCTCAAAGGCCAGCCAAGACAGCGCAGGCTAGAGATTGCTCAGAGCCAATGATGCTTTCTGCATCACAGTTTATCATCCATCACCCATAGTACCATGGCATGGAGCTAGAGAGGGCCTCAAAGATGATTTGAAGGTTTAAAAAAAAAACACAGTACAAAGGTTTATAGCTGTGCATAGCGAGGCAAATGTGGGCTGGAAACATTGTTCACTCAATACTTGTTACTTGTTGAGCTTACATTGTTTCAGGTGCTGTGATATAAACACATGAGTGACACAGTGTTGTCCTTGCTTCTGGGTCTGTAATGCAAAGACCAGTGAACAGAAAAACAATCATCAATAGTACAAAGCCAACAGGAGCAGAGATAGAGGAGAACTAAAGGTTAGGGGGGAAAGGAGGCAGGTAAGTTGTAAGCATCAAATATTCCTATAACCCCTTCCTCTGGGAGGCTGAAGCAAGAAGAATTGCAAGTTCTATCCTGGCCTGAGCAAATTAGTGATGTAGGGATATATACACCCTGTCTCAGAATAAATAAGGAGAAGGGCTGAGGATGTCATTCAGTACAAAGGCCCTGGGCTCAAATTCTAGTATCTTAAAAAAAAAAAAAGAAGAAGAAGAAGAAGAAGAAAGAAGCTTGCCATGGGAAAAGTAGGAAGAAGAGCCAGCAAGCATAAGAGCAGTCTAGACAGAGGGACTGGCATCGAGAGGTCCAAGGTGAGAAAATCTTGTCTTTTGAGAACTGAAGCACCGTATTGGCTGGGGGTATATATATCTCCCTAAAGAGAAGGCACCACGTAGACCACAGGAGAAAGTTTTGAAAGAGGCACAGAAGTTCAAATATATTTAAACTGTTGAAGAGTATAAGAAATAGGAGGGGGGCAGGCAAATGCAATTTGTCATCAAATTATGACAACTTCGTAGAGACACCTATACAAGAGTGGGTGGCTAGTAGCAGCAGTCGCAGCCCAGTAATGCACATTTGATGTTGTTAGGTTAAAGAGTATACAAGCAATTACTCAGTAATGAAGATTATTAATTGTGCACACAAAGCTCACTCTGTGCCTGGGTACACCTAGTCCTGCTTGAATAGTGGAATAATTAGCAGATACCTGCACTATTAATTATGCCAAGGCTTGCTTAGAGGTAGGCTAACAGACCAAACATGTGGGATGATATGTGTTCCTTTTTCTTTGTTCCCTGAGTAGATCAGATGGGATGCCTGGGGTCAGCTTGAACCCAACACTGGCCCAGTGCACTGAAGTTATGTCATGCCCTCCTTGAAAAGGAACCAAGGTGATTGTGAAGTGAGCTTGTGTGGGCTTAGGATGTCCTGTGCTTAGCGTCACTGGTACTCAGGAACTGCTGGGATTAAAGGTGTCCTTGAGTTCCACTATGACATATTTATAAACCAAACCCCTAAGGCCAGGATTCTTTTCTCTCTGCATCTTTTTTCCTTGGACATATGGTGGACAACCTCCATTCCTGCTCTGTCAACATCAAGATTGTCCCACATGTGAAAGGACACTGACCAAGCCCGTAGTTTTTAGATTTCAATTTTTTATAAAACAGATCCTGACAAATTCTGTGCTGAACCCCTAGCTCATCTCATCATGGGAAGAGATAAGAGAAGAAGAAGCCGTTCTAATTAGAGTTCAAAAGCTTGGGCTCAGCGCCATCCAATAGAGACTTCCGTGATGACCAGAGTCCTGTTTGAGCTACCAATATAGTCTGTATTCCTATGCAGCACTTGAAATGGGCCTAATATTATGAGGAACAAGAACTTTGTCTTGTTTAACTTTAATTAATTTAATTTAACTATAAACGATCACATATGGATAGAGGCTAAGGCCAGGCTTTAGGAGAAACCCTGGCTTTCATTCCTTCCTTGTGCATTCAGGCCTGGAGTGGCCTGTCTGAGCCTGTCTGAGCCTGAAGGCCCTTAGAGCCTCTTGGGGTGATGTGTGACATTTCGTCTTGGACAACTTCCCTCCTCCTATCAAACAAGAGTTTCATTCACTCCAAATGAGTAAAAATCTGCTCAGAATTACTTAGGGAGGTGAAGGATGAACATATTAACAGGCTATAGATAACAAGAAAGTCCTTTAAAAATGAATGCAGTGGCTGTGAAATGCTGCCAAATCAATTTGTGCAAAATAATGGAAGACAAGGATGAGTTGTGGCTGACAGAGAGCAATTAGGTTTTGTGATTTTTTTTGGCCTTGAATTATTAATTTTAAGAGGAGTTGTCTCTCTCTTGAAATCTGCACCTTCACCCTTCAAGCCTGGAAAGCCTTCAGTGGGTGGGCCTGCCTTCCCGGGGTACCGAGCAACTATCACTCTTGCCTTCTTTTTCTGTGTGCTTGCCTCCTCATCAGGGTTTGCATTTCTTTTTATTCCTACATTCATAGCAAAATTAACCACAGAAAGGACTGTGAGCAAACAAAATGAAACCAGGGAAACCTGTCCCAGCACGAGATTCTCCTCACCGCACTTTTTGGGCCACCCTCTTTTATGAGGGATCCTCACACAGTCATGGCCTTCACCTGTGTGCGTGCCATAGAAGTGGAGTGCTTGTGTTGGAGTTCATTTTCCTCCCATTAAAGATGTGGTGACTTTGGCTGGTCAGCTCATTGGATGATCTCACAACGCCACTGACATCCTTGATCTCGGGGCTGAGGCTTCTACAGGATGCTTTCAGTCATCACTGATTCCTTTGTACAGTGTCTGGCCTTAGGAAACCTACTTATAACTGCATATGCATCCAAAAGAGGTTCAGCGTTTGCTGAAAAGGCAATCAGAGCACATGGCTGGCTATAAACAGTGGTCGATGGACAGACACAGCACTGGAATTTCTCCCAGGGGCCAGGCTGATATTCTGGTTTAGCACTTCCCTCCATCAGAATATCAAAATGGCTTGATGTGCTTTCTTTCAGATAAGCTCAGTTCTTGCCTTGGTTGCCTGAACACTAAGATTTTCTTGAAACTCTTCTCAGATATTCATGTTCATTCATATTCACTAACTTTCTGGCATGTAACATTACGTATGTTATCTTATGAGATGGTATGGTTTTGTGTAAAGTGCAATCAGGTCAGCCCAATTATGGTTTTAATTCCATTTTATTCACTTATTGACTGGTTGACTTGACCAAATGACATAACATTTCTGGCCTCTTCATCTGTGAAAGTGGGCTGACGCTGCCCTGTGGAATGGCGGTGAAGATTTTAAATGAGGAACATAGTTTCCAGAGCAGTTGGTGACCTGTAGTAACAGACCGGCATTTTGCCTCCAGGTGATGTGGACTTGGCTGAGAGATCGAGGACAATTCCCAGCTCAACTAAGAAAAAAGTGCAAAACCTTCCTCCAGCAAATCTATCCTTCTGAACAGTTTTTCTACCTGCCTATTATTTTGTTTGTTCCTTTTTTCATTGTGAGTCAGAGAAAATGCCATTGATTTATTCATTCATTCATCTCTTCAACAAATACCCTTGGAGCCAAGAGCATGTCAGGAATCACACTAAGTGCTAGGGAAACAGCAGTGGGCGAGATAGGGTCCTGACCTCGTGATACTTATGTTTTAGTGGGGAGCTAGCACAGGCGCAGTAGCCACATGAAGATATGTCAGTGATGATTCATTGCTACAAGGAAAGTTAGAGCAGGGTAAGGGGATGTGAAGGAGGTGACGGATGGCTAATTAGTACTGATGATTAGTATCTAATCTTTACCATGCAAAAGCAGGCACATGCATGCACACACATACACACACAGGCTAAAGAGGTGGATCAGTTATTTTGTGAAGCTACAGTGTGACTACAGGGGCTAAGTTAGGGGTACAAAATGTAGGAAGGTAATAGGGCAAGAGTGGGACCTAAGGGATGGGAAATGGTTGGATGAGGCAGTGTGAAGGTAGCTGAGGAAGAGGAGGAACAGAGGCTCATGGGGTGGAGAGGGGAAATGGGAGGAAAAGATTGTGGCTGTCACAGGTGAAGCTTCTGAGAAAGAGCAAAGGAAGGCTTTGGAGATTTTTCTGTAGATGAAACATCCCTGAGCCTCCTGAGGAAGCTCGGAAAAAAATGTGCATGACTTGCTGATGCTCTTGCAGTTATAGCTTTTGAGTTTTTAAGCTCTGGGACATGTAAAATTGACCACTGGATGAGAGCCAGACTGGGCAAGGGATCCAATATATTTATATACTCCTTTTTATCTGTTACCTGAATCTTTTAAACAAGTGTAAAGGAAATGCTTGCATTCCTTTCTCCATTCTTCATACTCAAGCCTCCAAAAGTGACTGATATAAAAAAGTGGGATGCATATCTTTTCTGATATTTTCCTATAAATATACAAGTAATCACCCATGCATAGTGTTTAAAATTAAGTATTGGTTTTCTTGCACTTTTCAAGGACAGATCTGATGTCATAATGTTTCAAGAGCCAACCCCCCCAAAACAGTTGCTGGTATATACTAGTCCCAGTGCTGCACTCTCAAACTACAGCAACTCCAGAAGTAAAGAGAGTGGGGAGGCTTCCCTCCGACCCACAGAGTCATTTCCTCATGTCTTCCACAGACGACTATGTCCCTTTATTGTCTGGTAAAGAAATGGTTTCCCCAGCAGGTGTTGACAGGCAAGGTGTATCATTGCCTTGGTGCCATCATCTAGTAAGCTGGAGACTTTATCACTCATGGCCCTGTCACCAAAAAAGCATGAAAACAAAATAATTCACCTTGTGGTGTGTTCTAGAAGGGAGAGGTGCTGAAAGATGTGTTGCCATGGAAACCAGGTTGTGTTTACTAGTAGCCTCTCCTATTTGGAGTGTGGTGAGTTGACCTAGAGGATGGTGGCTCAGCCCTGGCTGTACATTTATGTCCCCTGAGACTACAGAAATACTGACTCCTGGGCCCCACATCTCGTCATTGTGATTGCATTAGTGTGAGGCATCCTGGCATCTCTCGGTCTTACTCAATATTTTACTTTTCCCCCTCATTTTATTGATATGTATAAGCACAAAATTTAAGGTTTACATTGAAGTTGAGCATTTTGTGCACTTACGTATCTTGTCAAGGTGACAAGGACTTTCCCACTCTCCTTTTGTCCCTCCCCCTACCCACTCCCCCTTCCCTCCCCACCCTATCCCCCGGTTCACTTTGTTTTTTGTTTTGAGTTCCATAAGAGTTTTGATCTGGGTTTCTAAGCAGAGTTTGAGGCCCCGCTGTGGGACACGTCTTCTCATTACTCATTATCCCAGCACCAAGAGTCAGCATACATGCATGTAGGACTTTGCTTTATTTCAATATTGATATTGCATTCAGCTAGGGAAGGAATCTGCTCGTTTTTCCACCTTTCAGAATCAATGAATCTCCAGCTCCTTTCTTTTTCCTTCCCTAATTCAACCTTTTCCTTTGGGAAGGAGCTGTACATGTGCAAATCAAGAGACCTCACTGGCCCTGTTCTGGAATTGCTGTCATGCCAAGCAAACACGTGTGCATCAGTTTCAGGCCCCTGTGGGTCCGTCACCCACTTCTCCAAGTTTCCAGCAGTCTCCAGCCTTTGCCTTCCTTTCTTGGATTTCTTCCGGCATGCAGATTTATGAGGTTGGGAATGGGGAGGAGTGGCTGAAGTCCAGAGTTACTCATAGGAAGGAATGAACAAAGTGCGCTCAAGGGAGCACCTGGAACTTCCTGAACATACCACTGCGTCATCGATAATGGTGCCAACAGGGGGTCTTTGTATCTTTTTGTCTTTTTTCTTCACTCAGCAGCACCAAAATCTACATAGCTAATGATAGGTTTAAGGGTTTAGGGCAAAGGGTGCTAATCATCCCTATGTGCACTCTGCACACCAATCAGTGGCCACAGGGGCAGGATATACCTCATGCCTGTGTGGATGGTGAGTCTGGGACTGAAAACCGGAAAGCTGCAAACTGAATGGATTCCAGCTGGAGGTTGGAGGTATTCAGGAACAGGGCAAGGCTTATGTCACGGACCTGATTTTTTATTTAGTAAAAATGGAATTGAATTATAAATTCCTGGGACCAAGCTGAATCCTAGGTGCTGGCTCTCCCTGGGAAGATACCCTGATCTCCTGGGCTGGCTTACATTCCCCTCCAGGGAACTATGGTTGTGGTCCCTGGAAGAGATCACAGCCAATAGCACACCATGTTGTTTGCATTAACATCCTTACCTTCGTGCTTATAAAATACCAAGCTTTGAGGGAAGGAAATACCTAATACCTAGCCTGGCACTCATCAGGTAATAAGGGTATTCATACACACCTAGGAATGCAGTGCCTGCTGACATTCACGTTTCTCTCAGCCTCGCTATAAGCGCTGAGTTCACATAGACCTGCTTTTAAACACTACTGTGTGCTTCAGGGCTGTCTGACCTGTGGGCAAAGCAATTGTCTTTGCTAAGTCTGGTCTCTTCCATTTCTATAATGAAGGTAGTGTTAGACTCCTAATGGTTTGCGTAGCAATAATTGCTAAAGTGATAGTGTTACCACAGTGTGGCTTATATGGCCAGTGCACGGTAAAGACTAGTTATCATACTATCATTATTATCTGTGTGATCTGGTGATTTCAGGATCATCTGAAAATAGACAAGTGAAGTATGATATATTCTTACTTTAAGACAATAACTTGAGAAGATTTTTTTACATGACTGTGCTATACATGAAATGTTGTCCACTATAATGTAGACTGTAGCTGCCAACATACTGGTTGTTGTTATTTCAGATGTTAAGTCTCATCTCGGGAAGGTGTGATGATTTATAGGAATAGCACGAGAGAGAACTCAATTGGCTGGGCAGCTAAGCAGCCGCCAAAACAACTAGGCAGGGCTGTTATAAAAGGAATTTCCTGTGATGTGCCCTCTGAGTGTAGGGAACTATAGCATGTAAGGGTGGCCTGCAGATTGCCATGCTCGTGTCATTTCTGAGTTAATTCTTACAATATTTGCAGTGTCTTGCATAGAGCCAAAATCTAAGAATCATGGCCAAGATGTCCTCTCCTATATATTATGGAAATCGAAGTCTCCCGTCAGCAGAGGGAAGGTCTCCGCTCCTGTGCCAGGATGGGGAAACTGCACCCCTGGTGTGCCCTTCTGTTGCTACTGAGCTATCACCAAGCCATGGTTGCTGCAGCTTCCTTTCCCATCCTTTGAGCCAAGTCACCAAAGTGTAACATGCTGAGCGGGCAACTAAACGGAGAAGTTTAGAATGAGAACCAGTTTCTAGAGCACCACCACTTTTGGACAGCAGCCACCAGAATATCAGGTCAAGGTCTGGAGATGGCGTGAAGAAGCAAACGCGAGGATATGCAAGTGGAGAGGCTGCACTTTGTCATGTCTACCCACTTTGCAGTGCAATGAAGGTCTTCGTAGGGAGGCAGTGATGAACACCGCAGATGTGGGCAAGTCATCTTTCATCGCCGTGTTATTTTGCTTAGAGCTCCAACCGCTACATTATGTCTTAAAACTTGTCAAATTGTGCACAGTACACTGACTTCATAGGAGAAAAACGGGCTCTCTAAAAATATCAGAAATCGGAGTTTTCTAGTACAACGAGACATTATAACTCAAAAGTCCTTCAGATAAATAATAATTAGGAATGACATTTACTCAGCAGAGCAGGCAGAAAACAACATTCTCCATCAGCTACATCTTTAAATGGTTACGGTTTCATGCCAATAAACACAACTAATAAAAGGCCAGGCTGACAGCCTTTGGGTGGGTAGCATACATTTTTTTTTTGCCGTGGGGTGGAGGTAAGGCAAACAACTTGAAAGACATATTCTTCTGTTTCAAAAGTATTTTTGCCAATAAGAACGAGATAGTTTCTCAGTTTGCAGGAAAATATTACAAAACCACCTGCGTGCTCTTCAAGAGATAGAGAACAAAGTCAACAACATTTGCATTTTCACTGTACACGCATAGAATTAATCCACAAAATACATAACTTTTAGAGACCTCAGGATGATAATGCTGCTTGTGCATCATTAAACTGAGAATGTCTAGTCTTTCGGATACAAGTGAGGCTAGGATGCAATGAGGGAGGTGTCCAGAGAGGGACATAGAGAGGAAGGGGTCATGAGATCCCAGGATGGCTCATGGCCTCACACTAATCTTGGCCCTGCACTAGGACTCTAATATTGCCTGGCCAGTTTAGGAGAAGAAACTGGCCACAAGGAAGTGAAGTGATTTTCCAGAGGTCTTGCATCTAGACAATAGCAGATCCAGTGCCAAGGGAAGGAAATAGTTAATGACAAGAAGATCAAAGCAAATAATGCCATATATTCTTCCAATTTTTGTTTTGGTAGGGGAGGCAGGAAGTATCAGCATATTGCAGTGATTGTTGGACTTCTTTTCCTTATGAATTAGCAGATCCTTGGATATTGAGAAAAACCAGTCTGGATGTTGACCTTTCAAAGGGTCAAGTGTTCCTCAGAGTGCACAAACCCTGTTAGGGGGTTTTCTGCAGCCTATATAAATTTGGTTCATCAAGGCTGCATTGTCCCCGTGAATAATCTGTGATCAGAGGATAATAATTAAGATGTGGCAATGCCCACTTAGTAAATTAGCTAAATTGGCAAAATTCAATTTAAATAGCAATTTTGTTTCCAGTGATAGAATTATAACAGCACCCTTCACTTAATGAGCCAGACACTTAATAATTCAAACATACTTAGTGAAAAAATCAAACAAAGCTTCCTCGTCACAACCTGGGTTTCCCACTACCCACCAACTGCTGCTTTGCCAACATAGTGATTTGGCTGCTCTGGAGGACAAGGGTGGTATCTGGTCGGTGACTCACCGATGAACTTTGAGCCTGCAGCCAGTTCTGTTAAAGTTTTACTGGAATATAGACCTGTCTTTTTTGTATACATAATGTCTGTGGCTGCTTTCGTACCGTAATGTAAGAGCTGATTTCTGGTGGCAGAGATACTACAGCCCCAAAAGCTTAAATATATATTAAATGGTCCTTTAAGAAAATTCTGACACTTTAAGTAAATTTGGGCTGCAGCCTGGATTTATGTTTTTCAGGTATGAGCCTTTGATAGAGATGCCCTGCTTTTCTGATCTCTGATTTTTCTATAGGTAAAAAGGCTTTCATGAGAATACGAGACTCAGGTAATATGAGGCATGCTGATTTGTTCCAGGCACATAGTAAGCATTCAATAAGGAGCTAACGGAAGTAGGAATAAGAAAAATGGGACCACGCCTTGAGTACTCCCTGTGTACAGCCCTTGTCCTGAGCTCTGCACGTGTCTCATGCAGTTAACACCAACAACAATTTTATGAGTAAATTTTATAATTAATTTTGTATCAGAGGAAAGAATATTTATGATTCTTTTTATCTTTCCTTCTAAACTTTTCTAGATTTACTTCCTGTAGGTAACACTTTTGCCCAGCTGTAGCTCCCCTGCTGGATTGTGAGATGCTGAGGAGTAAGGTTCTGCTACACCCTATTATCTCAGGACACAGGGCACTACCGGTAGCAGAGTTGTCACCCATTCTACTCTTGGTCAACAGCAACATCAAAACCAAATATTTATCCTCTCCTGTGGGTATCGAGGTCCCTTTCCATTAGGCTAGCCTGGGTAGCAGTGCTTAGTGCAGTGGAAGCAGGCAGTGAAAATTCAGGCAGGTGAAACTTCCAAGAACCTGGAAACTATCAAGTTGTAAAACAGCCAGGTATTTATTCATTCAATTAACCTTTTCATGTGCCGAAAATGTGCTGGCTATGAGGGTAATACCTACAGGACAAAATGCTCCCTGCTGCTGTGAGCAAACAGACTATTCAAGAAGTAGGTGCAGAGTCTCTAGGACAGCTGTACCCTACGGAAACCCCTTTGCTTTTCCTTTTGTAGGGTGGAGGAGGGTGCCCATGTCCAAATACTTGTTTTCATGTAAAGTCAGCACAGCACGTAAGGAGCCTCAGTATTAAAGTCCTTGAAGAATATAAGAAAGGACAAAAATTGTCAACCTATAGGTAGCTCCTCCTGTGTGTTGGGCACTGAATGAGACATTTCCCTATCTCATCTGCTTTATTCATTGCCATAATCTTGTATGGTTGAGACGAGACATTCAATTCCCAGCTTTCACATGGAAAAGTGGAAGCTCTGGGCGTTTACGTGACTTGCTCAAGGTTACTTGCTATTGAAAGGCAAAGTCCCCCTGATCCTTTAAAAAAAAAAATCCTCTCTGCCTTCCGTTGCTCAGGAATTGTCTTATGGATCCCAGGATCCCTCCATTGAAACAACATCTTCTTCCACCGTTTTCCGTATTAGTATTCCACTGATTTGGGGGAAAAGGATTCACTGTTTTAAAAAAGGAAAATAACACTAGAAATGAAGTGGTATTTTATAGAGTGCCACCTCTGTGCCAGACACTAGTCCAGTCGTTCTCAGCCGAGGGTGGATGTGACAAGTCTGGAAATAGTTTTGACTTTTGCAACCTGAGGGTTGCTATGAGTAGAGGCCCGGGCTGCTGGTCCCAGATCCCAGTGGTGCTAAGGTTGAGAATTCTGTTCCATGCTTGGTCTTAGCTACTCAGGAGTAACAACAGAGACCGCTTGTCCTCGTGGAGGATGGCTTGGTGGAGGCAGGTGAGGATGTTTTTCCACTTAGAATCTGGAGAAGGACTCTGAATGCATGTGGTGGCAGGAAAGGAGATGACAGAAACAGGAAGCAGGTGGGGTGAGTGTATTCTAGGCACAGGTAACTGTAGGTGCCCATGGATTAAGGGTGAGTAGCTGGGTGAAATGTTTAGGCTGGAATGGGGAGTGCAGAAGGTACGCTGCATGGTGAGCGAAGGAGGGTCCAGCAGAACCCTAAGCCACCTTAAGGATCCGGGGCTCCAAGAGTTTTAGCAACCACTCCAGAATCTTCACCACGGCAGGCCATGATGCTTTTTGGTTGGAAAGGATCACTCTGAATGTTGTGTGGAAAACCAGCTGAAGGGAGCCACAGGCAGCCAGCAGACTGGAACGTCACATGCATTCTTGAGGTGGAGGGGGGAGATGGGGCAGCCCCCTCCAAAGTAAAATCTTACTCCTCTGGGGCTGCCTATTTCAGTTTGTGCTTAACAGCAGGGTCACTGAGCAGTTGGAACTCTGTCACCCACAAATGTCAAGACATATTCTTTCTCTCTGTTTAAAAATATGCACCATTCAAAACTGAAACTCTACCATATCATTTAGGCTTCACATCTGGTTTGCAGTTGTGAAGTAACAATTCTAGTGCCTCCATTAGTGCATGTGGAAGCAGATTATGAGAAGGCCAGGGTTTGCCTCTGATTTCTTTTTTCTTTATTGACCTTTCCCAAGGAGTCAGAAAATAGATTCTCTCATTAAGATGTTGACACCTGAGAAAGTCAGCAGTATATCTTATTTGTGGGTGATGGAGAAGGAAGTTAAAAATCAACAGTCATGGCAAGAAAAATGTTATTTTCCTCAGTCTATTCTTTCTCCCCAGTGACTCCTGGTTATTCTGAATCATGATGTGCACCTATGCTTTACCCCTGGTCTAATTAACTTTGAGGGAGACAGAGTAGGAGGGGAAAATATCTAAAAACGCCCAGGAACTCGGGTCTGTGAAGCTAGCACAATTCATTTCTGATTAGCAGCAGTTCATGCACTCGTCCGTGAACCACACAGATGTTCAAGTGGGTTGTCTTGAGGTATCGGGAAATTATCATAAATTTGAACTTGTTGGCAAGCATCTATTTCCATATTTTGCAGAAAACTGTAATTTTCCCTCCCAAGTTTCCTCTCTGGTAAGAAGGCATTTTGCACCAAGATGGCAGCGGCTGAAGCTGCAGCTTTTTTTTTTTTTTTTTTTTGTAGCGAGAATACAAGGCTGGAGGCTTGGCCCTCTGAGCCACACAGAGAAACCGAGTGCCCACTGCCTGCACTCTGTGTAAGGGAGCCCACAAGGGCCCAGGAAGTGGTTAAACCCAGCATCATCCTGCAAGAAGGTTGACTGTCAGGAGCTCCACATCCAGCGCTCCCAAGCCCTGGTGTGAACTGTTTTGTCACCACAAGTTCTTTCCTGAGCCTGTTTTTCATTCTCACTGAAACACAGACAGAGCAGTCATCCCGTCATAATACTGCCATTATTAGGTGAGAGGCTGTATGTTGAGTATCTGGCTAGTCATATGCTCACAGCAAACATGGCTACTGGATTCAGTAACGATGGAAAGAGGGAAAGGGACAAGAATCTGTGAAGAATGGCTGAAGGAGCAAGCAGATCTTTGCAAACTTTCTGCAGCCTTCCTACTCCATGTGTTTTCCTGACAACCAGACAACCAGAAATGCCCCTACTTTCTAAGGCAACCCCTTGAGGTGGAATTTCAGCTTTGCCAAGTGCTTCAGGAATGTGAATTGGACAGATAGGTTTTTAAATATTCATTGCTACATTGCCTGGTTTCTTTCCTGGATTAAGCAACAGCTGTCTGTCAAGTCGGTCCTGCACTGAGAGCCAAGGCTCCTGTGGGCAGAACAATACTGAGGTCCCAGACTTGTAGCCCAAGGCCATATTCAGCACATAGATGTGATTTAATGGTCTGAACTGTTAAAGCATGTGGATTGCCGGCTAACATTTTAAACCCTAGAAGATTTCACATACAAAGACAGATTTATGGCTTCTCTCGAGATAGCTAAAGATTGTACATTTCCACACGGTGCCATCCTATTTTGATGAGCAGCAGTGTGTACAAGATGTAGCATGATCTTCAGACACCCTCGCTCAGTTCTAGCCTGTTACATGAGGTTACCTGTCAGCCCAGCAGGAATGAAACTCTGCAGACCTTTCAACTGCAGTTGGTTCCCCAGTTGTGGTCCTGGAACTTTCACCATCACAAGGAGGCTAGTTAGAAATGCAAGATTTTAGGCCACACTCAGCAGGTTGAGGACAAAGCCTGCCAATCTGAGTTTTAACCACTCCTAGCTCAGGTGACAACAAAGCTTCTTAAGTTGATCCCTAGCATGGCCTAGGAGACAAGTGCTAGAAAATAAGACAAACTGGTTCTAATATCATCTCTTCCACTTAACTCATGAAAATTTAGAAAAGTCACTGTACTTTTGAGGAGCCTATTTACCTTCTCTGTAAAGTGAGAAGATCAGGCTAATTGGTTTCCAAGGGCTTTCTGGCCTCGGCGGGTGTGATTCTCTAACTCTCCAGGTCTTTCAGCTCAAAATTAGCATTTATAAAGTGTTCACCTTGTTCCTGGACCACCTAAGCACTTTACCCTGCATGACATCCTTTAGACCTAACTCTGGTAGCGGCTCCCTCTGACGATGATTTGTTTCACAGAGGAGGAAAACGAGGCACAGGGAACAAGATGACATGCCAAAGGAGAAAGGATCCCTGTTGTCCACAACCTAGAGAGCACAGGTCGGCTCCTGACTGCCTGCTGTTCGGCTTGCTGTCACCTGTGCTGAGGTGACGTGATATTGGCAGTACGACCAGCACCTTAGGATAAAGATGATGGGTCCTTCGAGGCAAGGCAGAGACATATCTACAGAGCAGAGGTTGTTGAAAATAGAACGTGGCAGCAATGCCCATCCCTTGCCCCAGTTGCAAGGAGCAAGCAAGGACTCTTTAGAAAAACGCTGAAGGGAAGCAGGGGTGTGAACAAGGAGAGGGAGAGAAAACAACCAGCCCAGCATAGTGAACTGCCAGGCAGGCCTCAGAACTCCCCAACCCTCTGTGGAGTTCAGTCCCCAGCCCTTATTAACAGTGTAACCAAGGGAGAGAATTTTTGCCATCCCGAGCTTCGGTTTCTCCAGTTGTGAAATGAGAACAATGATTGGGTAGATTGAAGGAGCAAACAGGTTCATAAAATGCATTTGGCCCTGTAACTCGTGGCTCTCATCTGTATGAGATCCGCCCCCTTTTCAAACAGCTCTTGGAGTGCCTTGGGCTGTCAGTCGGTCATAGTGAAGGAAAAGCTAAGCAGCCTCTGGTCCTAGGAAGGAGCCTCCTCCTCACTGGAGTGCCAGTCGCCCACAACACTTTTTGCTTCCCAGGTGTCTTGTCTCACTGCCCTGTCTTTTCCTGCCACATGTTCCAATTTTTCCTCCTTCTAGAAATTCTCTCAGGGGTCTGTCCTTTCAGAAAATGTCTAGCAGATGATTCTTGAAGATTTAGATCCTGATTACAACTTGAGAATTTTCTTATTAGAATGACAAAAAAGAAAAAAGATTCAAATCCATGGAAACTCTCGGGGAGATTAGTGTGGTCCACTTTTCTTCCTCCTGACCTAGAAATAATCCTTTAACATGATTAACAGAATATGGGTTTAAAAGAAACATCCCTGGCTCTGCCACTGACATCAGCCTGACCTTTACAAGGTCACTTAATCTCCCCAGGACTGCTACTATCACGTAATGGGTCATGATATCCCCTAATACTTTTGCAGGTAGTAAGTGGTCATTACCTTCCTTTCTCCAGTTAGATAAAGCAGATCATTTTGCCTAGAAAGGTCAAACACGACAAAGTAGAACAAACTTGAATTCTTTGGGTCTTAGAGTCAAACTAGCCACACTGGGAATAAAATCAACTGAAATGTTCATAAGTACGATTAATTGAGCTATCATGCCAGTGTGTGGCCAGAATGATGGTAGACATGTTATTTCCATTATTTATTTTAGTCTTCCCATGTGTTTTTCTTTTAATTTTTCTTAATCAGGAAGTATTATCATTTCCATTGCAAAGCTAAGAAGGTGGAGGCTCAGAGAAGTGAAATAAACTTTGCCAGCTTTATAGCCTATTATTAGCTGGACTACATGTGCAGGTTGCAGTGGCCTCTTCATACAGGCATCAAGGAGTTGAGGTGTCGTGCTTTGAATCTGGAGTGTCCCCCAAAAACCTCATGTTCCCTCGGATACTGTGCAGGGTTGGAGGTGGGACCTGGCTGGAAGAGGCGGATACTTAGAGCTTAACCTGGAGGGGCGTGTGCTGGTTCCACTCTTCCCTCCCAGTCTCTCTCTCTGTACCGCCATGTTGTGAGGATCTCTGCCCCAGGAGCTCTGGCTCTGGTCCTACCCTCGCTCCAGCCCTGCCATGTGCTTCCATCATTTTCCAGCCACCCACCTGTGAGTGGACGGTGACCTTCTGAAACTGTGAGCTACAATAAATCGTTCCTCCCTAAAGTTGTGCATGTTGGACATTGAGTGACAGCGATGAGAAAGTAACTAAGACAGGAGATGATGCTGGGTGAGCTCTTCCTACCTAAAAATGATGCATTCTTCCAGACTGCAGAATACTTCCTCTAGGTCTTTCAAGTGCCAGTCGTGCCTAGCAGCCAGAACCTTTGGTTTTTACTTGCTGTTTTGCCTTGTCCATAGTCCTAGTCTTTTATGCAGCTTGATTTTTTTTTCCCCCTGGCTTTGAGCCCCAAGATTTGTCCTTTTATACACAAAAGTCCCAAGCAAACAACTGTGATTCTTTTCCAAAAGAGTGAACATCACTCATACCACCAGCTCCAGGAAGCCACGAAAGCTTGGCCATGCAGGCTAGCACCCTAGTGTAATACCCCAGTGCCATCCCTGCTCTCTGCTGCCCTGACCCATTCCCAACCCATCAGAGCTGAGTAAAGCTCCTCACAGCCAAAGCTGTGTTTACCAAAGAAGGCCCCATTCCTTCCAATTGGCAAGCTCACCAGCGATAAACTCAAGGAAGGGATAATTGAAAAGTCTCCCAGCTCTTAAGAGAGGAAGAGACATGTGCTTCTGGTACAGAGAAGAGTAAGCTTCTAGCCCATTGCATCATCTTAGAAGGCCATGATGGGATGAGTAGCTCCAAAACCCTCCATCCAGCCTAGCCAGAAGCAGGAAGAGGCAGAAACCAAAAGGAGGGAAAGTGCGAGCTCCTCCACATGGGTGATTGGGGTGATTAGTCACAGAAAGCCCCAGAGGGTCTCCCAGGAGCTATCTTTAGGTTTCATCAAATGCGCCATGAGCTGGTTTTCACAGCTAGAGGGAAGGGCAAAAGAGTTTTGGAAATTGATCTTTCCACAGTTGCCGTGCTGGGCATCAGATTGGCAGATTTCCGAAAACCTCCTCAAGGAACCAAGTGTTCCAGCATAGTCCTGTATTCATTCGTTCATCCCCCTCTTCTTTCCAGTAGCCCAAGGAAGACTCACTGTGATTTGGACACCGTTTCATGAAACAGACTGGTTCCGATTCTCCCAGAGCTACATTCCAGTGGAGTGGAGAGGAACAACAGAAAAACTGCGTAGGAAAAAGTGTTTCATGCAGTGATAAGCAATGCAAAATCCCACAGTAGGAGTTTGTTAGAGAGAATGGCTTGGGGTGACAGGAGGCTCGTTAAAATTGAATGTGCCCAACAAAGACCTTACTATGGCGAGGGTCCACAGGCTAGACCTGAATATCAGAGTGGAGCTGGCATGGCAAGCTCTGGTACACAGTGCCCTTGACAGAGGGTACAGCATGGATGAAGAACTTGGGACAGAAAGGAGTTTCATCGTGATGAAGGGCTGGACCAAAGACCAGGGGTGTTACAGAGGCGCAGTGAACACACTCAGGCTGGAGTGAGTTCTCTCTGTAGTCGAGACTGTCCTAAATATCTTGTGTGTGACATGAATTCACTCTGTCACAGTACCAGAGAGTCCTTGTTTCTAGTTCGAACAGTAGAGTCCTGAGAGGTTACTCGGTCTTCCAAGGTCACACACCTAATAAGTAGTGGAGCTGTGATAGGAAATTGAGTAGTCTGAAAATGGAGCACATTATTTTAGCCGGCATGTGATACAGTCACTGTGAACTCACTTGAATATATTATTGAACTGAGTCAAGACTGAGAAGAAGGGAAGAGTCTGGGAATAGGACAGAACATTTTCCTTGGGGAATAGGAAGGAGGGACGTGGCATTCATTGACAGGGCCATGGCTGAGTTCCAAGCATGGCAATAAGTACTCTGTTGTCCCTTGTGCTCACCTGAGTCCCACTCTGAGGTTCACTTCATTAGCCATTTTTTACAGACAGCAAAAACACAGGCTCAGAGAGGTATAGTTTCATGCCTTAGGCCACTCAGTAAATTCCAGCTTGGATTCAGAATTCATTTGCCTTGGCATCTGGGCTTTTCCAAGCCTCCACGATAAACTACTTCTTTCTATTTCATTACTTTTCTTATTCTCTCCCTCCAAAAGTGAAGATAAGTATCCCCAACAGTGAAGCAAACCTTACCAATAAGTGCACTCGCTTTAGAGGAGAGAAAGGCGGGCTGTCAGCATGCATGCATTGTTCCTCAAATTGCCTCTTATCTAGAGGAGAAGAGCAGGACGGGATCCCTCCCTGTCATGGTGCCTGCTGGGCAAGCATGAGCACACAGGCATTGCATAAATAAAAAATAAATGCCACACCATGCAGAGCAGTGCATTCTGCAAAGCATCACCCAGGGTCCGTGAATTGTCAAAGCAGTGCTAGGAGTCTCTATTCCACCTTCTCCGTGGGGCAGACTCCCCCTCCACACACCTTAGGAGAGACCCAGAAAGCTCTTCTTTCAGGGCACCGAGAGGGAACCAGACCATCATTCGATACACACCTTCTTCCTGCTTTAAATTCTAGATGAGAAAACTCCATCAGACAGCTACTTTTTATTCCCTCACCTAACAGCCTTTTGTCTCTTATGGCCTGTACTCCAGGTGTACTGACAGGCAGACAGTACAGATGACACCCTTGCTCGCACAGAGCCTGTGTTTTCTTAGAGGGATTCAGAGTTTTTATTTTTAAAGAGGTAGACAACTAAACTAAGTAAAATAGTTTCAGTTAGTGATAAATGCTATGAAAAAGATAAAACAGACTAAGGACACAGTAAGAGACTTGAGGTAGGGAAGGAGTGTGATTATTTGTATCCATCTTTTTTAATCCATATTCTTTCTCTCTCATATATATATATATATATATATATATATATATATATATATGTATATGTATATGTATATGTATATGTATATGTATATGTATATGTATGTATATATCCTACATATTCACATATGTATTGATACAATCTTTCTAGGTCTCTCTTTTCCCCTTCTTCTCTGTCCTCTAACTTAGCACTTAATTTCTACAGTTATTTTGTGACTTCCTCAGGGCGAGCCCCCAAGAAGAGTTCTCTCCTTATTCTTTGCTGACCAGCATTTCCCAATGGCCATCACCTGGTTATTCCTTCATGGATCCTCAGTTCTTATATAAAATGGCATAGTATTTGCACATAACCTACGTACAGTTTGCACATAGTCTACGTACACCTTCAGCATGCTTCAGTTATGTCCAGATTACTTATGATGTACTGCTTATGCTACATAAATGATTGTTATACTGGGTTTTTAAGAGAATAATGATGGGGGGGGCAAGCATGTACAGGTTCAGTTCAGACACAGTTTCCTTTTCTAAATATTTTTGACTCATCTATCATTGGTTGAGTGTGGCTATGACAGGCACACAGGTAAAAACTTCATAGCCTTGTACCGAAGTTTCCTTGGCGTCTTTTTGAATGTTAACACAAGTGTCCAGGACTGTTGTGTTCATGAATCCGTTCCTAGGCTATGCACTCAACCCCAGGTTGCTTATTGAACATCTTCTCTGTGTAAAATAACTTGTCCTTCTGTTTCATACTTCCTAGTAGAGAGGTCATGGCAGTACAAACAACGCAGCCAGTGGAAGGTGGGAACAGAGGCTTCTGGGGACTCCTGAGAAACGATTTCATTCTCTATGCCTCAGGGCTATGAGAAGAGATAGTCTTTGGAGTGTTTGCTGAAGGAGCTAAAACCCCTGAGCTCAGTTTGTTTGAGGGGAAGGAGGATGAGTCAGTGAAAAGTGGGCACTAACACAGAGAGGCAGTGGGAGTCGGCGACTCCACACTGACTACAGACCCGACTTGGAGGCGCTGGTTACTGGAGGTGGGGAGCGCAGCAGCTTTTTTAATGATGGGGGTGACATGGAACGGAGTGCTGTGATCAGGTTAGAACTTGATTTCTTTGGACCATGGCTCACAGAGCAAATAACATGTTCAGTGTGATCTTTAAAATAAATTACAGAGATCAAAAGGGAACAGAGTAGGAGAGTTTCTGAGCGTACACAGAGGCGAAACATTCCAGAGTTCATTTAATTAAAGGAGCCGACGCAGAAGGCCATCTCCCTGTCATTTGAAACTTGTTGATAGAAGAGCTGGAGGTCTCATTTTTGAAGTGGGGAATGCAAATAGACTCTTCAACGTACATACACGCTCATGTCAGTTAACACACTCTCTCCTTTTAAATTTTTCTTTTATAGTGAAGACTGGTTTAGCATATCCCCTGGCAGAATTCACATTTATAAGAGGAAGTAAAAGTCACAACCTGGAAATTCAGCTCTGCATCTCAGGGGATCGCAGATTCCTTGCCCCCAGGGACCCTGTGCCCTGTGCTGTGGAGAGGGCTCATGCCATGTGGCAGTGTTCCCAGGAGGTGGCCATGACCCTTTCAGTTCCAGTATCATGAAGTAAGATAGGAACCATCATGGCAGCAGTTAAGAGCTTGGATACTGGAGCCAGATTGTCTGGGTTCAAACCCCAGTTCTGACGTTTACTAGCTCTGTGACCTTAGGGAACTTAATAACCTTTGTAGGCTTCAGTATCCTTATGACAGAATTAGTGGGCTTTCCTCACCAGATTGTTTGAGGATTGAACGCACTGATGTATGCAGAGGGCTTAGGCAGTGTCAGTCGTGTCTTAAGAGCTCAATAAATATTAGTATTATCACAGCGTAACAGTTCCAGAAGACAAATCTGGGTAAACACAATAGAGATCACTTTGTGGCTGGGACCCAGAGGCTTGAGACTTTGGGCACATGATACAACCCTGTCTTGCAGCAAAGGAGTGTTCTCACTGTAGATCGTGTCATTTTCTTTTTCGGTGTTCGTTCATGCATCTGGATTTTGCTGTGAATTTTCCATGTGACTAGAGGTCTCAGGTTTGCTGTTTTCATTTGTGAAGTGCTTTGTCTAGGGTTGTGATTTTCTGGGGGTTGGGTCATTAATCCTTTCAATGGCCGCATTCTGTCCCAGCATAATTTGATGTCTTCAGAGTGGCCGGAGCACTAGGCCTGCATTTGATCCCAGCTCTATGCCTAACTACCCACATCGGCAGGCTGTGCATGTGAACTGGACCACAAGGACCTCTCTCACGGGCAGAACCTGCTGGGCTGGACTAGAGGTAAGCCCTGGCAGATTCTGGGGCAAATATGGCTCACAGTGTTTTGATTAGTTCTCATGGCATTGACTCACAAAGTTACAGAGTTAATTTTGAATTAGATGGGAATAGGTAACATTTAGATGATTTTACTTCAACATCCTGCTAGCTAATCAGAAGTCAGCTCTGCGGGCGTCCCCAGGTCTGTGTTCTTATACCACCTTGATGGGCGGCAGCCAGTGAGAGCGGCTGGCTTTTGAGTGGCACAGTCCCCGCCAAGCCCTCTCAGCTTCTTCACTGCCCTCAGTTATCATGACAGTGGGCACATAAGGCTTATGAAGGACAGTCCAGATTCACACCATAGCAGAGTAGCAAAAACCTGACTCAGCACCGTTTCTCTTTGTCCTTTATTTAAAAGATGAATCACAATTAAAACTCATCCAGGAAAGAGAATCAGGCAATAGAATGAGTTATTTGGAGATAGGACTGTACTATACTGAGTTCTGCATTCCCAAAGCTGGCAGAACATTTCCAGAGCAGGTAGGCAATAAATGGCTAAATGATTACATAAGGATTGAGTCTTCTCCCAGAGCTGCATGTAGACCAGCTCTGTGACAGTGAATTCTTATTTGCAAAGATGAGAGATTTTTAGTTCTCTGATGGCTTCCCTCCCTCCTCACCCCCCTTCTGTTTTCACAGTCACAGTTCAGGGGCAAAGAAAAGCTTCTATCTCTCTGAAATAGTAGGAGAACCCCTCGGGGTTTGGTAACTTAAACTGCAATATTCTCTCTTTCACATGTTGCCAGGATGAAGATATTTAACAATAGACAGCCATAATATCATCTAGATAAAAGGAGGAACTTCCCAGCTGAAAGACGGTCAGAATATCAGAGAGCCTAAGAGTGGAGGCGATAAAGTATAGGAGCTCAAGGGCTTGGTTCTATACTTGCATCTTGACTCTGTGATCCTGTGTAAGTTACTAAGCTTTTCTGTTTCTGAGTTTTACCACCTGTAAAACAGATGACAATCATAACTACCTCATATAGTATCACTAGTACTATGACTACAATAGCTTTTTTACTATGATTGAGAGTGTGTGGAAGAAAATTATTTATATAAGATATTATAGCAAAATATTGAACACCATGCTTGATAGAGATAGACAGATATGTACACATTTATTTACCTATCAATATATCTATGTATATGAAATAAGAGCTCAACATTACAATATTAATAATAAAGTATGAACACTCATGATAATGCTCTTCTCAACATCCAAGCACTTCTTCTCTATTGATAACTATTTTTAGGATGAATGAAACTGCTAGATCAACCATGGAGATGCTGGGATTGGTGTTCCATTAACTCATCCCTGGATTCCCAGAATAAGGGTGCTAACATATTCCTGTAACAGGCACTCTAGGTTAGTTAACTCAAAGTTCCTAATTTCCAAGACAAATCAAGCTCTGGCACTGTATCCAGAAGACCTCGGTTCAAGTCCTGACCTTGCCATCTGGAATAGTTAAGAATCTCTCTGTCTGGGGCCACATATCCAGAAGGATATCTGAAGGAATGTCAGTGGAGCAAGAGAACCACAGAAAGGAAGCTGCAAGGGCTGTGCAAGCCAGGGGTGGCAAGAGTTCAAGTGACGCACAAGCATAAAAACCAGCCCCGTCCCCTGCCCTGTGATTTCCCCACATGTGAGATTGGGACCATCTGAATATTGAAGCTTCCCAGGATGAGAACGTGGTGTGCCATGCAGTTCCATTGAAGGAGGAGTCAGAAGTGGTATGCCACCCAGAGACACGGTGCCATGGATGGGTGGGTGAAGGGGCAAAGAGCAGCCCACACGATTTTCCTGACTCCATGGACTCTGAGGCTTTGTTCAGGATGGCCCTTGGAATTACGACCTCTCAAGAAGAGAGTTGCCATTTCTCCAAGCTACTTTTGATGCCTGTTAAGACTAGATGTAGAACTGTCACAAAGAAAAAGTAAAGCCACCAGAATAAATGAGAACAGAACGGATATCTGCCTAGACCATTAGTGAAAACATAGCCAAAGTCTGGGATCCTGCGTATCAAGTTATTAATAGTGAAAAACTTGGAAAGAACAATAGGTTGATGGTGGGAAAGAAAAGGTATTACTTTTTCATTCAGTAAATTTATTTACTGAATTATTTAAACAATATGTATATATTCTTGATGAAAAAACCAGTTTGGGCTTTGGAATAAGACCAGAGTATGTATCCTAGCTTTTTCCACTTCTTAGAGCTATGTGCTCATGGGTATGCAAATTATTTCAAATTTCTACACATCCAATATCCTTGTTTACAAAATGGAAGTTGTTGTGAGGATTGAACAAGATTACATATTATAGAAGATCTGGACAAAGCTGTCCACGGCTATCAGCTCTTTATTATCACTTTTTGCATGACTAGTAGCATGCAGGTGAAGCTGAGACTCAGTAAGAGAGTTGACCTCTGTGGCAAAGCAGATCCATAGAGAAGGTAGCAAATGACAGAGTCGGTCAAGGGGTAGATCCTGTTTAATGAGATATAAATTTCACTCCTAATCTCTGGGTTCACATTCCTTCCTTCATAACCTGAAAGCACTTGCTTTCATCTCTGGAAACAGTGAGAAACACCAATCAATTTTTATGGCAAATTCACTAAGAGCGTGAGCCCTGGAGCCACTGATTCCCCACGCTAACTGGGTGGCTCAACAAAACACATCCTTGCCAGGTTTACTTAACTCTGAGTCCATTTATTGCCTGTAAAATGTCAATAGTGCAGTGGTTCCTAAGTACACTGGGGAATTGGCTCCAAGATCACTGGTAAACACCAAAATCTGAATGTGCTTGATTTTCTTATGTAAATGGTGTGGTATTTGCTTATAATCTACATACATTCTGCCATATACTTAACTCATGTCTAGATTACTTATCATCTTACTTTTTTACTTGTCACTGCAACAAATACCTGACTTATACAACTTAAGTTAGGACAGGCTTATTTTAGCTCACGGTTTCAGAAGGTCTCAGTGTACTCATGGGCAGCTGGCAATGGTGAAAGTACATGACAGAGACTAGAGAACTACTCATGGCATGATGGACAAAAAGCCAAGTGAGTCAGGAGTATTGATCACTGAAGATGAAGGCAGCACTAGAGCTTTCCCAGGAACAAGCTGTGACAATATTTCTTCTTCCTTCCTTTACTTAGCTCAAGCTGCCAATTGGGCACCCCCCTCTCAGTCCCATCACACACCCAAGGTGGGTTCCCATCCCTGACTTCCTGGCCCAAGAGTTAATAATACAAACCTAAAAGCTCTACTTTGGCACTCCTCAATCTTAACAAGTTGACACAATCCCTCCAGGTCTGGCCCCAAGCATCTGCCCTTTCTAGCTAGACTCAGTAGCATTTGATTCCATAGCTATCCTTTATCTTCATACAAGAGGCATTTGGGGGACATTCCACATCCAAACTGTAATACTTTTAATACATAATATGATAAAATATTATGTAAATCGTTATTTACAAGTGTTTTAGGAAATAATGACAATAAAAAGAATCTATGTGTTTAGCTTAGACGATTCATATTTCAAATATGATCTATTGTTGGTTATCTGTGGTACAGATGGCCAAATGCAATTGTATACACCTTAAAGATTTTTATCAAGGATTACATAAGCTAGTACAAGCAAAAGGCATAGAAGAGAACCCAGCAGAGAATACTTACTTCTTAAATATTAGTTTTTGTATTATACTTTCTGAGTCAATTTGGAGACTTTCAGATACCCTAAATGCTCTTACTTTTGGAGATTTCACTTAAGTTTTACATAATACATTGAAAGTTACCCACATTTCACATTTACATTTTTTTGCTATAATATACTAAAAGAGATTTATATGGTTTGGCTTTTGATAGCACTTGGCTGTGAGTAACTCATGGCTACGAGCCGTCAACAATCACAGGACATATTTAAAAACCTTTCAAAGTGAGCCATTCTAAGGAACAAATTGTTTTCAAATGAAATGAAATTTTTATGGACATCAAATTTAACAATTAATGATGTTTATGTAACATTCCATTATGCAGACATTTAATTAAACATTTATTCACTTTGATATTGCAGTTTTCTCTTTCAATATTTTGAAGCAAAAAAAAATTAAGACCTTGGGTAATAAGAAGTAGGCATTCATTCAGCAGACAGAAAGATTGCTTTAGCCATCCTCGCCAAAATCATGCCTCAGAAGAGCCAGGCATGGATTGGATGTACAAGGGCCCCAAAGCCCCTCTATGGATGAAACTGAGTGGAAACATTCTTTCATTTTATCAATGAGAAAATCAAGTTCTGAGGACAGGATCACTTGCCCAGAAGATAGTTTGATTCCCCAAATGCAGAATCCTAGACCTTCCCATAGACAAGGGGAATAAGTTCATGGTTAGTGAAGGCGAATGCCAAGAAAGTATGGATGGATCTACCTGGGACTCATGCATATCAACCTCATGACAGAATCAACAGCGACTGGAATGGCAAGCCAGGGGTGTGTCTGTGAAATACGGGAAGGTGTTTCCACCAGCTGTAAAACTTGGCAGGGGCATCAATCACAGATAATAGCTCCTTTGACTTAGCAATCGTCTAAGATGAGGGCTTGCAGAACGATTTTGGGACTCTTCTTGCCAAGGGAAAACCCTACTAAGCACCTTCATGCCCTCTAGAACAGCCTTCTGCCATCCAGTTTGAGTTCAGGTTGTCTTGGATAGGATAAAAGGGGATGCTGCCCAGGAATGCTTGGAGAGTGAAAGTGCTGGCCACTCTTTCCAGTAGGAAGTTTTCCTTCTGTAACATTTGCTAAGCACCTACTATGTGGCTTCACGTTCAATAACTATTTTTAGAAGGTAAGGAGAGGAAGAGGAAGGAAAAGAGGGAAAGGGGACCTGGACAACCGTTGCTACCAGCTGTGAGCATTCTCCTTCTCCATAGTTCTGCACTTGCATATTATACTTTTGAATTGAATGAAATACTTTTTCCTTGGTCACAGGGATACCCGGGTACAATTTGACATGTCTTGTCATTTCTTTCAGTTACTCACTAAAGTTGTGGAAAGTATGCATGAAGTAGTGTCATGCAGAAGAAGGAGTCAATAAATCTGGCTTCAAATTCTAGAGTAGCCACTATAGAGGCATCCCTTAACCTCCCTGAAATTCAATTTATTCATCTCTATAATGGATGTGAGAAAGCCTGTTTCTGTGAGCACAGTCACTGGTACACCACAGGTGCCTTATTGAGTCAGTTCCTTTTTTTTTTTTTTTTTTTTTTTTTTTTTTTTTTTTTTTTTTTTTTTTTTTTTTTTGTCTCATAGCTAAGGTATTTATGGCTAAAACCCAAAGACAGCACATGGTACTGCTCAAATCAAAGTAAACAAGTGCACCTTGGGGGACCAATGTGAGAGACCTTAATAAAAATAAAACCTCAAGCTATGGCTCTGGGTGTCAGGGAAATGAAGTCAGGTGTCAGGTAAAGAAGAGATGAAGACTTGTTTAAAAAAAAAAAAAAGAAGCACCAGGTATGGAGTCTACATTGTTCTCTCACTTTGGTTACAGATTTACTATGTGTCATTAATCAAGTCATATCAGTTCTCAAAAGTTCAGCTTCTTTCTCTGTCCTGCAAGAGCTGGACTTGATAATCTGTAAGGTCATTCTCATTGAGCAAGTGCTGACCTATGTGAGGCAATTTACAAATCCTGTTCTAAGTGTCTTTGAGAAGACAATCTTTAGACAGTCTGAATGTCTGGAGCCAGCTAGGGGGAAAAAATCAGAAAATATGATGCCAAAATTTAGCCACAAGAGATGTTAACTCAAGAGGCTACTGCGTATCTCATAGGAATCAAACTTTTTCCTCTTGACCTTCCCTTAAGCTGTTTTGGAAACATTCCTGAAGTGACCTTTAGCATCACAGGTAGCTGTCAGGATAGACTTAAAGAAGGACTTCCAGGCAGATGATTTTGGAGGTATTACCATGTTACTGAATAGAGGCAAAGGCACCACCTCCCTATTAGAAACCTTAAGATGCTGGGCAAAGGTGTATTTTGCATTCCTAGAAAGCTGTGTGCTAAAAAAACACACCGAACCTATCCTATTTAAAATGCACTGGAGTGCTCCCTGTTTAAAGGTATCAGAATGCTCTTAAATTCATCTGTTTGTAAATCGGGCTTTGTTCAACCAAGTTTTTAAAGAGAAATTTCCTGGCTGAATCTCTCCAGCAAAGGAGAGTTCAAATAGCTTCAGTTTAGTCTCAAGTTTCCTTTTAGACCTGTAAGTCTGGAGGTGCACTGAATATAAGAGAAAATGCATATGAATATCTGCCTTGGCCAACATGCCTGCTTTCTGTCCCTGGAGACCCCTGCAGAGCCAGCCCTGTCTTCCCTGAGCATGTCTCAATCGTCAGCACCCAGCAAGGCCATAGGGGCAGCATCGTTGTCCTGGGAGGATCCATCTGGGGCCGAGTGGGAGTCGAGAGTAGAATTTGGAATCCGATTCAACTTTTGTTTGCTCTGTACCTTGCACACTGGAGCAACGGAACTGTAAGTGCTGCGAGGCTGGGTGCAGGGCGTAGTTGGCTTCTCAGTACCCAGCATGGAGCAAGTGCTCAATAAATGTTGGTGAGGGCACATATGAGTGAAAGTAAGCACTGGTTGGCTGTGTGACCTTCATGCGGTTTCTTAGGTACACTGACCCACAGTTTCTATATTTACAGCACAGAGACAGTGAGAATTTCTACATTGTAGAATTATCATGAGGCTTAAATAAGACAAAATGCACAAAGCTTTCAGCATATTGCCTGGAATATAGGTACTCGATCAGTGTTAGCTCTTACTGTTGCTATTCAGCATCAGGCTTTAATTTCGCCCTTTCCACAATCCTACGAAGATAAGCATATTCTCTTCACTGAACAGGCAAGAGTATTGATGTTCAGAAGTATCAGGGTCACAGTGGAGCTGGAACCCCTAGATCTGTCCTTTTTTACCTGCTAAAACTGCAGAAGACCCTTGTTCTTGCTTGTGACCATTTGTAATATACCTGGAGGACCCAGGAAGTGATGGGCTTCCTTCTGAGTTTCCAGCTCCCAGCATGCCCTGGTGATGTTTCCAGATCCTCCATGCACTCCACGGTGAAGTGCTTTGATCTTGCTAGGTTTCTGACAAGTTCTTGCCCCTGTTATCACCAAGGCTGATTGCCTCCAGTTAGTGTTGTCCTCTTAGTATCTCTACATCTCTCCTGTTCTCTATTTGCCTCTCCTTATCATTTATGATTTCCTTAAAAAATACTCTGTGGAGACAAATGAGCCAAGTGGTGAAAAGCTAGTTTTCCAGTGGAAAGCACAGCTCAAGGGAGCAGCGCGGCCAGGAGAGTCCTCTGGCTCCCTGAGATCTGGCCTTATTATGCTGTGCTTTTGAAAATGAAAGTAGTGTTGGCCCTTTCAGAAGTCATCCTGTGGGCATTCTCCTTAAGCCCAACCAAGAGGATGGCTGAATGCATGCAGACTAGGTGCCTACAGTCACACAGGCACATGAAGCACCTCTTAAGTAGACTTGCTCGTCTGCCCTTACAGTGGAGAAGAAGGGCGTCCTGGCCAAGTGGAGCATGCAGAGGATCTAGAAGCTTTGTTGTCCAGGAAGAGAAACCCACCCCTTTCACTCCTCACACTTTCGAGATTGTCTCTGCCCCCCTTCCCCTTTCTGAGAGTAGGTTACTACAGCACAGAAAAGCTCAGAAGTGGACAGATCAAGAGCAGGGCAAACGGAGAGCTGAACACGCCATCGTTGGAATCACAAGCTGCTGGCTCAGAAGGTTCTCCTCGGAAACCTGGCTTGCACATTTTTACATTGCAGCTTTTCCTATCCACAGAGCCGTGGTCTTCATCCCCGCACCCTTTCCCCTTTAGGACTAAAATAGAGGGCAAAGGAGATTATTTTGGCCTTTTTATTTGGCATGGATTAGCAGCATGTGATTTAAATATTGATTTTATAAGAACAATGTCAGATTCTGTTATTCTGTGTTAGGCACAGAGCTTCCTTAAAAATTGTTAAATAAGTACTAAGGCAGAAGAAAAGCTCGAGTGCCAGCAGTGTTCAGCCAACATGAGGCAGCGCGGGCAAGAGGGACTGGCATTTATCAGCTGCCCAGTCACCCTCATAATCGACTCCGGAGAAAGGGCACTCACCTTTTCACGCTTCTCTGTTTTGCCAAAAACACTTTAGGCAGTGGGGGGAAAATCCAGTATGCTGTGTGTCTCAAAGACCATTGGGTTTTGTCGTCATTAGCAACTCATGGTAGGCTTGGTAAGGAATGACATGGGTTCCTAGTTTTCAGATCAAATAGGTTTTGTTAACAAATCACTGACTTCTAAAGTACTCATACCCAGGACTGGAGAGAAACAACAAATGGAAATTTTGGTGATGTTCTAGGATATTTCAACACATAGATATGATGTATGAAACTTTTCGAGACAATTTTAGGGGGACCAAAAGAACTGGTTCAATATCTTGATATTACAAGAAAGAAGTTTCTAACAGTCCACAAGGGGAGAAGATGCCTAAATAGGTAGAAGTTTCTTCCTGGAATCATTCAAGCAGAGCTTGCTGCCAAGTACCATGCATGAGGTTGAGTCATAGACTAGAAAGCTGTAGACAGCTCTTCCTGTGCTGAGTTCCCCTGATTGCATGCTTCTCATACCAAATATTTTATTAATAAATCCTATCCTACTTGTGCTTCACACATCTTAAGAGTCATCAGAGATCTAAAAAGATCTAGTGTGAGGTGTGAGCGTGGTGGGGTACAAAGTGGATGCTCAAAGGTAAAATAGGAAACATATTGACAGGATAGGAAAGAAAACTAGCAGGAAAAGGAGAAACAGAGCATCATAAAGTGTTGGGTCTGCTGATGTTTGGAAGGTGGGCAGATAACTATTTAGTTATTACTGAGGTCCAGAGAAGAGTAAATAGAGTTAAATAAACCAGCACGGAGTTAGCGTATCAGAAAGCAAAGTGTCAGATCTCATGCCATCAGCCGCTCAAAGAATTGCCTTTATCGAAGAAGGTTGTAGAAATATCAGGTTGAGTTGCGGTGGTGGGTTTTATGAAACTGATTTAAGTGAGGTGGGTTCTGCGTAAGTCCTTTCATAAGAACTCATGATAAATTGCTGGCAGTATGTGGTTACAGTAGAGGAAATAAGGTAGTCTCCATGGAAAACTGGGCATGCCTTCCATATTAGAAAATGAAAACTGTAGGGTGGTAGATTTCCTTTATTGGTTTTCCTTCTTGGCCTCCGCGGACAGACGGACAGAGAACCCAGTACCAGACCCACTGGTGTTTATATATGTCCAGTTGTGATGCTGGAAGGTCATAATGTCTGCTTCTTTCAGCATACAAACTCTCTTTGGACTACTGATAATATGTCTTGTGCCTTAACTTACCATTCATTTCTCATCTACTGGGGAGGAAGTGAGCTCAAATCTCACCCAGAAGACAAAATAAAATAAAAAGAGAAAATTTACAGTTTTTAAAAAGTGAGGCTCTTGGATAGGTTTTCACAAGGATTATATTATTCTTGTCACTTAGTTTGTCATAACTAGTAATAAATGGTCAGTCATTAAACTCCACATTCTTAGTCCTCATTTCATTAGTCACCTTTATGGGTGTGCTGTACTGAAGCCCCTATAGCTACCTTAGGAAGTACACCAATGTTATGGTAGTGAGTAGTGCAGCGGTTAGATCTGCCTCCCTGCAGCATTACACATGCACGTAAGCTTGGCCATGTGTTTGCAATTATCCTAGTCCATGAGATGAGAAGGACTGAACGGGAAGTCCCCTGAGGGCAGGGAAGGGACCATCTTCATCTCTGACTTTTCTATAGCTCGAACAAAAGCTGTCAAATTTGTGGTACATGTGAAGGTTTTGGAATTAAATTAAAACGAATTGAATATAATTGAAGTGACTTGAGCTGCACTGAACAAAATTAAATTGAATTGCCTAGTCTTGCCTCACATCAGGGGGATGCCTCACCTTTGCTAGCTAATCAGCCTTAACAACAGAGCAAGGGTAAGCATGGCATTCTGAGCGTGATGTTTAAGATTTGAACATGTGCTCCTTCAAAACATATTTGCTGTGTACCTCTTATGTTCAGGCAGTGGGTTGGACACTGGGAAGATAATGGTAACCTACACAGACATCTCCTCTGCCCTTGAGGCGCTCCACCCAGGGAAGGAGACCAAGCACGAAACAAGCCAATGCATAAATAAATACCTAATTGAGTAACATGTGCTGAGAATGAAAACTGCAAGGTATTATAAGAAAAATAAAAGGCAGACGCTATTAGAATAAACTAATTTGCCTCACTTGGAGAAAGCCAGTGTGTCTGAGCAGAGCACTGAAAGATGCAACCAAATGAAGGACTTGGGTTTTATTGTGGCCAAGTAGAGATATGAATAATGGGACATGGGTGTTTTTAAAGTTGACTGTGGTTGCCCCTTGGAGTAAAGGGAATGACAGTGGAAGCGGAGAACAACCGGGAGCTAGTGCTGTAGTACGTGGGAGACGTAATGGTACCCTGAGCTGGGGTAGAGAGAAATAGAGGTCAGCCATATTTTAAAGGTGGAATTCCAGAGAACTCAGTCATAAGATGAATGTGGCTCGATAGAGAAAGTGTCAAAGATGCCCAAGCCTTCCATACAAGTGACTTGGAGGAGGAAGAACGGAGGTAACATTTGGTGTGTTCCAGAGATGATGAGAGTTGCAGAAAGTGAAAAAGTTAGATCAGGAATTTCGGTTGAGCATCTGCAGTTTGAGATGCCTGTAAAATATCCAGCTGGGGTTGCCAAGTAGGTGGTTATGTGTATGAAGCATTCTGCAAATATTTACTGCAAACCTAATCTATGCCAGTCTCTTCCGTGGGTGTAATGCAAAGATATAAGGCAATATCTCTGACCTCTGGGAATTTGATGCCTATTGCTTGAGATGTGGAGGTGATACATTGGAAAATATGTCAATCAAAGTAAGGAAAGGATAAAGCAGACAAATGTGTCACAAGAGAAGGAGGATGGGACTGCAAGAGAGAAAGAGGGGGACAGGGCAAGAGAGAGGCAGACAGACTGACAGACAGAGAGAACTCTTCCTGCTGAGGACAGACAATGAGGTAGAAGTGCAGAAGTGAAAGTAATGAGAGAGGGCCTCAAGGTCAGACTGAGGATATGGCAGAATTTCCACTGCCCAGATCAGAGAAAGTGTAAGTGCCACACCTGCCTGGACTGTGTCCTGCAAAAGCATCAGTCCAGGTGTAAAGTGTGAGGTAGATCAGTACTGGATTCTCAGCTCCAGCTGAATTAAGCCAATGGGTTTAGGAACTAACCCTTTAATGATTAAACAGAGAGTGTGCAGGGGACCTTTCCCTCATGAGAGAGCTGACTAATGGGAAAAACACTGGCTCGGTTTGCCCTGGAACTTCCTTTTGGTTCCAGGAGCTCCCCTGGAATAGCTACTGGGTACTCCTAGAATATCAACATTAGGAAACTAAACAGTTGCCCCTTTGCTGTTTTTATAAGCCACAATTACGTAAAGAGTTTGAAAAGACCTGAGGATGTTCTTCACAAAGTGTTGCTTTAAAATGGTCTAGGTGCAGTGAGTATAAATTTGTCTCTGCATTGGTGAGATAGAAGATGACAGATTCTATTTTCTTTAAATCAAATTTAATGTAACCCACAGCTGCCCTGACCTGACTCTACTGGCATTGACAAGAAATCAATTTCGGCCTTTTTATTGGGATCCCTCCAACCCCCCTCCCCCCCCCAAAATTGAGAGTCATATAGAAGACTCTGAGACTGTTTAGCAGAACGTTCTTGGACAACACTCTTGTCTTAGGCCCACCATGATCATTGCTGATATGGTCATTGTCCAGCCATGCATGTTCCTAAGAGTAAAGGCTGGTTTAGTAGGATTGGGGTCAGATCCAGTCATCATAGAGTCATTCTCTGTGAGGCAAGTCAAGGGCAAAGCAAGAGTTACCAATCCTTGTCACTCATAGTTTCAGCCCACCACACCTCTTCCTAGCCTTGAGATGTTCTCTGTGTCTTTTCTTTGCCATAATTTCATCTCTCTTTCCTACTAGCAAAGTGTGTCCCTTATGAGGCTGCTCACTGGAGATGCATCCTTCCAAAGTTCTTGATAGCACTGGTTCCCATACTTAGATACCCACCAGAGCCCTCAGAATGCATGTTGTCTACACACTGCAGAGCCTGCTCTCAGAGACCCTGGTTCCATGAGCTGTGGCCCAAGAATGTGCATGTAAACACATTGCCATGTAATGCCGATGCTGCCTATCTGGGGACACTGTGAAAAATCACTACTTCAGAGAATGGGACAAAAATCCTATCCCAGTGGCAGGAAACGGAGAAAGAGAAGGGAAGGGAGATGATAGGAAGGATAAAGCACAAATAAATACTACCCCTCGTGTTGAATGATGAAATTCTGTTGACCAAAATATGAGGAGGATTTTAGAGAACTTAAACATTGGTGAAGAAGCCCATGGGAATGGCAGTATGTCTTTTGCCTTTGGTGACTTTGGACTGCGGTCAGTCATTGGATGTAATGTAACTGATACTGTATGCAATAATGTTATATATTCTTATTGTACACAGCTACTCCTTAACCTGCAGCTCAAGACTCCTGGTACAGGATACCCAGTTTCCAGCCCACACCACTCTATTTTCAGAAAGTTGCTCTGTTTCCATCCCAAGTTTAGACACTTGTTTATCACTGTTACTCGGGCTTGTCACTGAGAAGCCTTGCATCATCAGCAGAATGTGTTTGCAAGTAAAATGTCTAAGTGCAGGAAAGAGGCCTGGGAGTGGGGCAGCTAGATGCAGTGAACTGTGTCTGACAAGTGGCCCACGGGAGCTGGCAGCCCTCTGAGCAGCTATTCTGCTGGGAATGGCAACCCAGCATCCTTCCTGCAGGGCCTCCTGCTGCCACTCCCTTTAGCACCCAGAGACAGGGTTGCCCTTGAAAGGGTAGTAGTCAAACTGAAGTTACAATTGCCCCTAGTTCTGCAGAGTGGTCATACTAGGGTTGCGCTGTCTTCAAATCTCATCTGTGTCACAGACTACCTAAAAGTGGCTTTTTATTTGGAACTAACTCACCTCTCTGGGCCAAAATTTCCTTATTTGTTAGAGGTGGATAATAGTAGCATCTTCTTTCCAACATCATAGCAAGAATTGAAAGGAATAATGCAGCCAAGAATGTGGTGGCACATACCTATAATCCTAGCGCTCTGAGAGGCTGAGGCAGGAGAATGGTAATCTGAAGCCCAGCCTGAGCATCTTAATGATTTAGTGATACCCTAGCTCAAAGTAAAGGGCTGGGGATGTAGCTTGGTGCACAGGCTCTCTATTCAGTCACCAGTACCACAGGGGAGAGAGAGAGAGAGAGAGAGAGAGAGAGAGAGAGAGAGAGAGAGAGAGAGAGAGAGAGAGAGAGAGAGAGAATGCATATGTGTTGTTTGGCACATACTGATCACAGCAAGTGTGCAGGGAAGGTATGAGTCTTTGCTATTCATTATTCTTACTGTTTTGAATATTGAGGCTCATGTCCTCCTGGACCATCAACTCCTTGAGAGAAAGTGTCAGGTGAGACTCTATTTCACATTAATTCCTCTCATCACTGAGTGTGTTGGAGTCCTACTGTGTGCCAGTCGCTGTGCTGGGGCCCATCCCCAGGCCCTGCACACAGAATGCAAAGCTTCGATTAATAGTTAATGAATAAGTGGGAAAATTTCAGGATAAGGCTTAAAGGACTGTGTCTTATTAAGTACCTGCAGTGTGCTGCAGCAGTACCATTCAAACTTCATTTGGGCCCACTATCTACCTGATAGTCTCCTTAGACTCAGACTCTGATTTTTCAGGCTGGGCTGCTGTATGAGATCTTGCATTTCTCACAGGCTTCTGGTTGGTGCTAATGTGGCTAGCTAGTGGTTAATCCTTTTAGGTACTACATTCTCATGCATAGTCTCACATATTGCTCACAAAGCCTTATGAGATGAGGAAACATGGGTTCATAGGGTTTGAGGGACTTACTTAAAATTCAACACTTGGCTAGTCTGGACATCAGGTTGGCCTGACTCGTTTTTCCCTGTTGAGCTCACTGACCTTCAGAACACCATTTCCGAAAGCTTGCTGCCGCTTAGCATCATCCAGGGAGTATCAAACATCCCTCTACCTGAAGGGCTGACTAGCAGGTATTTCAAAAGCCTGACCTCAGTGCCCAGAGTCATCAGGGAACAGAAATGAAGACTCAGATTTTAAAATTTAAAAAGTTTGCATACCAATCCTAACATTTGAAACCCCAGGGCTTTTAATGACTTTATAGATGAGGAAATTGAGGCTTCTGGAAGTGAAGATTAGACAACTCATTGATGGTGATATTAGGGCTGGTCCTCAGGCTGCTTCTTGTTTCATCCAGCTACTAACAGTCTGGTCCCCATAATTTCAGGATGCCAGGAATAGATTATTTCCTAGAAAAGTACACCTGTGCTCTTCCACCAGCTGAGGCCTGTGTACTCCAGAGAGAACTGAGAGTCTTCTGGGGACTGTCAGCTACTCTCAAAAGGACAGGAAAGTTTTCTTTCCAATGTTCTGCCAATCTTGAAATCATGGTGAGTAACGGATCATACTTTGAAATTGTGAGGCCTTTAGCATTCCAAAATTGAAACCTGTAATTCCATTATGGTAGGAGCATAATTGGCTTGATTCAGTGCAATAAGCATTTATCATCTTAGTCATAACATAATGTCAGTTTTGTTGGATAATTCATTACAAAGATATAGTAGGCTGCAAAGGTGTATGACCAGAAGGGGAGGATGTTGGCATGACTGAGGGCTGGAGAACTCTACATCTTAGCTGCTTCTGTGTAGCTTTACCATAGAGCTCATTGATGACTTTGCCATTGAATATGCCTGACCCTTAATTCTAACCATTTATGGAGAATTTTATTCTATTAGCAGTACTGCATTAACCATTTAAGGAGTGTAATCACATTTAATGTGCATGACACCCTTATGAAGATAGTATTACTTATAAAGCCACCTGCAGATAATGTTTGTGGGAGCCAGGATGCATTCAAGTATTGTTATTTTGAAGTTCCACTCTTGGAGTATAATGAGATAGTTTATCCTATAGAGGAGGATGAGAGGTGGAAGGCAGCCTGTCCAAGGTGCACAGGCAAGTGCCAGGAGGGGAGCTAAGAGGAATTCTTATACTGGCCCCATTTTTTTTTTCTACTATGTGTGTGGAAAATGAGGCCAGAAAAAAATATCCAGGACTTCAAAACCTATTCTCCTTCCCACTCAGGCTCAAACCATCAGTCCGTAAGGAAGTTCCTGTCAATGGCAGGCTAAGCTTTGATCTGATTCCCTTGAGGAGCCTATTTGATTAAAAGAAAGCCTATAAATCACTGTGTCCCTTACAGTCAGATTCAATTTTCTCATGTGATGGAGGTATACCTTCCTTATCTGTCTTCTACTATTTTAACTATTTTACCTGAGATTGTATATCTACTCATTGAACAAACACTAAGTACTTCTTGTGTGCCAGGTACTGTACTAAGTAGAGGGATGGAGAGATAAGAAAGAACTAAGATGCCAGCCTAGTCTCAGCTTTTGTGGTCCTGAAAAAGAAACAGACAGGTAAGAAGAGTTACTGAAAGTTGTCATCAGTGACAGACAGTGAGAAGTATGAAGACGTGAGAGCTCAGAGAAGGGATCCCAATACCTTCAGAGTGTACGAACCCCAGAGGCATTCCTTGCGGAAGTGATTTCAAATATGAGACCTGAGGTTCAGCAGAGATGACCCAGTGAATTGATCAAAAGGTTGGTGGAGGAGTAGGGGAGTGCCACTGGGGCTGTTGAATAGTGATTCAGATGAAGGGATCACATGTAGACAAGGTGTAAGAGGTGATTATAGTACATTCTGGAAGTGTGGGCTGGAGGAGAATTAGGATCAGATCTGTGTGCCCTGATGGTAACATTTAAAGGAAGGAGTAGGAAAAAGAAAAGAAACGAGGTTGAAGCAGAGCCGGATTATACCAGGAATTGTGCTATGCTCAAAGAGGTTTGGCCTTTTTACTACACCACTGCAAGCTTTAAGTGCGAGTGAGAATTAGTCTCATTTGCCTGATAGAAAAAAAAAAAAAAACTTATGCTGTGACTGTGATGTAGAGAATAGATTGGGAGACAGAGGGACAAGTTAGGAGGCTATAATGGTTTAGAGAGTAATGATGGTAGCTTCAGTCCCTGCCTAGAGAATGGAGGAAGAGAAATGAGCACATGCAGGATGCACTTCTAAATCTCCAGGGTGTAGTGATGTGCTGAGTATGAGAGCAATGTGTGTGAGAGAGAGGGGGAATCTAGGACTCTGGCTGCCTTACTGTCTTGTGTAAGTGTGTGAGGAAGAAGCAGACACTCAAGAAGAAGAAAAGTCTGAAGGGAAAGCATGAAGTTGGCATGTTAGCATGAGCTGCTTCTAAGGTCCCCAGAGAAAATGTCCAGGAGGACGTTGGATAGATGCAAAGAGAGAAAAATCTTCCTGGAATTTTCCTCATTTGTCAGAGAAAAATCTTTTTAAGATTTTAACATTTTGTGATCTTATAACAAATGGCCAAAAACAATGACTACTTGACCCCAGTCACAGCTGGGTTGCTGCAGGTTTTAACATGATTCAGGGCAGTAAGCTAAGCTTCGGAGGCCTTCTGGACACTGGCACAACAAGAAGATCCCTTTTTTAGTATGTCAGCAAAGGAGATAGCTTTCAGACTCTCGGAAGAGAGTGTAGTCACTCATTCGCTCACCTGGAAAACCTTTACCTTTACTGAGCCAGGCAAGGAGGACACAGGATTAGAAAGGTCTCTGCCCTTGAGTGTCTCTGATGGTAAAATGAATACTAAAATTCATTAAGTCCCCATTGCACTGTGAAGGCTGGTCACCCTGGAAATGTCCTTACCCTTTGGAATGGCAAATATGGCCATGGAGTTGGTACGGATAGCTATGGGATGGCTTTGATTCTTCATTTTGATAAATCGTGGCTAAGCTCATGGCAGAAGATAGACACGTCTTTGACTTGAGTCACACAGTTTTCACAGTTTTCAGTATTAATACAGTTCAAGCTCCCTCCACTTCAGGAAGAGTACCCAGAGTCTTCTCACAGTGCAATGTGGCACCAAGTGCAATGAAAGGAGGAAGAATTGAGCATGGGTAGAGCAGAGAAAGAGAAAGAGAGAAAAAGAGAGAGAGACCCACTCTGCCCAAGACAGAAGAGAATTGGGTGGTGTGAGAAGAGACTTCCTGGAGAGTCCATGAATTTGTGTGGGTGTTCTGAAATGAACTGGGCTTCTCATTGTCGGAGACAGCATCCTTGGCATGTGCAGATGCCAAGGGCGTGACAAGAAGAGTAGAGTGAACAGCTGTGGGAGATAGGAGGAGCAAGATTCTGATGGTGGGTGGCCTAGAACATGATTCAGGCTAGTGTGTGAGCATGAGGAAGTCCTGGGGGAAAAGTCACATGTGCAGTGGCTGCAAGGGTCAGGCAGAGAACACTGGTTTATCTGGAATACTCGACACACAACACTAAAATTCATTAAGTCCCCGTTGCACCGTGAAGGCTGGTCACCGTGGAAAGAGGCCAGGCCTTGGTCCCCTTTAAAGTGCCGACTTTCCCTCCAAGTCTCCGGCTTCTAGCAGGAAGGTCACCATACATGTGCCATGGGTGGGAATGTCCTGGGGCTGCTGGCTCTCATCCACAAGAAACCAAATAGCCAGCAACTAATCAGTCTCTTCTGTTTTTTAAATGTTGACAATAAATTCAAATGTTGTAAAAACCCTAACCTGGCAAACCAAGCCTTTCTGTGGGCTACATGGGGCCTGTGGATAAAGTGAATAAAGCCTCCCATAGCCCACCCTATTCCTGCCCTGAGACCTTTTAAACACATGTTCAGATGATTGACCTTATGCCTGTGACTTCTGCCATCAGTTGTTGGGTTTTTAATTTGATGTTCCCAAGCAGATCTGGATGCTGGGCACAGAATGTAACAGATCAAAGCAGGATGAATTAGTGCTCATAAAGATACCTATTCGATTTTATTTGAAAGATGAAATTTGTACACAATGGCTTGTTCTGCCCCAAACCTGGAAACCTAAGGATTTAGGAAGATAGAGAAGAATATGATCTTTATTACCAGCTTCATATATTACTTGAGCTCCATTTGTTCTAGGTATCAAGACAAAACCTTTAATGATATAAGTTTGGGAAAGAATAGTTATTTTGTCTGTGGGAATTTAAATGATCAGAGAACTACTGTTTGCAGTGGAAGATGATATAGTTGATGTCACCTTGTGGGTAATATAGCTGAGTTCTAGTTTCAGGTTTGTCACTTCCAGAAGCTGTGTGGTTCTGGGGAAACCACTTACCATCTCTGGGCCAAGGCTTTTGCACTATGTTGCAAGAAGGCTGGTCTGCAAGATTGCTTCCAAGGAGCATCCTCCCCCAACAACTCTCTGATTCTGAGCTTTGACTTTGATTAGCCTTTTGCCAGGCCTGCCAGGGTGAAAGAGTCAGAGGGGGACTTAAGGAACAAATCAGTCTGGACACCTGTGACATCTGTTTTCTTTTCTAGATGGAATTAGTAGATATGGAGCTTTAGTAAGTTGATCTGATTTCTACATGCCACCAGGCCATTTCTCTAGATGACATTTTTCATTGTGTCGCTTGATTTTTCTTTAATTGAGTGTGGATTGGAACACTGGCTTGGAAGGTGGGTGCAGAAAAGGATCTGTAGCCCAGGAGCTTTCTGCTTCAGAGAGAGGAGCGTGGAGCGGTGGGGGAGGACTGTGTTCACTCCAGGCTGCAGTGTCACCTTTATTCATGGTGCCGGGGAGAGGGAGTCTGCAGACAGCTGATGTAGACTGCAGAGGGTGGAGATCGGAAGGGGCTGCTACCCTTCCCGATGAGAGGGAAGGGGGACAAATGGGAATTTAAGAGGGGAGAGGTGAGCAGAGAGACAGAGGAAAAAATTGAGCATGATGTCATTTGGAAAATTGCAAACCAGTAAATCAATGAAGTATCATTCCCAGAGCAGAGAGGAAGCTGCCAGAAAAGGAGCCGGGATGCCAGGAGCTAGGGCCTGGCAGGAAGCATAAGATCAGTTGGCAGAGCAGTGTCCTAGCCAGGGGTCAGCTGCACAGGCGCCCCAGAAACGGGCTTACGTGCCTTTCTGCCACTTTCTTCCATAAGTTACCCCCTGCACACAAATGATATCAGAGGGAATGTTGTATCCAAAAGAATTTTATAGGAGCTCATTAATGTGAACCCTTGGAATCAGCTTTTAAAACAGTTATCTCTGAGTTCAGCTTCATATATTTTTTTTCTTCCATCAGTGGGATCAGCTTCATAAAAGCTAGAGCATGATGAATCTGCCAGTTTTTACTGTTGACTGATGAAATAGTACTCTCTTTATAGAAGTGAGGAGCAAGGACTTTGAGTAGCGTTCTTTAGTTCTCAAGACCTCGTCAGCAGAGCCGGCATGAGGGCAACGCAGTAGGCAGGTGCCTGTGAGCCATCCCATTACCTACAGAAGGAGCGTCAAAGTTCTGAGCCTGACGTGCAAGGCCGTTCCACTGACGGCTCCTTTCGTGCCTCTCATGATCCCCTCTTTGTCAACTTCAGCTGTACTCAAGCACCTTGCTCATTTCTGCTTCTGCCTTTGTCCTCATCCTGTCCCAGCACCTGACAGTGGGACAGCAGTTTCTCAGCATACATGTGATCACTACCCCTCCCTTGATTCTGGCAGACATTACTGATCAATCGTTACATTCTATCCTGCTGAGCAAAGACTTGGCCTTAGTATCATTCTCAACACAGCTCTCTAGGCAGTGCCTACCAATCAATTAAATTAATCAAATTATAAAATGAAATCGATCTTCTATTATAGATCTAAGATGTCCTTTCCCGTTTTTACTTTAATCTCTCTTATTTTTGCAATTCTTCAAATATACCTGCTCTGTGAAATTTCCCTGAGCATCTTTAGCCACAAGTGTTCCCTTTTCTTGAGAACCTAGAGCGAACATTACTTGTCACCCTCATTTTGCACGTGTTATTCAGCGTCATAATGTATCTTTCTCTTTATAGATAGGACTTTCTCGACTTTGGTGTTAATAACATTTTGAGATGAATCATCCTTTGCTGTGGACGATGTCCTGTGTATCACAGGAATTTAACCATTTCCTCTAGCCTTTACACAATGGATGACAGTGGCAACCTTCTTCCACACTCATTTTCAGACTGTTAATTAAATGCACTTTGGGGAGTGCATTATCCCCAACTGAGAACTACTGTGAGATAAGTAGGTAGGTATATAGATAGATAGGTAGATGGGTAGACAGGTAGATGGAAGGAAAGAAGAAAGAGAAAATAGATAGGTAGACAGATAGATGGAAGGAAAGAAGAAAGAGAAAGAAGGAAGGAAGGAAGGAAGGAAGGAAGGAAGGAAGGAAGGAAGGAAAGAAAGAAAGAAAGAAAGAAAGAAAGAAAGAAAGAAAGTTTCCCTATAAGTCTGAGATCTTTAGGGTATAGAATATAATCACACCCGGCATAGTTCCTTACACAAAATAGAGGTTGAGTAATTATTTGCTAGTTAATTGATTAATAAGGAATTGTCTGGGAAGGGGGTAACCGTTTCCTTAATCTGATTAGGAATTCCACCATTGGTGTAACCTTGTCTCAAATAAGCACTGCAGAGTTGAGCAATACAGTTTTTACCAGGACTACCTCTATGCAAACACCCAGTGAGCTATGATGACCAGATCCCTTGTGGTGGGGACAACCACACCTATTTTGAGAGATTAAAAGAGGAGCTAGGAGAGATCTGGCTAATAAGTTAGGCTTGAGGTTTGCAAATTAATAAAGGAGACCATTTTGGCTTGTCTTCACTGCTCCAGGAGAGGTGGAAAAACTCTCTTATCCACAAAGTAGTCTTTCCTTCCTAAAACCCCTCTGGCCTGGTTGCCTGCAAATTTTTCTGTCTGCCTGCCCCTCTTCTTCCTTAACCATGGAGGCTTTGCCAAAGGAAAAGGACTGTAGGGAGAGACTCCATAACTCCTCATCCGCAATGCAGCTCTCCAGGTCCACAGAGAGACTTAAATCATCCTCTACCAGTGAACCAGAAGCAAATACTGCTTGTCCTGGATGGTGAGCAGGCTGTTCCCAGGACAGAGGACAGGGGCCAAGGCTGACCACTGTTAACCGCTGTGACCTTTTCGAAGACCTGTGAGTGCCAAGTTCTATATGAGACACTCTGCACGTATCCTCCGACTTCTTCCTTGTTAGAGTCCTACCGAGGCTGCACGGTTATACTCACACATAGAGAGAGAACTGAGGTTCAGCGAGATGAAGGAGCTCGTCCGAAGTCGCAGAGTGCATTACAGTAAGCTGGGATTTGATCCCAGGACATATGGGGTATCTGGTGCCTGACAGTAAAGCTACTTCTGTGGAAAATCAGATGTATTTCCTAGTGTGTGATATTAGTGCCCCATACAAAACTCTTTCTGGTGCTAAGATTTCTGAGCAATGCAGAGTGTGGAGGCAATATCCTTAGTTGAGCTTGAAATCACACGAGATTCATAAGTCACGGGGCATCATAGTTAAGAAGGCTCATTCCATCCGTGCAGCTGTGTGTCCCCCTATCAATTGGCCGATCTGCTGGTGTTTGGCCAGCTCCCATCCACGTGTCCATCTGCCCACCCATGTAGATATTGACCCATTAGTTTAATCTTCTCTTTATGTAATCACAAAATAGATTTACAATGATGATTCCTAGTATTCAGGTTTGTTTGAGCTAGAAGAAGCACTGAAATGAAGTATTGCACACTTTTACTTCATTGTGCTTTGAAGTTTGCTTAATTTTAATTTTAATAAGATTATTTTATGCTTAAAAACAATAATATGTTTTAAAACAAACAAAATCATTCTGGAGCCAAGAAGATCTAGACAAGTTATACCACCTGTCTGTTTTTGGTTTCCTCATCTGTAAAGTACATATGGTATGTCCAACATCTGCTGAATGTGGGAGGTATTAACAGAGATAAGCCCACTCAGTATTTGATCCATGTTAAGAACTCTGTAACAGTGGGCTTTTTTGACCATTTTTAGCAGTGCCTGACACATACACATCTGACTGGTAATAGTTTCTCTTCCTTCCAGTTCTCTTTTTCCCTTGCTATAATCCCACATGTATGTGTCTAACACATAATCAGCCCTTAAGTGGTAGTGATTATTTTTATTGTTGTTTAACCCACAGTGTCTCCCGCTTGAGTCTTAACTATCCTTTTGTGATACCTTTCCTCATGAAAGTCATTGCATTCTGGGTCCGCACATTTACAAGACACACTGGAGACCCTCCAGGTTTTGATGTTTCTCAGGAATCTGTGAGCTGAGGACTACACCGTGTTTGTGTGGGATCTAGAACAGACTTTGCTAAGATAGTCAAAGTGAGGCTTCAAAATCTCTCACAGTGTATGCACTGAGAATAAATCCTTGTTTCTGAAACTCTTCTTTTGCAATCAAAATTGTAACCCTACTCATGCCCACTGAGCCCCCAGGATTAATTTAAAAAATAAACATAATCATCTGTCCAGCTAGAAGTTGGAGCATCTTAAATGATAGCCCTTTCCCAGGTCAGCCCCTCACACTCAAATGGCTTTAATCAGAGACTGAGAGCAGCCAGGTGCTGGCTTCTGTTCACTCAGCATGACCATCAGAGGGCTGAGCCCACTGGACTTGAAGACAGATGGAGTCAATGTGAAACTAGAATTTTGTGTCCACTCCCACCTGAGGAGGGCTACGTTCTGCTATAATACACTCATTTAGCAAGCAACCCTTGTTGAGAAGTCATGACAGCACCCGGAATGAGGATGAGCCAACATCGAAAACATAATTTGCACGTTTCACAAACCCATGACCCCTAGGAACAGGGCCTTGAAGATGAGCTTATGTATAAGACATGGAAAACATCTCTTTAAACAGAAGATCTTGTGGCACAGGGCAACCAGAGTGAGCTTCTTAAAGCCCTACTTGAAGAAGGGAGAGGGAAGGAAGTGGAAAGGTGAGGAAGAGGAAAGGAAGTGAGTGTGAAGTTGATGAGATATATAAATGCTCCAGTTCCTCAAGTTTAATATAACTATTGTTATATAGATACATACTAATAAAAACAGTAACTTTTGGGGGAAAACCCCAGCTGCTTACTTTGAAGAAAATCCAAACTCTTTCCCTTGATGCTAAAGACCCACAAGTCACCTCACCCTCTCTTGTTCATATTTTCAGGTCAGGCTGACTGACCTTCTTCAGGCTTCTCAGACCCTCTGCATATCCTCACTGTGGGGCCTTTGCATTTGCTTTTCACTTGCTCTCAGATGCTGCTCCAGATTTTTGCAAGACCTATTGTCATCTTTCTGGTATTCACTTAAATATGAATGCCCAAGAGGCCACAATCGAAACCAGGCCCTTTCTCACTCCATTTCTATCATAGCCTTGTAATATTTCATTAGTATCACAAATTTTCGTCTAAAATAATCTTTTGTATTTGCTTATTTCAGATGTGCCTCCTGTTTGTAGCCCTGCCCTATTAGGGAATGTGAATTGCTGAAGAGCAAAGGTTTTGTCACCTCTGACACAGCTAGATCCCAGGACCTAGAACCTCACTTGGCACATAGTAGCAACTCAAGAAATATTTGTTGAATTAAGAATGTGTGGAAGTTTAATCTCACTTTGGCCTGCCTGATAGAATCCTTTGCTGAGCGAATTCAGTGAGGTGATAAAGTCTCACTTTGGCTTAATGGTATATTCAGAACAAAAATGCTCAGATTTCTGACCGCTCCTATGGCAAAGGGAATTGACACATGACTCTACCTTTTCAGTTTGTGGATGGGGCTCCCTGTATGTTCTTACAGAAATAGAGGATATTATAATAAATCCAATCTCTCATCTAATATTTATTGAGCCCATGCAATATGCAAATTCAATTCTAGATCCTGGCAATACAACAATGAATAAATGAACAAAAATTTTTGCCCGGCAGAGCTGACTGTGCTGACATGGGAGGTGCATTGGCATTTGCAAGTAGTACAGGTTTTGGAGAAACGATGCCCAGACATTAGCTCCCATACTACCACAGGCCAAGTGCCTCTCCAGGCAAGTTACTTGACCTCCATGCATCCCCCTTTCCTCATCTGGAAAATGGGCATAAATCTGATCTCCTCAATGAGATGAGAGGATCATTCATGTGTTGAAGACAGAGTCCTGGGCACAAGGAAGGAGGGAAAAGAAGTTGCTTTTCTTTTGTTATTAAACATTCCATCATGTCCTTCGGAAGACTGCAAGTGACTGGCTACAGAGCTAGGAGCCCGGACTCCAGCGGCGATCAGAGGTGTTAGTTTAAAAGAAGAGTGTGTAAGTGAATCCAGGCTCCTTTTCCAGCCTTGATTCACAGCAGCTTTGCCACCCGTCTCCTCCTGCTCCTTGTCATCAAGGACAGCTCTCTAAGGAGATGCCGTGCCCGTGTTTTGACCCTGGTTTACACTTCAGAGCTGACCTGCCATGACTGCCCAGTGCCAGGCAAGGGTGCACGCAGCTAACCCTCTGGAGTCACTGAGTTATACACATGGGCCCTGTCAGGATTCGTCCAGAGGACACAGCATCCAAGAGACACTTTCCTGTTCTCTTGTGACATTGTGCCTTTGACATGAAGCAGATCACATAGTCCTCCTGGATCTGTGCTGCTTTCCCGTGAAGGAAGGTGACTTGCTTCACTCTGTCACACAGCAGGATCCCCTTGGGTAGCAAAAGATTGTCACAACACACAAAGACAGGCACCTGAAACCAAACTGCTGGCAGATTGAGTTTTCCATGAAAACGTTGTATCTTGTGCTTTTAAATAATTTGGGTACTGTTAAAAGTTTTTCTACCTGCCAGCAAGTGTGCCCAAACAAAAGAAATCTCTTAGCATTCTCTGTTCCAAGAGTTATACACTTAATTTACCAAGCGGCTAGACTAAAAGCATGCTGTTAGCCACAGGCTTGCTCAGAGTCAAGGGCACGTAATTATTCCAAGCTGCACTTGGGAGTACTTGATATGTCCATAGTCACGGGTAGACAGAGTCATCATTTCCTCTGTTCACGTCAGGAATTTTAATTAGCCAATCTGCATAGTTTCTCTGAACCAGTCAGCAAAGAGACAATAATAATAATAGCTGGTATTTACAAAGGTCATTCTGTATTCTTTATATGAATTCTTTCTATGTTCTTCACACAAATTAACATCTTATTTCACATGAAGTTAGGAATATTTTGTCCTCTTTCATAAATGGGGCAATGAAGGTACAAGATCCTACTCAAGGTCACAAGACTAGTAGGAAGCATAGCTGAGCTTTGAACTTGGGCTGCCAGCCTGAGGCCACCATTCCTGTGCTCCACATCTCTGCAGAAACAGCTGTAACTTTCCGGAACACAGGAACACAACCTTCTCCACCCTATCCATTGCTTTACCTCTGGTGTCTAACATAGTGGCCGGAAGGAACTTGGAGACTACTGCAAGAGAATGCACACCCCCGCCCCCCAAAGATAGCTCCAATTACAACTCTGAGCTGCTTGACAGTGCTCTAAGATGAATGGCTTGTAGAGTCCTTGTTTTCCCTGACACTATAGCCTCCCACCTCCAGTCCTGGCTCTATCACACGGACAGCACTAGTTTCACCCAAGAATAAAATCTGTTATATAACTACCTGGCACACACGGGGGTGAGTAAAGAGTCAACTTAGAGTGGTATTTGGCCAGTCTTGGTCTCCAAAGGATGGCTCACAGAAAGAACTTTCCATCTCCCTGGGAGTCTCCCTCGGCATGCAAACTTCCCTTCATCTTCTTTCCTAGGCACTGTCTATATTTTATTTTATTTTGGTCGTGAACATTATTTGAAGTTACTATAGCAACGTGTCACCAGCTAGTATCGCATAGTAATGTTGGCATTTAGGTAGCAGGCTTCCAAAGTTAGCTGTTCCCCTCCCTCTGCGGTTTCGTCACTCC
>PVKB01001608.1:153644-385889 GCA_004027205.1 Ctenodactylus gundi
AAAGAATTGAGGATAATGACCTGAGGAAGGCCAGGCCGCTATCTGGATCAAACTCACCTACTATCCTAATTAACTTTTCTTATACCATACTGGGTCTTTCTTGTTCTCTTTGACCACCATACTGAGAAGAGACCTTGACTGCTTTTCTTTGATGTGTTACCTCTCTCCCAGGTATATCAGACCTGGCTGCATATTGATGTGCTGAATTAATTAAAGGATTGATCTTGAATCAGTGAGGAGGGTTCTGTATAGCAAATAAACCCCTTCACTCATGGCATTAAGTAGCCCCTCATCAGCCAAGTGTCTGCAATGATGGTACTTATTTTTACACATTTGACCTAGTTTCAAGCCATGTCCCTCCATGCTGTGATTCATTAGCTACGTTTTAAATCACCTCAATAACGAGGTGATTCTGCCTGGTTTTTACCAGAGTCTCAGATTCAATTTCTCTCTGGAATTTAATATGCAAGACTTACTGGTGTTCTGTTTTTAAGGACTGATTTCCTGTCTGGGCACCTGGCATGCTGTTGGGTATGGATGAGTGCCTGCCTCATGCCTTGGTAGTAAATACATGTCAGTTACAGAAATTCAGCCAGGGACAGGAAGAGGAAGATTCTCATTAGCCTGGAATACAGGAACTCTCCTACCCATTCGTCTCCCAAGCAAAATTCAGGCTTTTCCAGGTTGCTGACAAGACTGGGAGTTTGGGCTCCTACCCTATGAAGTTTGAGCATGGTCAACGTTAGGGCTATCTTGGTGGCTAGGGCAAATACAGCCTGATCACCACCCTTAGCCCCTATTCATTCTGAGAAAAAAAAAAAGGTACAGTAGACATGAAAGTGTGTTCTGAAACTTGTAAAGAGGGAGAGGGACAAGATGCAATTGCCATTTTGAGAATAGCATTGAAAAAGGGATGCAAGTCAGAGAGACGTAGGTTATCCCTTCACCTCATTACTGCGTGACAAGGTATTTTTTTTGTTTTTTAATCCAAATGACAGAAAAGAGCCTTTCTGACCATGAAGCTGCTACTGGAGTCTCACTGCATCTCGGGTATCAGTCATTCTCATCCACGTGACTTGGGAAGATCTGATACCAAAGTGGGCTAGGCAGGATAGTAGAAAAACAGGATGTACTCAGTTGGAAGTAAAACACTGTCATTTTTCATTAACAGCCAAATGCTGGTAACTTGTCCAAACTTCAGTCGCATCGCACTACAAATCTTACTGAAAGGCACCCAGCTTGTGGGGTTTTTTTCTATGTGGTAGAACAAAGAAATTAACAAGCTGGTAAAAGTAATTTTGATTGATGGATGAACTCTAACAGGCTGACTGACTCCTAACAAAATGATAATGGTTTCTTTCATAAAATGGTCACACACTAATGGGGATTGGAATCCCCCTTTTTCCTTTTCTTGCCTTTTTTCTTTCTGTCTTTTTCGTTTAGCCTAGGCTTAGAAGTTTCCCTAAAGAAGGCTTAAGCGAATGCAGCCCTTTAAAGGTAATTCCAGGCAACTTGAGCGCTGAGGTTTGTTGTTTGCATTTTACCCCCTTCAAATTCAAATCAAGCCATTGGAAATAACAAGCATTCCACATCTATGCATTTGGGGCAGCCTGCAGTTCCGACAATGGTGGATTTACCCCCACACGCCACCGTACACACCCATCCAGGCTCACAATCCCGACGCTCATTTAACCCAAAGCTTGAAAAGTAAACTATTGTCCAAGAGGCGACAGCATTTTCTCTTAGAAGGTGATCTATCACAGAAAAAATAAAACCTTCCCACATCTCTTACCTTGAAGCCGTGGAATTACCTGCAGAGGCTGTCCCCCTTCCTGGCACAATGAGCCTGGCTTTGAGCAGCAGCAGAATAACTCCAAAAGAAGGAAAAATAAGTCCTTTCGATTGTAATTTTTCACTGTTTATATGCAAGAAGTGTAGTGGGTCTGCTCACGTAGGAATAAATAAAAAGCCGAACAAACTGCACAGCAGCTACCATGTGAAAAGAAAAGACCTCTAGTGGCCACAGACTGAATTCTTTAAGGAAGGGAAAGAGGAGATGTGGGGAATAGAGGAGTCACAGGCATGAGTGCTGGAGCACAGACACTTACATGCGTGCACCCTCGTGGGCGCGTGCGCACACACACTTTCCCCTCTACACCCTTCTACCGTCTGTCCTTTGGTGCATTCGGTTTGGCCAGAGATATAAGAGCATTTTGTGAGTCAAATGGGACTGGTTAGGTTAGCAGCCATTAAGATGTTCAGTCTGGTTTGCAAGGGGTGAATAATTTCACAAACTCACCACCACCCTCTAGAGGCCTGCCTAGGACTGAGATCCGCCCCCCACCCCCCACCACCACCACCACCACTGGGTGCTATCAGGTGATGAGATCCCCTGTAGATGCTACAGGCCCATCCCCGGTGTCCCCAGAGTGGCCTCTGCCAGTGCTCTGTCAGTCCCAGCCCTGTGTTCTCTGCCTGATTTGGATGTTTTCTAAACATTCACCATTTCTCAACGTGGCGGTCACTTGCTGACCAGTCAGCTTCCTGTGTGTACCTTGCTCAATCATAAAAGTCCCTTTCTTTTAAAAGCAACCTGTTGTTTTCCAAATTGTCAATAATTTGAAACAAGGGCCTTGCATTTTCATTTTGGGGGAGCCCACAAATTAAACAGCTGGTCTTATACACTATTCCTAACCTCCTAACTGAACCTGGAAGCCCAGGTGCATCCCTATGCTTGGGAACGGCTTTGGTGGCAAGAGTTTGGGAAACAGTTCTGCAAGCAGCCTCCTGGGCTGAAGAGCAGGAGGGGCTCCTTGGGTCATCACCAACTCCAGCACAATTAGAAACCTGGAATCTGGCAGCTACATATTTTTTTTTCACATTTTTTTAAATAAAAAGAGAACTTTTTTAAACAAAGGCGGCAGGTTGTAAGGCCAACCCTATTTTGTTGTTGTTGTTGCTATTCAAATGTAATACTTCCAAGGCCACTTTTAACAGTGAGGGCCTCTAGAGACAACTGTATCACCCCTGCCAGGTCATCTTCCACACATCTACCCTGGTCTGGACCACAGTCAACTTTCTTCTCGCTAAGATGGCAGCACAATAAGATTGGCTTCTCACTGACGGGTTAGTGAGTGGTCAGTGTTCTCTTTACTCATTCTAGAATAGCCTCCCTCCATGCAACTTATAAATACTAGTGACAGGAGAAAACAGACCTGAAATAATCAGCTCCTACCATCTGAAAGGACAAAAGCAGAAAAGGCTGAACTGATATCTTCTGGTGCATGAAACGTGTGGCTGTTCATCCCCCTGTCCTAGGGATCCTTCCAGACCCACCTCTTCTCCAGGTCTCTGATGTATTTCCCTCCCGTCTGAGTTTTTCTGGTCCTTGCTCAGTTTCACAGATCCAGCATTTTGTACTTTCTCTGTCATGGATATTTCATGCATTCTCACAAGATCATAAGATCATGAGGAGCCATGCCACCTCTCCTCATTTTTAAAAAATCCTGGATAGCCCTAACAAGTATAGACCTCAGTGGATTCTGGGTTCTCTCACGGGCTAATTCGTTGTGATTCAATAATCAGTATTGAATAACTTTAATGTGTTCCAAGGTATCATGGGAACCATCTGATCCTTCTGTTGACATCTCTGGGATAAATATAGAAGGTTAGATAGATTATTGTCTCATTTTACATATGAGACAATTGGGATTTATACATATAAAATTATCAGAAAATGAAACTGCCTTCAGAAACTTGAAATAGGCTGGATTTCCCTACACGCATGCAGTGCTTTTCCCCCAAATGTACATGTAGCAGAAGTGATTGGTCAAATCTTACTTTTATATCTAGACTTCTGGTTGTCCAGGTATATAGTAGGTGTTCAGTGGGCAAATGATAAGGAGTCATTTTTCCATAGATAGGTTATATGTGCTGGTCTTTTTAGGAGAGATTCTCCATCCCTGAGTGGCCCTTTTAGACTTGCCTGGGATGGTTGGGCTTTGTCCAGTTAGACATTAAAAAATGGAGATGATGAATCCATGGTCCTTTTACATTAGCTCACGGTGTTTTTCTTTTTCTTTTTTCAGAGTCATTTTGTGGCATGCATGACAGCCATCTTGGATCAGATGGGTGACCAACACTATTCCTTCTATATTGAGACCTTCCAGACCAGCTCGGACCTTGTGGTAAGACTGCAGGCTTCCAGGGGTAGCAGGACAGAGGAGAGGAGTATGATATATTCTATTCTTGGTTTTCATTAATTTTGAGCAAGAAGGTCTCCCTACAGATGTTGAGTACATGCATGCTTAAGGTTGTAACTACACATGTCTTATTTTCTATTTATTACATATCAGACCTCTGGAGCATGTCTTCAATCCACATTTGAGAGACCATACCCGAGTGTCTATCACCTCTTCTAGATAGGCTTTTATAAATATTTATTGGTTAATCATGAGCAATTTGGGACTAAGAAGCATGAGAGCTAGTGTCATATAGCCTTAACTATGTCTAGCTGCATGACTGTAGGTAAGCTAAGCTCCCTTAAGTCTCATTTTCCCCATCTGTGAAGTGAGGATCATACTGTTTATGTCACAGGATTGTGAAGGGGTTACATAAGAGCACTCTCATTGCATGTTCTTAGTAAAAGAAAGCCATTATTACATTACACTAACAAATGCAGGCAGGAAGTTGGCCACTGAGCCCACTTCTTCTAACTGGTCAAGACTCATTCCCTGCAGAACCACCCCCCTGGGGCATATGGTCTTTGGCTTATATCTCTGCAGCAAGTGACCTCCTTGACACAAAGGCCAGATCAAGGTGTCCACTCTGGAGGTGTATCAGAGTACTCTTAGTACTCAGCATGATCACTATTGTCACTGTTGGACTCAGGATTCTGGTTGTGGGGAGCTCACTATTAACCCTTCTTGAAACTTCCAAGAGCTCCAGCACTGAACAGCTTAAGAGAGTGGGGCCCATCAAAAGGCTTCATTAGGAAACAAACAGCCAATCTCTTCATCACTTGGCAATGAGGCGTTCTTTCCATTGGAGCAGAATTTGCAAGAAACAAGACCCTTTTCCCGGTGAGGCAAAAAATAAACGGAAGTCAAATTACCTAGGTCTGTTTTCCCTTGTGTGGTCTGTGTCTTGGGATGTGGAAATGTAAACACCAGATTTTTCATTTTTCATCTCTGTGAAAAGAAAGTTTTCTCACGGAGGAAGGTGGGAAAGAGGATTGATATTTATTAAACATGAACATTTTCTTCTATCATCCTTACAACAGTATGACATAGGAAGTAGAAGTCATGTTTTTCAAGTCTAATATCTGCTTACTCAAGACTACATAACTAGTGTGGCAGAGGTAGAATCTAGACCTCAGCTCTGACCCTGACATGGTACTGAGTTTTCTCAGTCTGAAGCCATGTTGCCCATCTGACCTAAAGCCTTCTCCATTTCATTAGCAAAGGGATGTGTCTATGATCAAATCCACACTTCCCCAGGTGACATAAAGGATGGATAATGATACCTACCACCATCATCTCCCAGCATTTAATGAGCATTTGCAAGGCTCCAGGCCTCCTGCTAAGCATCTAAAGACAGCCTGCACTTCATCCACATGGTAACCCCTTGAGGTAGATGTTACCCCCGTTCTGCTAATGTGGAAGCTAGGACTTAGATCATTGAGGTAATTTTCCCTAGAAGCAAAGACTGCTGGAAAAGAAGCAGTGTTGTTTCCAGAATTTTGCAATTAACATAAAGTAATGATTTTCAAATTATGTTTCTCCTATTCTCATTATCATCTACCATAAACACACACATGCACGTGCACACACATGCACACTTTAACCAGAGCTGGTATACTCTTATCTCTTTTATATATTGGGCTCCAGATGAGATTTCCTTTTAACAAAGAATTCTGCAGTTAAAGTGATTTGAAAAACCATTGCATAGGGGAAGAATTCTGAGTGGCTTCCCTCTGGATTTTAGGCTTTACCTAAAGCATCCAGGTGATATGACTTCATTACCTCAAGCTTAAAAGGATCTCAGTAACAGTGGTCCGGTCTGTGCTGCCCTAGTTTGACCTGAATTTGTTTTCTGCAAAGCTGGAGACCAAGTGCAGCCTGCCACAAAATCAGATAGAGTGTGTTGAAGTCCACTGTGAACCTCTTCAGAGAAGAGAAACAGAGTCCTTGTGACTGCTTCCTCCAGTCTGTTCATGTGCACGTGTGGGACAGAAGCATTAGCTCTGTTTACAGCACTACTAATTCTGTGTTCACTTAAATAACAGTTTCTTTGCTCAATGACCTATTTCATATGCTTTCGTGTAGTGTAGATTATTTCTTTCTGAAATATATATTTGTCAAGATGATTATAAAATTGCTAGATCAACAAATACATTTGCCTCTGTATTCTCAAACACAGAATTAATAGTGCTTTGTTTTCAGAATGTCTTCCCATTCCATATTCATTTTCCACATTTTTTGTGAAATAGTCTCTCAGTAGCCAACTTCTAAGCTTTCATTTAGAATCCATTGCCATGAGTTTCACTGAATTGCCTAAAGTAAAGCTGTGCCCCTTCCCTTTCTGTCCTTCTAAAAATATTCCCAAATTTAAAGAGCCAATGAGATCTAAGCACCTATAGCCATTCCCCACAGAGCAGGATTACAGGTGGGTTTTGTGTTGCTGTTCCAGGACTTCTTGATGGAGACCTTCATCATGTTCAAGGACCTTATTGGGAAGAATGTGTACCCTGGAGACTGGATCGCCATGAGTATGGTTCAGAATAGGTGAGTCACCTCCCTCTCGTTGAAAAGATCACTAGTGGCAATAAGGTATTCTGGTGAGAAAAAGTTAAAAGTAAAACAAATCCTTTCTTTCTGCATTTAAACCCAAAAAAGCACTCATTGAACTTGAATCTACTCCGAAAGTCTTCCTGACTTTCTACGTTCTTTAAATCTCAGTTAAAATATCATATTTTGTCAATGAAGCCTTCCATAGATCTTTAAGACAGGAGAGCTTAGGAGAGCAACTTTTAAAGGATATTGTTTTAAAATTTACTGAAACAATAAAATATATCCTGTGACATATGCTAAAGTAACTTTAGAAAGCATTGATTAAACAGCTGTGAACAAGTTTCTGTTCTGAGGATCTTCTCAGAGGTTTTAATATGCTACTGTGATTTTTTTTTTAAGAAGAAGATTTAGAATACAACGTTTTGCAGGTGAATTTGCCTCTGGAAACATTTGGTGTGCAATTGGTGTGTCACTATATGTATATATATAATACCTATTAGCATCTTACAGAACATCAGCATAACCCAAATATAGCTCAGAACCAACATGGCCTTACACAACATGAGATAAAAATAATTATAGACAATTTCAGTCTTTGCTTGCTGTATTTCTTAACATCACTTCACCAAGGTGAAATCCAAGTTGTAACACTCATCAGTGTTTTCTGTGTTCTCTTTCCCTATGCCCCTGGCTTCCTCTATTTTTCATGTACTCTGGTTACCCTTGATCCCTCTCAGAACCTTATTCTCCAATCCTATTCATGTATTTCTCTTAACGGGGCCCTCTTGACACCTCTCTTTCCTTTCTCTCCCCTTGTATTAATCACCTTCCCATTGCTGAGATGAAGTACCTGACATATACAACATAAAGGTGAAAGGATTTATTTTGATTCACAGTTTCAGAAGTTTCAGTCCATGGTTGGCTGGCTTCAAGATGAAAATATCACTGTGGAGGGACCTACAGAGGACAACTTTCTACATCATGCCAAAGCAGAAGAGTAGAAAAGAGCCAGAGACAAAGATACATCCTCCAAAGATATGCACCCAGGGTCGCACCTCCTGACAACACATTCAGCTGTGAACTCATCAATAGATTAATCTGCTTATGAGTATAGACAGTCATGATTCAGTTTACTTCCTGCCTTAGTCACCCTCCTGTTAGGAGGACACAGTGCCTAACATCCACAACTTAATGGAGGAAAGGTTTGCTTTAGCTCACAGTTTCAGGAGGCCTCAGTCCATTCATGGGTGACTACCAATCGTGGAAGGGCTTGGTCAAGGCCTAGTGAGAGAAGAACTGCTCACTGCCTGGCAAGACAGGAAGTCAAGAGAGTGCAAGGTGGAGCTAGGAAGGTAATCATATCTCTCCAGGTTATGCCCCAGGGATCTGCCCCTTCCAACCAGGTCCCACCCCTATTTTCCATCATGTCTTATTACTATGTATCTGCAATATGTGGTGGTTACATTACACTTGAGAATTTTGTGCACATATATATCAAAACAAATTTATATTCCCTTCCCTGCACCCTTTATTGCCCTTCTATCCCCTCCCTCATTCCTGCTGACTCCCAACATCTCACTTACTTGACTCTAACATTTATTTACACTCCAGGTTTTTCATATTAGAGAAACCATGCTACATTGAATCTTCAGAGTCTGATTCAATTCACTAAGCATGATGGTTTCAAGTTGTATCCATTTACCTACAAATGATTCATATCTATCTGTCTTTATGGCAGAGTATTACTCCATTGTATACACATACTACAGTTTTAAATCCATTGGTCTATTGATGGATATTTTGTTTTCCATGATTTAGGTATTATTAGTTGTGCTGCTATTATCATGGGTACACATGTGTCTTTGCTGTTATATAGTTTTTTTTAACACTTTTTGCTCTTTTTTGTTGATATAATAATTACATTCAGCTTGAGAATTTTGTGCACATATCATGGAAAGATAACCTGGAAGAGGTGTCAGTGAGTCAAATGAAATACTTACTTTCAGTTTTTTGAGAAATCCCCATACTGCTTTCCATAGTGTTTATATCATTTTGTAGTCCGATCAGCAATGTAAAAGGATTCCATTTTCCTTGGAATTTTGATTTTTGAGTTTTTGATATAAGCCATTCTCACTGAGTAGGATGGTATCATAGTGTGTTTTGATTTGCATTTCTCTAATGGCTAAGAATGTTGAGCATTTGTCATGTCTTTGCTGGCTACTTGTTCTTCTGAGAACTATCTAAACATTCCAATTGCCCATTTTTAAATTAGGTCTGATTTTCAGGGGTCTACTTTTCTTCAGCTCTTTGTATATTCTTGGTATTAGCCTCCTATCCAAGATGTAGGTTGTAAAGAAAATTTCTTCATTCTACTAATTTTCTGTTCACTCTGTTGTTTCCTTTGTCTTACAGAAGCTTTTTAATTTGTTGTAGTTTCATTTGTTGATTCTGAGTGTTGTTTCTTCTGTGTCAGGTATCCTGTTGAGGAAGTCTTTGCCCACACCTATATCTCCAAGAGTTTTACCTATTTTTGTCCTCCAGGGAGTTCAATGTTTCCCTTTTAATATATAAGTCTTTGATTTGATTTTTGTACATGCTGATAGGTATGGGTCTAGATTCTCTTTTCTGCATGTGGATAGCCAGTTTCCCCAGCAGCATTTGTTGAAGAGACTATCCTCTGTCCAATGTATGTTTTGGGACCCTTTGTCAAAGATTGATAATATGTTTGGTTTAGGGTGTTGTCATCTCATAGTTCTTAACAATTGTGGAGAAGGGGCCTCAAGTTTTCCTTTCACACTGGGTCCCACAGTAATGCACTTGTAGTACCCATGTCAATGATGAATCATCTTGAGTTGGGGTTGCAGCCACCTCCTGCCCTGCCTCTGAACCCCTTCCCTGTTTGCCAGGTGGTAAAATCTCAGGGTTTTGCCAAATCACATGAAGCACCTAGAAGATATAACAGTGAACATTCTCTTCATATTCTACACCTTAGATATACTCAGCTCCTTGCTGTTGCCTGCTTTTCCATACTTCTATGACTGTGCATAAACTATGGCTCTGCTGGATGGCCTTCCTCCCCTCCCATAGAGTCACCTGACAAATTCTGGTAACGCAGTCCCTCCTTGATGGCAGCAAGGCCATGGCCTGTAACTGCTTTATATGACTCTTCCTCCAACTAAAGCTTCGGCTTCTTCAGGGAAGCATGGTGTATGATTTATCTCTGCTTCTAGGTCCCAATATAGAATTTAACATTTATAAAAATTTACAGTGACCAAAGTGGATCCAAATGATACTCACTCATTATAATTTTTAAAGAATTCAAACTTGATTAAGTAAAAAGAGAACTTATTCATTTGAATAACTGAAAAAGCTCAGAAGTATGCTATCAGGCATGGATGTAGCTAGGAACTTAAATCAGGATACAAGGAGTCTGTATTTCTATCTCTGATTCTTCTCTGTTGGCTTCATTTTCAAGCTGATGGGTTTTAAACGTTGCAGGTATATGTTTGATTGAATTTGTAGCCCAAATAGAAGAAAAATCTTCCAGAAAATCTATACAAAGAATATTTTCAGTAGGTACAAGAGTGCCTGGGCTAATCTTCAGTAGTCTGGCTGGGCTACATGCCCGTTCATAAACCTCTGCAGCCAGAATGGTGCACTTGCATCTCACAACCTGCCTGTGGAACTGCGGATGGTATAATCTTCCTATTCAAACCTCTAGCTCTGGCAGAGGCAAGGGGCATAGTCCTTCAAAGAAAAATTTGGAAATTCTTACCTGAAAGAGGAAGAGGTGATGGACAGTCTGCAAAGGCACAGGCGTTCACCACTGAAATGTCATCAGGGATTGCAGCTTAAAAGGCAAGCTTTCCCATCTGAGCGGCTTACACAGTCATGCTAGAAGAAACACGAGCTGAGCCTTGTGACAGTCTTTGGAGAAATGTCCCCTCCCGAGGCCTCAGCTTTTTATGGACTTTGGTTCCTTTATGGAACAGGGTCCCAGAGATAATACAATGACCCTTGTTTCTCCATACCTAGCAAAGTAGAATATAATTTTCTCAGGAACCTGAGAAAGTGAAATTGTCTTCCTAAGTAGAAACATCTATATCTCTTAAGGATCAGCTCAGTATTTGTCTTTAACGTTTAGACTTTCTTTTTCTCCAAAGGTAGACTCAGGAACAAAGCCTGAGTTTCAGACTGCTGAATTCTAACACTTTCCCTATCTTGAGAAGTCATCTAACTTCCCCAAGTGTCTGCTTCCTAGTCTGAAAAATGACAATAGTAGCTACATTTTATGGATTTTTTTCTTTTTCTGCGATGGTACAATGAGTTATTTCTTACTACAGCACCTGATGTCTAGGGAGAACGTAGTAAGTGATAGCATCACCATTATGGGGTGATCAGCAGACTTACTCTTGGATTAGAGAAACATGTGGTCATGTCACCTCCAAGCCCTGGCAAAATAGCTCGTTTTGTCCTCAGGCTCATGTAGCTCAGTTTGCAGATTGCTTTCATACTCTGACTGCAATAATGCTTCACATTTATGGAGCTCTTGAAATAGTCTCATTGTTTTTGCATTTTGTGAGCTGGGATAATGATAACATTTATTAATCACCTATTGCAGTTAGAAATGCTTTACGTGTGTTAGCTCATTTACTCCTCATAACACATTTACTATGCTGTAGACCTAACTAACATCAGCTGCCATCCATACATGAGGAAGCTGAGGTACAGAATAGAGCATGGCCTCCTTGATGCTGTGTTGCTGGTAAGAAACGCATGGCATGCGAGCCCAAGTTCTTAGCCTCTGCAGCTTCGCCCTGCAGACAGCAAGGCATTGTGCAGGTGCACAGACAGCCCAGACAGTCACGCAGTTAGTGGATGGGGGATTTCAACATAATTTGGACAGAGTATGTACTATGATTTAGCCTGGCTCGCATTCCTCAGGATATTAGTCCATCTTCAAAAACATGAAACCAATGGATGTGGCCACAGCAAATTGCCCTTGTCAGTTAGTGTACCCGTTAAAACTTATGTTCCCATCTTCATGCCTCCCTCTTCTCCTGGTCACCCTTTCTTCTCCTTTCCTCCCTTCCTTTTGTCCTTCCTCCCTTTTCTTTTTCCCTACTATCTTTGTCATTTTGTTTTTACAATGTCTCTTTTACTGTTTATGATTTATGTATGTGTGTATAGATGCATTAGCTATCTATTATGTGTTTGGTTTGGTGGAGGAGGCAGAGGAGCTTTCCAGACCTGAATAGCCCCTAGCTGTGTAGTGTTTGTGTATGCAGACTCAGATGTGATGACATGTCTACTGCAAAAAATACTTCCTGTTAGACCATTTTTTCTTTAGGTGAGATACAGCATTTAGCAAGAGCTGGTTTACGTGACATGGTTAATTTTTAAATGATCAAGTTCTTTATAATGTTGTAAATTAACAAAACTTGCCTAGGAACCTCTTTCTTTCCCTTCTTCCATCTGCACCTCAATCTGGAATTCTGATATTTTGAGGGGGCCCACGGATTTATATGTATCCCTAAAGCTTCTCTTAAAAGCAACCAACAAATTTGCTCCAGGGAGTGGACACTCTATTTACGTCATAGTCCTAGGAGGCACAGTGCTCCCAGTCTCAGTGAGGAGATAGCAAATATGTCCACAAAAATATGGCCAAGTGCTACATGACCTTCATAAATTCAAAGGCCAGAAAGAGTTCAGAGACAGCACAGAGAACTAAAACGTATGACTTCCTGGATTCAAATCCTGTCTCCACCACTGAAGAACAATGTGATGTCAGGCAAGTTACTTAACCACTCTCAGCTCAGTTTTTTTTCACTCTCAAATGAGACTAATAATAGTCTACATCACAAAGGATTTTTGTGAGGACTAAAATGGAATAATATGCATAAAGTAGTTACAACATTGTTGGCACACAGCAAATACTTCATAAATGTTAAGCATTATTTTTCTATTTTTCTGTAGTCTCTATCAAAAATACATCACATAACAAGCCAATCTGGATCTTGTCAACCGTTCTCAGTGGTGTGTTTTAAGGTCTAATATTATCTCAGGCACATAATAGGCACGTAGTAGGGCCATGCCAGTTGACCCTAGGAAGTTGAGCAAGACAGTACTAAGCAGCCATATTGTACCTCCATGAGCGTGCTGATAAGTCTTTGGCGCCTACTTCCCTCCCTCCACCCTCTTCCAATGCACATCATTCAGAACCAGTAGGAGGAGAGAGAGGGGCCTCTTCCTGAATTCTCTAACCGGTGCAGCATACTTACTCCTGATTTTCAGGTGGCAACAGGATTCTAGATTTGAGGGAGAAGCCTGCTGCGTCCTTTACTGTAGTCCCAAATTATACAGCAGTGTCAGATTCAGGGGCACTGGGCTGAGCTACGCCCTGACACAGAGCAGCACTGTCCTTCCTCACCCGCTGCGCTCATGAGCCTTTCAGGAGTTGCGAGAAGACCAGCTTAAAGGGTTTTGGGAAAGAGATGTCTGATGGCCTCAGTGAGAGATAATAATAATCTCCTATCTCCCAGATAACTCTTTGTTTCCACTTTCAAACCTGAACTGGTAGAATCGACTATATCCCATGAATCACAGGGAGAAGGGGAACAGGACTCAGAAGGGCCCTCTCCATCTCTTCATGAATCTCTCCAAGAGGGCTAGGGCTCATCCGCCCTGTCTTTTATTTGCGTCTTCAGTACTGACTTGTCACATCCAACTTAGCAGCCTTGGAACTTCCTGCTCCCAAGCTATGAGAGGTGGCAAGAAAAGAGCAGAGAGCAGCAACAGGCCTTCACTGAGGGCTTCTACAGTGGGGGCACTGGGCCACCAACTTCATAAGCTTCATCTCGTTAAGTCTGCATGCATGGCTCATTTCACAGTATAGCAACGTAGATCCATAGAGGTCCAGGTGAGAGCTCAGAAGAATGGCAGGTAGGAATTGATCCAGGCTAACGAGCGGTATGTGGAGTTCATATAGGTTCATTCAAGAAGTAAATTATGGGGCCTCTTGGCTGCTTCTTGCAAAAAGCAAGTAGGAAGCTGGGGACCAGAACCACCGACAGTGAAGACTCATGCAGAGCAGTTTTACAGATGCTGACACTGGAAGACTACTCTTTGGCTACTCTGCTGGCAGTTTTCTTCCTACTCAGAGTATCTGACTTCTCTATTTCCTTGCTGTGTTTCATATAGTTTCTTGTTCCTTGACAGGGTCTTCTGATGGTTTCCGCTTGGCCTAGGTTCGTTGTGTTCTCCCTGCATGTCCTGCTTTTCCACTGCCTAGAAGGATTTGAGCTGCTCCTTTGCAGGCTTGGATGCCTGCACTGAGTTGAACTACCCACAAGACCCCACAAAGGAATACGTAACAAGCATTGGTCCTGGGTCCAGTCACCTGTAGGTAGGGTGGCAGGATGGCACAGACACGGTGTGAGGACCCCCGGTCATGGTGGTGTGAGCAACATCATGCGAGCACCGAGAGGTCCTGGCAGGCTGAGCTTAAAAGAAACTAGTATGCTCTGCTCACTAACTGCAAAGGCTTTAGAGAAAGATCCAGCTAGAATGGGTCTAGGTTCAATTTCTTATTAGCTTATTAGAATTTGGGACAGTTATTTGATCTTTCCAAGTTCATTCTCATCTTCTGTTAAAAAGGTGTAACAATAGCACTCATGTGTTTATAGAATTAATTGAAATATTGTCTGCAGAGCACTCAGCACAGAATGCATGCATGGTAACCATTGATACCGCCATCCTCTTTATTATTTATAAAGTGAACTCACAGCTGGGACTGAGCAGCATCACAGAGATTTCCTTGTGGGCATATTATCATATTGGCTAAATATCTACAAATTAAAAAGAGGGTGCCTTCATTTAAATCCTTATTCTACATCCATAGACTAAGCTATGGGGAAAGTTACCCAAATTCATATACTTAAGATGGCAAAAAACATACAACTTGAAGAGTTATTGTAAAATTAGGAGACAGGCAGAAAGGAAAAAGAACAAGAGAAGAAAAGGAAAGAAAGGAAGGAGAGAGGGAGAGAGGGAGGGAGGGAGGAAGGAAGGAAGGAAGGAAAGAAGGAAGGAAGGAAGGAAAGAAGGAAGGAAAGAAGGATGGATTGGTGCAAAACACTTAATACAGAACCTGGCACAAACCAGTAGTGTGATTGTGATTGCCATTACTCTTTTATGTAGCCCACTAAGATCATAGATGGGAAGTTTAGGCTGAGATTTAATGATGCAGTTTGTTTTAATAACAATTGAAGTTCATTGTTAGGAACAACAAGAGAGTTAAATGTATTTTCATTCTGCCCACTTCACTCTACTAGAGCTCAGGTTTCAAGAACAATTATTCAAAGGAGGAGGAGAATGATGAGGAAAAAAAGAAAAAAGAAAAATGAGAAGAAAAAGTACTACTTTTCCAAACTCAAACATGGTACCCAAATTAGTGATATTCTGATTTTCAGTATATGGCTATGAAGAATCCAGGAAGAGGGAAGAAATTTTACTTCCTCCCCAGGCCCTACCTGCCACTGATGCCTGTCACCAGCACAGTGGTGTTCAGTTCCTGGTCACTGCCCTGGTGTCTGGGAGGAGCCAGATACAGGATTAAGCTGACAGGCAAAATAAAGACTATTACTAGAACTCCTGAGAGCTTTGTGCTACTGAAAAAGACCCTCATTTTGGTATTGCATTTCAGATTCTGAGATGTTTATACATAACATGACAGTCATTCAATGTGTTTCCATCTGGGGAATCAGATAACTAATTTTAATGAAGGAAATATGGATGTTGTTTAAAAGACATATTAACAAATGACATAACAGCAAATCAAAGAAGCATCATTTTTTGATAGCCTGATGGGGTGGTGAATTTTGTGAGTTGTTGGTTTTTTTTTTTTTTTTTTGGTCTTTATGTGGTTCTGCCTGCCTCAGACATCTTTTCTAACTATTTCTTATCCTGTTGAACCACACTTTTAAAAGAAGAATGAAGCAATCTGAGAGGTGTGGAGCAACCACAGCTGTGGCAGTGCTATTGTCGTTATGTCAGGTTCTATGCTCTGCCTTACCATGCACTGACCTTGTGAAAGAGATTACATGATGGCTCTTCCACAGAGAAGGAAACTGTGACTTAGTAGCATGCCCCAAAGGCACACAGCTGGAAAGTAGCGAAACTGGAAGTATAACATCCAGTTCTGCCCAAATTCTGTGATTTTTAACAGTGGGATACATTACCTGTTTGGTTCAAGAAACATTTAAGTATTTAGTGAACAACTCATTCAGCTTTTTGACCAGCAATGACCATGTAGCAAATGCTGTTGGTGCCACACTCTTGGCTCACCCAAAATATACCATAGCTTCAGCATTCATTTTCCATAAGAGTTGTTGACTGGCTGCTGTTCACCAAAACTGATAGACAGTGGCATGGGTAAGATGTGGTCTCTCCTCTAAGTTTTACAAATGTAGACACATAAAGGAGCCTAGGCTACGTTAGACACTTGGTAGTTGGGCAGCTCGGCAGAAATCCAGAACATGAGTGATAATGGCTTGGTCCAGCAGTGCTAAGAGGATGTGCTGACTGACAGAGTAGAAGAGAAAGACAAAGTCAACATTGTTCCCTAGGTTGTCTTTCTTTTTCCCTTCTCTGGGAACTGGGTGAAAAAAAGAATTGTCCCTAACTTAGATAGGAAAACCTGGGACTGCTTGGGCATCTTGGGGCTGAGTTCTCCATTCCATAAATCCCACTGTCTGGGGCAAGAGAGGAAAGGATTGTGGATTTAAGTTTTGGTATGGAAATTTCAAAAGCCTATTAGTCATCAAAAAAAATAGAACATAGATCTGGTGTCAAGCTGGTGCTCAGGGAGAGGCAAAAATGGAGATATTTGTATATTTGAAAGTTGAAGCCATATATATTAGTTAGTATATGGGTATAAAAAAGTCTGATCCCCAGGAAAAGTGCACCCTAATGGGAGAGACAGATGTTACTTAGTCATGCAAAGAAATCACTCTACACCATGATGGGTGCTGACAAAGGACATCACAAAGAGAATCTGATGGAGGACAAGAAGATGTCTCAGACCCTACCCAGAAGAAGCTCACAGTCAAAAACAAAAGACTCAGCTGCAGAGAAACAAGAGAGGTGCTGGAAATAACCTCAGAGACTGAGAGGTGATAGTTGTCAGTTCCTGTGAGGAAGAATTGGGAAGTACTTCGTGAAGGAGGTGGCTTTGGATCTAGACTAAGATATGGGGAACCATTTTTCTGCCAACAGATATGTGGATATTTATGACATTATCTGTGGGCCATGAAAAATTATCAACTTAAAGATTAGCCTGCTATATTTGGTAATACACATAATCGATTCACCCCTTTTGGAGTGGCTGCAACTGTTTCTTTGGTGAGAATTGGTTAAGCTGGTTCTAATGATTTTGTAAACAGCCTGCCAGCTGGATGTTCCCCATCCCTGACGTAGACCATGATGGGAAGGCAGAATTTTGGCTTTAAGAAGTCAGGAGAGTGTCTTTACAGAGAAAGAGAGGACAGGACCAAGTTCTCAGAAAATAACCAAAGCACGGGTAAAGATGAGAACAAGTCTGGGAGAGAAGGTTTAGTCCAGTCATGAGAGGCAGTAGCTATCATGAGAGAGAGTTCAGACTTGTCCTGTGACCATGGGGAGGCCGTGGAAGTCAGTGTTGGCTATGATAGAATCTCTCTCTTAGGACAAAATGTTCTTGAGGATGACAAGGCAAGAGAAGGGCAGCTACAGGCGCAGTCCAGAGGGCTTGGCAGGGAGCGAGGACAAGATGAGGTGGCCAGGGGGACATTTAAGGACAGGTGCAATTTCACAACAGGTACTAAAATGTTGTGTGGATAACCAGTATTAAGACTTACAGAAAACTAGAAAAGAGGTACTTATAGAAGGTACAAGATGTACACAGAAGAATCATCACCGGAACATTGTTTATAATAGAAAAAGCTGAAAAAACACAAAAGGGTCCATCAATAACAAACTGATTAAATAAACCGATACATCCATACAGCAGAATGCTCTTCAGCGATTAAAAGGGATGATGTATATCTGCATTCACTGGCATGAAAGGAGCCCACAATTTATTGTTGAGTAAAAAAGACAGGCTGTGAAACAGCATTTATCGTGTAACATCATTTATCAAAACGATATCTTTAGAATATCATTCATGTATATATGTCTAGGGAGAACTTTGAAATTATGTCCATCAAAATGTTGATGACAGCTTTCTCTAGATGAAAGAATCTGGTGAAATGCTGTTTGTATGTTGGGTGAGTGATTTCTCTTTATATCTTCTCTGGATGACATGAATTTTCTGCCATAAGCCTCAACACCTTAAGCAAAATTTCAAATGGATGTCAAACCGAGGGTCCTTGATTACTTGCAAGTCCAGCATGGCCCCAGGTATGCATGGGATGAGGTGTCCATCTGCGTTGGTCATCATCTGCAGATCAACATTTTGCCTTGGAATGCCTCTCTGAGAGAGGACACTGGGGAGGGCTGCCTGGAGGATGTACTCACAAGTCTAATAACTTTCTCCCCTCTTCCAGAGTCTTCCTGAGAGCTATCAACAAATTTGCAGAAACCATGAACCAAAAGTTTCTGGAACACACCAACTTTGAGTTCCAGGTGAGTGTGAGACACCAGAGCTGCCCTTGGAGCAACCTGGGACTGCTTGGGCATCTTGGGGCTGAATGCCCCCTCCCACACATTCCAAAGTGTATGGCAGTATGCCAATGTCTCTGGGGACATCCACAGAGCAGGCAGATGAGGAAAGAAGTTCTCAGGCTCTGCATCCAAAACTTTGATGAACTCATCACCAAGAGAGGCTCATATGCAAATGTGACTATACCATGGGTCTCGTACAGATGAAGAGATTTGAATTTATTATCAGCAGAACAGGTACCACCTTTCAAAAATTCATCACATTTTCATATTTTTCTATTCACTGGAGCCCAGGAGCAGTAGTGAAAGACACTGAAATATAATTTAAAATGAAGCTCAATGTATCTGTGGCTTTTCAATTTCTACCACAGTCACTTTTAGTGACCAGCCAAGATTTGGGGCCTCTGAGACATTCAGGGCACTAAAGCATGTTCCTGAGGTAAACAATGACATACCTGTTCCAGGCCCAGGCCCAGGCCCAAGGAGAATCAGCCCTTCAAAGTCAGGTTTGAGAAGTCCAGATTTCTGCTTGTATCTAGAAGTGTGAGAGAGAAAGCTGGGTCAAAAGAGAACCCACACACCCTGGCCAAGGTCTGCTGCAGTGGAGGTTTAGGAGCTAGGGGTCATTGAGACCTGTGAATCAAGTCCATATGGTATTTTGTACTGCTCCTTGGAAGTGTTCTGGTCCTATCTGGGCTTTGGCCTCTCACCATTTAAGAATTTACAGTCCGAGACTATGTCCATGTTTCATGTAATGCATCTGTAAAATGCTACTGTCTATTCTTTCTGCTTCGGAGTAGGGGGGGTGGGAAGGTTTTCTGGCCCTGGAGCATGCTAACGGGCTTGCTGGGAAAATTCACCGATAAAGTCCCATCAATTTCTTTCACATACTTCACCTTTCCCATACAGCTCCCCTGCCTGACACTTCTTGCAGAATACCCCCCACCTCCATTCATCCATCGCTGCTGGGCCTGATGGAGGCTTCCCATGCCACTGATGTTCATTTGAAATATATCTTATTTGTGTATTGGCACATTTTATTTCCTTCCTCATGATCTTCATGAGATAAAGCCCTCCTACGCATAGCTACCCTCTGCTCTGTGCCTGTTATACTGTAGGTTTCTATGGTAAGGTAACATCTGGATTGAAGCCTGTGGGATTCACTAGTTTTATGAGTCTTTGTTGGGCCAAAAAGATGAACATTATTCTCAAAGAAGATTCATTCCAAGTATTTCTCATTCAAATCAGGAGACTAAATGCTGTTGATTATGGTGATAAAGAGTAGCTGTCATTTTCTGATGGGTTCTACTTTCTGGGACTCATGAGGTCTATTCTAAGACCATTGTCTTTCTCAGGCCTTACAACTACCTTACAAGTGAGTTACTGCAACTAATAATTTATCTGCTGTTGGAATCTAAGAGTAAAGCTCAGAGGTGATGAATAGACAGCCAGATGTCATATAGCACATCAGCATAGTTAGTACTAGAACCCAGCGAACCCATCATCATCTCATGTAGTCTCAGACACATGTTAGGTACAGAGTGTCACTACTGTCGTGAGCTGACTGGCTGGCTGGGTTTGGATAAGAGTTTCTCCTCACATTATATATCTGACAGGAGAGCAAAGCATGTCACTTTGGCTGTTTTGAGTCAGGAGATTTCCTTCCAAGGGTAGCCCGGTGACAGCAGGCTCCAGTTACGGGTGTTCAGGGAATGAAGTAAATTGTTGTGTTTTTGGAGAGACAGCTTGGAACGGCATACCTGTGGGTATGTTGAGAACCAGTGTTTGGGCCATAAAAAGGCCAGGTGATTTGTTCTTCTCTTTCCATGGGTGTTAGACAATGATAGCCTCAAACCTGCTTCCCTGATTGTGGCTGTCCTCCGTTATCAATTGTGAGGTACTTTCTGAGGGAAGCTCAGCCTCTATCCTTCATGCCATTGTTTCAGGTTTTGTCCAGTGTTGCTAAAAGAAAGCCTGCCTGAGAGATGTCCAGAGACTGCTTGTTCCTTGGTTCCATGGTTTATGAGTTGTGTCACTTTAGCCAAATTTCTTTTCTCTGTGTCTCAGTTTCTTCAACATTAAATTAAGATTCTGGTAGTAGCTATCTCATTGGATGATTGTTATAATTAAGTGAGTTAATTCATGTAAATCACCTAGAACAGTGCTGGGAACATCATAGCCACTTAATAAATGTGAGCTCATTACAATAATTATTACTATCATTTTCTGATGGTCATGATGACCAGCATGATGCTGGCCCTGAGTGTGTCTAGGCTGGAAACTCGTTTCAGTCCTTAGCATACAGAACAGTGCAGACGCTTCTCTCTGATGTCTGACCACAGCATTGCCTGGGGCTGTCACACCCACAAGCTTCTGCAAAACACAAAACGTGGCCAACAATACAAAATAAAACAAGTCTCTTTTGCTAATGAGGCTTCCGTAGCTTTTTGGTGAAAAGTATCCAAGAACAGATTCATTTTTCAGCCTTATCTTTGTTCTCCTACCTCTTCCTTCCCCCTCTTTCCCATGTGAGAACGGATTTGTTCTCTGTACCCTGCCTGGAACACGCCTTGTCTCCTTCTCATGGTTTCATTAATTATGCATTTAATATCAGCAGGAACAGCATCCATCACAGAGCACTGCTGGCCTTGGCAGTGGCTGTCCAGAGGAGGGGTAGGTGCAATGAGATTATCCCTAATATCTTTTCCAGAACTGTGGTTTTGTGATTCAAAGGGCAGAAAGCAAGAAACTTTGTGGGTGCCACTCTGTGGGTGTCAAGACCTGCAAATGACAAAAATAGTGTTTTGGCCTTGGTGCTAAGATCATTTGCATTTCCGGCCCCCATTCTGGATGCTGGCATTGGTGTTCACATCCATTTGCATGGTCAGAGGAGACACAGAGGATTTAGAATTCAACGCAGCAGGGACTTTTGTGGAGAACCCAGGCTACTGCAGCATGCTTTGAGAAGAATGAAAGCAGGACAAAACCCTGCTGCTGGGGTTTGAATGTGTTCTCCAAGGTTCACATGTTGGAAAGTTGACACCCAATGCAACCATGCTGGGAGGTAGTTTTTTTTTAAGAGGAGGTTGGGAAGGACTCCGCAACTCTCAGGATCTCACCAACTGTGAGCCCCTGATCTTGGACTTCCCAGACCTCAGAGTTTCTGTTCTTATAAACTACTCAGTCTCAGATATTCTGTAATAGCCACACAAAATGGACAAAGGCATCTGCCCTACTCTCGAGGATCTTAGAATCTTGATAGAAGACAATAGAAACCCATCTTTTGGCATTCAAGTTTTTGAAGATGGTTGTTAGTGTTTGCTGGACATCTCTTTAGGGTATTTTGATTCTCCATTATAATTTCACTAGGTTGAGATATTTCCATTTTATTGATGAATCAACTGAGCTTTTAAGAAGTGATTGGGTTTTGTCTTAATGGTTGTCTCTGCAAAGGACAAGCTCCATCTTCTCTATTGCACTGGTGCTTAGAATAGGTGCTCTGGGGTTCTAGAAATCAGCTCTCTTTAGCTCCACAAACATTCTTAGCCCTTGCTGGTTATCACCAGAACTGGAGTAGAGTGTGGAGGTAAATGACTGGATGCTTGGCTGCAAAGAAAGATCAGAGTCTCTGAGGTCGATACTCTGATGGGCTCTAGAATCAGGAGTTATACTGAGGCTCTGAAAAATTGTTTACCTGGTAGGCTGGTACCTGATTGGTACTGAGATTAATTTCTCTACCGGGCTGTGGGTGTGGCCTGCTTAGGCCTGAAGATATTTTGGGAAGAGGTTCTGCATGCCAGACCAACTTGGAATCATTTTTTAACCTGCACTGGAGGTCTTGTGAGAAGAAAAATTCCCAGAATATTCCCAACCATTAGGAATGAGAACCTGATTTGTGTTTATAATTCATGTATAACATGTGATGGTGAAAACTTTAGTGAGAACCTGTCTCCAAAAAGAGGGGGAAGGGTGCTGAGCATGTAGCTCAGTGCAAAGTACCTGCATTCAATTTCTGATTTTAAAAAATTGCTGATGGAGAGACATATCCAAAGGGAGCAGTCATAGAAACCTTGGAAAAACTTTTTGGTGGTACAGAAGACTCATGCTGGAGGCTGATGGTGGGACAGTTCTAACAGTCAGAAAAATGACCAGATACCTGCATAGTTCTCCCTGCTCTGTCTGTTTCAGCTTTTAGGTCCCAAACAACCTGTGGTCTGATGTTTCTTACCTGAGCTCACATCTGGCTCCTCCCACTCCCCAGCTCAACAGCATCCCCCTATTAGGTTGTGGAGACTGGGCTCCTGCTCTGCAGAGGATACACTCACTGCATTTCAGTACAATTGGTACCAGGGTTCTTTAAAAATTGGAATTTGAAGTAACTAATAACTGAGGAATTTTGTAGGATTAAAAATTCTTGATCTCTCTGCTGTTAAGACTGTTAACTTCAGATGAGCAAGTAAAAGCCTTAGCCAACTTCCAAGTCTAAGAGAAGAGGAACATTTTTAGAAGAACAAGGTATTTAAAAAGGCAAATCTTATTAAAGATTTAAATGTAAGAAATAAAGCTATGAAGTTACTAGAACGAAATGTCAGCACATTCATCATGACATTGGAATGGGCAAGAACCCAGAAGTACAGTTGATAATAGCAAAAATAGACAAGTGAGATTGCATCAAACTGAAAAGTCTCTGAACAGCAAATAAACAATCAATACGGTGCAGAGACAACCTACAGAATAGAGGAAAATATTTGCAAGCAGTATGCCTGATAAGTGGTTAACACCCAGAAAATAGATGGAACTTAAAGAACTAAATAGTGAAAAATAGTAGTTCAATTTAAAATGCACAATGTAACTGAATAGACATTTCTCTAAAGAAGACAAATAGCCAACAGATATGTGAAATAATGCTCAAAACACTAGAACAGAAGACAAAAGATAAGCACTAGCAAAGATGTGAAGAGTTGCTCTTAGTCAGTAGGGATGTAAATTGGTGTAGCTGTTATGGAAAACATTATGAAGGTTCCTTAAAAATGGAAATAAAGCAAACAAGCCCTGAAATCTCACTACTGTGTGTGCACTCACAGAAAATGAAATCAGTTTATGAAGGGGACATTTGCAGTTTCACTGCAGTATTATTCATAATATCTAAGATATGGGATCTGTCTAAATATCCATCATAAGCGAATGGTTAAACAAAATTATATATATATGTAATATATTATATTTATACATATATACATACACACAATGGAACACTATTCAGCCATAAAAAAGATGAAATCCAGTTTTTTACAATAATACTGAAAGACCTGGAGGACATTATGCTAAGTAGTATAAACCAGATGCCAAAGACAAATTCTGTATGAACTCATTCATGTGTGTAATCTAAAAGAGCCAATCTCATGGAATTAGAAAGTAGAATAATAGTTACCAGAAGCCGGGGGAGGGTGGTGTCTTAGTTGCTTATTCATAAATAGGACAGAATACTCAAGATTCATGACTCAAGGGAGGAAAGATTTATTTTAGCTCACAGTTTCAGAAAGTCACAGTCTATTTACAGGCAGTCAGCCAGGTTAGAACCACATGGCAGGAGGAAGTGCAGGAGATGGGCTGCTCAGGGCATGAAAGACGCAAAGCCAAGATGAGGGAGGACAGGCAGAACTGGCACACACCCCTCCAGGTCAATCCCCAGGTGTGCTCCCTTCCAGCCAGGCCCCATCTTCCGGCAGCAAACCGTATCCATGAGTATTCTCACACATCCAGATACGTGAGGTTTTCTGGGGCACACTCCAGATCCAAACCACAACAAATGAGGTGACAGATGTTGGGCAGTGGTAATGACGTAGAAGGAATTCATCCAGGTGTCCCCTTGCACAGCAGGGAGATGATAGGCAAAAAACATATATTTCAAAATCGTTTGAAAGAAAGAACTTTGAATATTTGACTACAAAAAGATGATAAATATTTAAGGTAAAGAATATGCAAGTTGCTCTAATTTGACTACTATGCAAAAACTTCACCTTGTATCCCATAAATCTGTACATTATGTACTTATTAAAATTAAAACATTTTTCAAAAGAAAATACTAGAAGAAGATATACTTCAGCTCAAATGCTACATTTCCCTTTTGAGCAAGTTATTCAACCTCTCTGAGCCTCAATTTTCTGGTGTCTAAAGTGAGGAGAATGATAGTACAAATTTCATAATTTCTTCAGAAGACTTTATAAGAATGCACACACGATGCTTAGTTAATTAAAAAACTCCTTCAACAAATACCTCTAGAGCACACGGAAGGTCAAACTCGTAGCTAGACATGGCATACAGAGCAGTGAATAAGACAAAGAGGTTCTTCCCTCCATGATGCTTATATGTAGGAGAGGAGAAAAAGAATAAATCAGTTGCTTAAAATATATCCTACTGTGGAGAACAGTGGGTAATGAGGGTGAGTACTGGACAGATCTATTTAAGTCTGGGTGGCCAGGAAAGGATTTTACAGGAGTCATGTTTGAACTGATGGGGCAAAGTCAAGTAAAAGCCTATTGGCAGGATTTTCTCATTTAGTTCCTCTGACTACACCCTTTAGGTATATAATTCTCATTTTCCAGATGGAAAAACCAAGACACAGAGGGTTGAGTCACATGTTCATAGTAGTAGAGCTGTTGATTGGATTAGAATCCTGGAATGCGTCAACACAGTATCTATGAAAACGAGTAATAAAAGCAGCAAACACAGCAGCAAAACCTGCCTAGCTCCTGTGACTTGACAAGCTCAGCTCTAGAAATGTGAAATATAAATATACTTTCTCATGCATAAAGATGTTTCAACGAGGATGTTGATTACAGCACTGTTGCTACAGAAAAATGTTGGAACCAAGCTAAATGCCTATAAATAGGGAATTGGTTAAAATTAAAGTACATCCTTATAGCAGAGTACTATAACGTAATAAAAGAAAATGAAGCAGATCTCTATATGCTAACTGGGAAACAGTTACAAGATATATTGGTAAGAGAAAAAAGTAAAATACAGAAGGGTATTTTTAAAAAGATGTTCATATACACATATTTGTTTATGCCTATGAAATTCTGAAGGGATACCCAAGAAATTGTCAATGTTTTCAATGGAGTATTATGGTAGGAATTAAAGTAAAATAAAAAACAACTTTATTATTTGATCTTTCTTTTTTGTGTTACCGGAGATCAAATACAGGGCCTTCACAGTGAACTATATCCTTATCCCATTTTTATTTTTGATTTTGAAACAGGGTCTCACTGAACTGCTAAGTCTAGGCTTGAACTCTCAATCCTGCCACCTCAGCCTTTCAGAGTTGCTGGAATAACAGGCTTGTGCAACCGGGCCTAGCTTTCATTTAATCTTTTGTGCCATCTAAGTTTTTAACTGTGAGCATACACCCCTTGTAAGTTGGAGAATTAATGAAAAATAAATAATGTCTGTGTTCTGGGTTTTCCAACTATGGTTTCTCTGACTTGGAAAACCCAGAACACAGACATTCTTTGGAACCACATGAAGTGATAGCCGGAGTTGGGGGAAGGGATAGGGAGGGGGTGGGAAGGGTAGAAAATGGGAAGGGATTGTAAAGTCGATATGATACATATGTGTACGAAACACCAAAATTCATTGTAGATACTATGTATTACATATATATATATATATATATGGGGGGGGGAGGTAAATAAATCCATCGTCCTTACATACATTTGCAACATGACTTTGGATGGCCATTTAACTTTCCTAGTTCATCCTAACTTTTCCTGTTTACATCTGTGGAACAAGAGCATTGTGGCCTATAGTACAGATGAGGTCCTCGATTTGCTGCTTGCTGAATAAGGAACCGCAAGGCCACCTGAAGGTGGCTCTCTGGGTGGCAGCGATGGCCTCATCAGTGGTGGAGAGGCCTCATCTGACTGTTGGCCCCATACCTTGCAATCTTTAAATTAAAGATGAAACTGTTGACAGCAGGGGGTTTCCGGAGCTGCTGTTGCCTGTGTGCTGGCAACACAGGGTTGCAAGGAGCCCGGGAGTGGCTGGCTTTGTTCAGCAGAGCTGTCCTCACGCCCTTGAGCACCCAGGTAGCTAAATAGTTCCTGCCTTAGGTACCAAAGGAACAACTTGAATAATGAAAAAAAAAAAAAAAAAAGTCAAGCAGGTACTCCTGAGCTTTCATTTTGATACATGCCCTTTAATCACGCCTTGTGACATCTCTCTTGCAGCCCTCTGCTGTGAGTACCGGGGGTCACTCCACTTTCATAGGCAGGTTTACAGAGGCTCAGCAACACCTTGATTTGTATTTTCATCTTTCTGGCCTCTGGCCAGTATCAGTGTTGTGATTACCTTGACTCATTTTTTCAGTCCCTCATCACGTGGTGCACTACCGGCGAGGCAACGCATCTAGCCTCGGCCTGTCGTCTGCCTATAGAAACTACGACAAGCCTTCCTGTAAACTAGGCCTGCAGGCACTCTAGCCAAACGGGTGTCAGGACCACTCGGTGTATTGTTAACACACAGATTTCTGGGCCTCAACCCCAGAGGCTGTGATTCCGCAGGTCTGGGCAGGGGCCAGGGAACTTGCATTTCTAACAAGTTCCCACGTGCTGTTGGTGGTATGCTGGGAGCTTGCTTTGAAGCCCAGCAAAGGGGAAAGGAGCAAAGGGGAAGGAAAGGACAAAATGTGTGGGCTGCAGCCTGGGGCTCCGGTTGGCAGGTGAGGTCGGGAAGACTTCCAGAGGGCACCTGCCCACCTTTTCCTGCTGAAACCGCTCATCCCAGGGCAGGCACCGGCACATCGGGACTCCCCACTGGGGCAAGTTGTCTTTCAGAAAACAGAACAATAAAAAGCATAATAGCAACAATGAATAGCCGGCTCTAAAATCCACCTCCGTTACCAAATCCTGCTGTCAGAGAGGGAATGGTCCATGCCTAGAGAAATTCATCCATTGTCCTTGCTTTGGCCAGCATGTTAATTTCAGAATCGGTGCCAGTTAGAAAATTGCAGCGTGCACAATTAGACTGGTTCTGCCTCTGTCTTCTGCCATCTTCATAAATTATTCACATTACCCAGTGGTTAATGGGCCCTCCCACTTCAGCCCCTCTCCACGACTGTTTTCTCTCTTTCATTTACAGCTGTGGAACAACTATTTTCATCTGGCGGTGGCTTTTATCACACAGGATTCTCTGCAGCTGGAGCAGTTCTCACATGCAAAATGCAACAAAATTCTGAATAAGTAGGTTGCGATTTTGGTTCTTTGAAGGTGGGCGTGGGGGAGTAAGATGGCTTGAGGTGGGGCTTGAAACAGATGGTTTTGTTCCTTCTAGGTACGGGGACATGAGACGGCTAATTGGCTTCTCCATCCGTGATATGTGGTACAAGCTTGGTGAGTAGACACACACATCCAGAGAGCGGCATCTGCATGCGCCCAACTCTTCCGTGTAGGTGATCCGTTAGAGGGCTCTTCGCAGGGGTTTCAACAATGGGAGCTCAAAATCACAGTAGCACTGTGCACACGTCCGGTCCTGAATAATGGCCTAATTCTGATAATGCCCATTCTTTGCCTCCCATTCCCCAAGCAAATGCGAATCTGCTTTGGCTTGCTGCTCCTGAGAACTTTGGAAGTCAAATTGATGTTTGTAAGAGAGAGGTAGGTGCAAGGCTGCTGTGGGAGCTCACAACCTCACACATCATGGTAGTGCTCGTAATGACTGGCAGCCCACTCTGCGTGCTGCATTCTGTTCCTGTGTGATGCCATGCACAAAACACTCTTTAGCCTCTGGAAGATGACACGGTTCTTTGAGTTGAAAGGTGACCCCACAAGCTGCCCCTCTTCATGAACTACAGAAATCATCTGTGATTATGTGAGCAGTTACCTATGAGGGAAGGATGGAACCAGGGAGGCATTTATTGAGAGGCTGAGAGTAAGGCCTATGCTGGGAGGTCTTATTTAAACCTCACAATACCACCTACAAGATTGAAACTTTCCTCTCTCTTGTTTTATTGATCAGGAAACTCAGAGAGAGAATAACTTGCTTGAGATCAAACAGCTAGAAGTCTCAGAGCATAGTTTTCATTCCATGAATGCAGGGCCCATCGACCTTGGCCTGAATCTTGCTGGATAAATATGTGCTGAATGTGTGGATGGGTGAATTAATAAATGAATGGATGAATGGATTAATGGACAACAGTGAAGGATGAAGGTTTTCACTCTAATCTGGAGTCTTCTTTCTTGACTCTGTCATGCCCAGTTGCTCTGCTTGAGGCTTGGCTAGTGACCTTCTTTAGGAAAGGCATTTATAGGTCCAGTGCCCACCTCTTGTATTTAATCTTCATTACCATCGTTAACTTTGCCTCTTGCTCCCCGCTAATAGTAGACCCAATAGTGCCCACCAGTGTTCATCAGGTTTTTCTGGACAGCAATTTCTTGCCCTTTGCATTAAGTTCTATCTACTAGGATTCTGGGAACAAAGCACAGAGGATAGGTTATCAGTCTGTGTTTTATGGTTGCTAACAGCATCAAGCTCCAGCTAAGGGCACATGCTGTACAACAGGGAGATTGAAGGTTGACTCACAAAGACCAAGGCAGGCCCTGTCATTTATAAACCGTGAGGCCTCCAGCAAGGGGACTTAGGATCTCCAGGTCCAAACAGGGGAAATAGTACCTTCTTATGGGATGTTATGAAGGTCATAAGAGCCAAAACTAAGGCAGAAGAAGCCATGAAGTCTGCCCAACATACATCAGAGTTCTTATCTTTATCACTCTGGCCCCATCAGGATAGAACCTAATTCTGCTCTTCTGACTTATTCATCATCAAAGCTGAGTCCACATTACAAAGGTCCAAAGAGCAGACATCAAGCAGACAATATAAAAGTGTGACAGGGCAGGGTTATGAAGCTGATACTGTCATCATTTGGGGTAGGATAATTCTTCATTGGGGGGCTATTTAGTGCATTGTAGGTTATTAAGCAGACTTCCTGACCTTTGCCCACTAAGATGCTGGTAGTGCTCTCCCTGGCTCTAATGACCAATAAGTCTCCAAACATTAACAACTGTGCCCTGGCAGAGGACTATCCTCTCTAACCTGAATTTCTAGAACAGCGTCTTTCTTGGTCTGTCTTTTGTTTCTACATTTTGGATAAGGACAAGAGTATGAGAAGTAATTTGTTTCATTTACACTTATTTTATAATAAGACATGAGGCATAGTGTTTGTGGAGATTTACATATGGGAAGGAAGAGGGGTCCTAGAGCCAAAAGAAGCACACATGTTCCAGTGAAAAGGGACAGTCACTGTCCCTCTTCAGCTGAATACTGTCCTGTTAGAATGCAAGCCTGCCATTGTCACATCTCCCAGTTTCACAAAGGATGCCAGAAAGCTGATCCTTTGAATGCATTTTTCATTTATGAAGATTAATGATAACTAATTGAAAGTTTTCAAAACATTGCATGTGCCCAGCCAAATGATGGCTCCAGATTCCGTTCATTTACACACTTTGCTTTGCAACAATAGAATACAACTAAAGCTGTGGTGAGCATTCTTTCCAGCTCCACAGCCCAGGCCTTGCCAGAACTGCAAAATGGGGAGCTGTACTTTGTCTCAAGTCATTCCACACAGCCCGCTTTTCTCTGAATGTCCTTCATTGCACTGTTTTGCACACAGAAGATTTTATTTAGATATAGATTATGTTTTGGCAGGCATTCTTGCACTCCCAATTATGCTGATGAATGAAAAGATGTTACCAAATATTCCACCTGCTTAGAATCACAAAACATCACAGCTAGAAGGACCCGTTAGAGATTATATTGTCCAGCATTTTTCAAACATTTATTTTTAGCTGAGGGCCAATAAAAAAATTATGCTTGATAAGTAAATTGAATGAAAGTAGAGCTATTCTAATTGAAGTGAGCTGGGAGCCCAGGGTCCATCATAAAGGACTGCTTTAAGCTCCTGGTGTAGATCCCTGATGGTTTTCTTGGGAGAATGGATTCTGAAGCACTGCAGAGAATATTTACCCTACTGGTCTAATACAAACCACCATTGTATCATTGAGGAAACTGAGGCCCAGAAAAAAAGAAAGGATGTATTAAAGGTCATTTAGTGGATTATAGGCAGAAACAAGCACTCTGGCAAACATCACACATTCCTTGCTACAGAATGAATGAATTAATGCAATTAAAAGACATATATTTCAGAGTTACAGGGTGTTGTAGGAAAGAGGCTATGATCATAGTTGCCCTAATTAGGAAAGGTATTTATTGGCGAAACAAGGAGCTGTTGAGAAGCCAGGCTATGGAAGCACAGGGCCAGAATCAGTCCGGGAGCCAGGATAGATGGTGTGACCTCTGTCTTCAGGATGTTTCCGTCCTGTGTTATTCTACCGATGATCCAGTCTCTAGAACACTTCCTGCCCTTTTTGGATGCCTTTTGATGTTTCCATTAGGCCTACATCCAGTGAGAGAGGCAGAGTTTCCCAGAATGATACCTGGGATAGTATTATTGGAAGCAGTCATGGAGAGAGATTGAGCAAAAGATATCTACCATGAAAAAGTAAAGCAGAAAGGTTACTTTGCAAGAAGCATCACCCAGGCTCTTGAGAAAGATGGTATGTCCAGCCTGCAGTGTTTTTTCTGGTTCCAACAAGCTTTCACTCATGAATGGCATGGCTGCTTTCTCCTTGCCTGACTCTTTCAGGAGAAAACAAAGCAGAAGCAGAAAATGGGTAGTCCTTCACTGTATCCTCTCGCCTCAGCTGCCTTGCCCTGCAAGAGGCTAATACTGGCATAAAATGGGATTAACTTCACAGTCCAAGTTTGGACTAAGCACTGTATACATTAGGACCCAGTGTACTGTTCCACTGGGGAATGATAGGTTCTTAGGTGCAGGTCATGGAACACTGAAGATAAAATAGAATATGAGAGCTATGTGCCATAGTGTATGCTAAATGCCCCTGCAATTTATACTCTCTTCTTCCTGGATAACTGGACCTAATTACTTCTTTCAGAATTACAATTTGCAGTGTATTGTTGTAGGTGTTGGTCATGTGAGCCAGATGTGTCCCATGAAACTCAGCAGATAATGCTTGCTGGGGATCCACCAAAGTATTTTTTTTTCTCCAGAGAGACAGAGTGGGATGAACGCAATGGGCATGGCAGTTTCTCACATATAGCCTTTCCCCTTCTTTTGTTGAGAAAAATGACAAGATGCCGGGAGAGGCAGAAGCTGTCTTGAGCCATGGGTACAAACGCCACATGCTTAAGATGGAAGGCACCTCCAAACTGATGAGCTTCCAAATTTCTTGTTAAGGAGAAAAATTCAGCCTTCAGCTTTCGGCTTTTCGTTAGATCCCTTAACTGATACAGCATCTAATTCAGGCCCCCTAATTTTATAGGTAAAGTTGCTAAATGAGGCCCGCAGAAGCACAAGGACACTGCCAAGGTCAACAATGCACCAGGGCCTGAATTGATACTAGAAGCCTGTCTCTTGACTCCCAGTTCAATGTTCTTATGAATAATTCTTTCCAGAGGATATGCAAATTACTTCCAAAGGGTGTGAAATAGCCAACTAACTATGTTTTTCAAAGACTACTGATAATGAGTAAATCATAGGCATGTTAGCTTTTAAAATTTTGTTTTAGTGCCAGAAGCAATCACAGCATCATCATCATAATCATCAGTATCATCTTCTTCTTCTTCTCATCAGGAAAGACTTGAGCAACCCTGTGATTATAAGGTAGCTAATTGCAAAGCCCTCATCTCAGGTGGAAGATTATTTAACATTCTTCTGCAGATAGTAAAGATGTATTTCGGGGGTTGATGGAAGAGAAGGCATAGGCAGGGAGGCCTTGGTGGACAGAAGGATAGACAATCTATTGTTGAGAATGTAGCCACTAAAGAGTTTATGTCATTTGTGTTTTTGGATGTTGGGACAATGCCAAATGTAATGTGCTTTTCCCTGTAGTGTAGCATCATAATATTTGATTTCTGCTGGGTGTGAAGCAATACACATTTTGCTAAATGACTTTGCACTTAACCCTCCCACACTCACTTGGTTTAATGCAGGCTGCTGTATTAACAGTCATCATGGGGAAGAAAGACATTCTAGCCCTGACATCTTGGCCACGTAAGTGGGGAGGTTGCTCCTGACATACCTGTGAGAGCACTTGGCTATTCCTGTTCAAGTACCTACAGAGTTCCTGGTGCTAAGCTCAGGGAAGTGGTGAGAAGATTATGGAAGCATAAGGTGTGGGTCACGCCCTACAGGGAAGAACCTGCTGTCTAGCTGGGAAAACTAGAAGTATTGCTGTTTGAAATAAAATGTGTCATTGACAGTTAAAAGTTCAGAGACCACTAGAACGCCTGTGTTGAAGGAAATCACTCCTAAATTGGTCACCAGCGGTTAGGCCCTATCAGGGCAGAAGGGAGGACACTGTAGGAAAGCAGCCTGCCTAAGCAAGGACGTTGCCAAGGGCTGGGGAAGAAGCTGCCGAGAAGAAATGGGAAATGAGATTAGAGGGATCCTGTCTATCCATCCATTGGCATTGGGGTATCAGAACAGTAGCTTCCTAAAGATGCCTGCATCCTAGTCCCTAGCACCTGTGGAATATGTTACCTGACATGGCAGAGGGGATTTTTATGATTATGGATCCTGAAGATGGTGAAGGCATGTTAGGCTTCTGATATGAGCCCAGTGCGAGTGAGGAACCCCTGTAGGTGAGAAAGAAGGCAGGACATTCATAGTCATAGAGAGTTGGAGAAGGTAAGTTTCTGACTGAGCATAGAGGTAGCATGAACCAACAAAGCCAAGAAATGCAGGGACTTCGGGCAGCTTAAAAATGGAAGAAAACAGAACACCTTCTCAGAAAGAACTCAGTCCTGCCCATGCCTTAGTCTTTCATCCCAGTGAACCCATTTCAGACAGCAACAGAGCATACCTCCTATTGGTCAGGAGCACCTTTCTAAATGCCAGCGGCTGGGGTTAAAACTGAAAACAGATTAGCAACATAGCCCCTTACTTCATGGATGGTGACCATTTTGCTAAAAAGTAGTATACTGATTGTAGAGTTATTCAATTGTGGTTGTAAAGATGAAAAGGCTGGGGTTCCTCCTAAACTTGGGGTATCCGGAGAGTGTGTTGATGGACTCCTGCCTAGTGTGTGAGCCACGTAATTCACTCCCACAAGAAAGGGCTGAAAGCAGTGCTGCCCAGTGGCTATAGAATGAGAGCCATTTGCCTGAATTTAAATGCTCTAGTGTTCACACTAAAAGAACATTTGAAAGGACCAGTGAAACTATTTGTAGGAGTACAGGTGCTCCTTGATGTATGATGGGATCACACCCCAATAACTTCATCATCAGTGGAAAACATAGTAAGTTGAAAATTCATTAAAGATGCCTACACTACCAAGCATCCCACAGCGCACTGTCGGGTCTTACTTGTTTTTCCTCAAAATTCCAAGGCTGACCAGGAGCTATATAGTTCACTGCTCTGTCCAGCATCATGTGAGAATCAAACCACATGTCCCTAGCCTGAGAACGGATTCAGATTCAAAATAGAAAATACAATTTCTATACTGAATGCGTATCATTTTTGTACCATTGAAAGGTTGAGATTTTTAGGTCAGACCATGATAGGTTGGGCACCATCTGTATTTTATTTAGCCCTTACATCCCAAGCATTGTCATTACAACATGTAATCCATATAAAAGATTCTTAAGGATTTTTCAAAGAAATTATTCTTAAATATCTGGTGGATTTTTTTTTTAACCCTTACGGCACATGTTTCTTAGACTACCCACCCTTCAAGTGCTCAAAAGATGCTCACTCATGGCTAGCAGCTTCTGGGTTGAATAGCAAAGTTCTAGAAAATGCATAAGGTTTTACTTGTAGGAGGATATGTAGGATAGAGTGCAGGGAGTGGTCTGAAGAGAGGAATGGAAGACCATGAGGAGAAGGGGCAACTGAGAAGGCCCCAAGGAAGGAGGGCGTGCACTGGGCAGTACAGGGAAGCAGGCAGTGGAGGGAAGATGGCTAAGGGCATCCAACCAAAAGTGCCTGGAGAGCTTGATCCCAAGAGCAACAGAAGCCATGGAAATGTTTTAAGCTGTAGGGTGCCAAGATCAAATGAAGGCTTTTCAAATATTTTTGAGGGCAGAGTAGAGAAAATTTCAATGGGCTAGAGAAGAGTGAAGAGCCATGAATGCCAGCTATGACACAGGGAAGGTAAATCTACCCGGGCCCTTTCCCCAGGTTACCTCTTTGCTCTAAAGGTGAACCAATAACCTTACCAGCCTACACAGTTTCACACAAACTTGGGATTCTATCTTTTCATCCTACCTTCTCCAAAACTGATATGGAGCTGAGCCCAAAATATTCACCACTGTCACCAAAATCATTCTTGGCATCGACACTTACTGAGCTTTCTGATGACGTCAGACACTGGCCACTGGGCAAAGCTCTTTGTTTAACATTCACTCTTTTAAACTATTCAGCTCCAGAAGGCAGATGTAATTATTATCTCCATGCCACAGATGAGATCGTGGAGGCTTGGGAACGTTTAATGACAAGCACACTGCCACACAGCCATCAGTGAAGTGACAGTGGTGGGACCTGACCCATGGTGCCTATTTCTACAGTGCCAGGAGGGAAGTGGGGCCAGGTGTGTCCTGAGATTTGAGGAGAAAATTGACTTCCTGACTCCAAACATTTCCAATCCTAAAGTGGAATATCAGAAGTTTATATATCTTCTTCACTATATGAAGTGAATGAGTGGTGTTTATTTATTTATTTATTTTGACTGCCATGATTTATTTCAGAGTCCTCAGGAGGTGTACTGGCCCCCGAATCCAGGAGGCCCTCATTATGTAGCCTTATTGTTGTTCATTTTAGCTTCCGTACCAGGCCTTGGAGAGTCGTGTGGTCCTTCTGTCCCACCTCAGCCTATAGTGCCAGTGGCCTGTCTGAATTCATTGTCAGTCAAGGTCACAAGGCTTTCTCTCTTTCTTTCCTTCCTGGATCATGAACTTAGTGCCCTCAGAACCTTGGCATTCAGTCTAGGAGTGCTCCACTGAGAGGAATGATGGAGGAGGCCATTAGATCAGACACTGAGGGTGGAGAACTCAGAGGGTCCTTTCCACCCATGTGCTTCGCTCTTCTTTGCACTGTCATTACACCAGATCCTTCCCAAAGCCAATGTAATTCAGCATTTGAATTTATCCTGCTGGCTCTTGGGCACTTGAAACCCTTTTCTAATTGGTATCTGTTCCCACTGAGATTCGGCTTCCATTATATCTGAAAGCCCCCCAAACCAATTTTCTTCCCTCCCTTTATTTTTCCAAATACAGCAGCAGGTGTGACTCTTGAATGAGATTTTTTTCCAAATGAATTTGTATTCAATTAGCTATAAATCTGTTCTCTTTTTCTCTCTGTGTATATAATGATATCCACACACATATGCGTGTTTAGTTTTTTGAATCAAAATCCAATGCACTGAAGTTCTATTTTTTTAATATATTAAGAAGTAAAATTTCCCTAGGGAGCATCGTAAGGGCCAATGAGATCATCTTAAATTTAGAGATCAGCATCTCTTTTTTTCCCCTTTGCTTGTTCTGCCAAGTATCTCCTAAACAGACTACAAAGAACAGGTCACAAGTAGCTAAGAAGTCCCCCAGCCATGGCATGTCTGCCCTTTATTTTAAAGCATCTCAACTGTATCCTCATCTTCCCAATGCCCTCCAGGATTCTGAAGGCTTGTGTTACGTAGGCAATTTCTCCCTTCTGTGGCTCATCTGACAGTTTCCCATTTTCTTTCCGTCTATTATTGCACTCGCCTTTGAATTTTAAAACCCCACTGTGGTTTGAAAAAGGCTTAAAGGATCTTGAAGGACAAAATCAGAAACCTAGATTAGTGATTACTAGAAACCTGCCGGAAAGTAAGATTGTTACCATTATTGTGGGCCAAAGAGAAGACTTAAGGCATTGTATACTGAAAGTGACACTCAGGAACAGTGGCTTTATATCTCACTCAACTCTCTGCCTGACTTCACCATTTCATTCTTACAACCAAATGTACTCCTTGGATGATGCCTTCTTTTTTCTTTTATCTGAATCTGGGAGAAATACTCCAACAGTAGGCCTCATTGAAGCTGAATACAATTTCATTTCTTCCTGCCTTTCCTCTCGGCTCCTTTCCTCTGCTTTAATCAAAAGCAACTATGCCTGGACACACACCCTACAACATGAGTTTCTTTACCCCAGCAACCTCTGCCCTAGGCAAGAACTACTGATATTCATCCTGACAATGGAGAAAACTTAGGTGGGCTCTTGGGGCTATGAAATCAGGTGGAGAATGAGGCAGCTACAGGTGAAATATAGAATGTCACCTCTGAAGATAGGATTATTAGAATATTCCTATCTTTGCTCCCCAGGAAACCTCTGCAGTTTTTAAGCATTCCTATTTCTTCCTCATTTCTCTCACTTCTTTTGTGTATATTCTGAGGCATCTACTCAGTTCTGCTCAAGAGGGTTTTCCTCTGTGCTTCATTTTGACCAAAACATCAAATGGCGGTAGTTGGTGTAAAAAGTATTCCATATGCCAAGCACTGACCTCACTGATCGAGACATAACAGTGTTTATTCTATGACATGAAAGCTATTATCATCCCAACTTATAGCTAAGGATATTGAGGCCCCAAGAAATGGGGTCAGTTTGCAGAATCAAGAGTGCTAGCTCCAGAATTGGTCCCCTTAACCAGTGGACAATACTGCCTCTGCCACTGGGGGCAAATAAATTCTCATTCATTTTGTATTTTGGTTCTGCTTGATTCCTGTGCTAAGCATACACAGATTTTTGCTCAGTCTTCCCAACGGGTGGATATCGCCTCTGCATTTTTATGAGGTGCATATCCAACTCACATGCCTAGTGAGAACAGAAGCTAGACAGGTTTGTTTCCTCAGTGGGAAGACGCCAGCTTTGCTTCTAATATGTTCTATCCTTGCTGCTACCGATGTGATGATGAGAAAAGGTAGGTTTCTACTCCGATGAAGCTCTCAGGAGGCTTCTCAGTGGAGAAGAGAGATGTTAACCAAATCATTCCACAAGTACAGATAACATTTGCAGGCTGGATGAGAAGGTAGAACCGGAAAAGCTAGAGCAGGTATTTGATGTTGGTGGGAGAGGGCCGGGGTTACCAGCAGACTTCTCTCTGCAGTGAGGAAGTATTTGAGCTATAGGGGGTATAAGGCTGGCATCCCAGCAGATGAAACCAGGGGGTGAGAACAGCAGGGAGGAGCACTCTCAGCTGAGGAGCCTTGCTAGCACGCCTTGCATTAGGGGCCCAAGGTGGCTTGTGACTGTCCAGTTGGCCAGTTTGGCTAGAATGTTAACAGCAAAGGGACGGCACTCCAGAGAACGTTTTCAAACGAAGCAGAGAGAATAAAGAAATTAAGGTTCCTCTGCCTCCAAAGAAAGATTTTAATGCTCTGTTCCTTGAACCACACAGTTTGAGCAGGTCCTTAGCAGCAAGTTTTGCTTCTCGTGTTTCTTGAAACCCTTAATTTAGGCACATTTTTCAAACCTCAGAAATGGCGCAGACAGACATAATTTCAGATATCCCTGAGCTCAACCGTCAAACTGAAGGCCATGTTGGCAGAAGAGATAATGCAGGTGAAAACCCTTGTAAACAGTGAAGTGCTTCCCACACGCCGGCGTTATTATCCTTCAAAATGGGCCTTGTTTTGGATGATGTATGTGCCCCTCGCCGCAGTTAATATATGTAAAGTGTTCAAAGCGGAGCCTGGCTTGTGGTAAACAACTACACAAGTGTTAACTATTGTTTTTACTTTCCTGCCTCCTTTTTTTGCTTTCCTCACGATTCCTGAAACTGTTTTTGATGTGACCATGTCCCTTTTCTCTTTTAGGCCAGAACAAAATCTGCTTCATCCCGGGCATGGTGGGACCTATATTAGAGATGACACTTATCCCTGAGGCTGAGCTCCGGAAAGCCACCATACCAATCTTCTTCGACATGATGCTGTGTGAATATCAAAGGAGTGGGGATTTCAAAAAGGTAAAAAATGAGGCCGGAAACTCATGCCAGCGTCTCTAATCCCCAGCCCATTTCGCTGTAATGATACCCGTGTTCCGTCTGCCTGAGCTTCATTCAGAAGCTCCGCAGTAGGACAGGAGCATTTATTCATGTGCCCGAAATGAGCTGGCAGATCACATTTGGTCAGTGTTCTGTCCCGCCTTTCTGTCTGAGGCCAAGATGAAAATACTGCTTATTTCTGTATATCTGCTTGGTTCTCCTCTCAAGTGTATGATGAAGCATCCTGCTTCCACACCAGATGGCTCCCTAAGGTGTGTTCCCAGAGCCTGCCCTTCCCTCCCACCCTTCTCTTGCCCCACCCTTATCTGGTGTTTTATCTTCCGGATGACTTTGAAAATCTACATTACCTAGAAAAAGCTGATCCTGGGAGCCAAGTGTCCCACTGCTCAGTGTTTCAAAGTAGGCAGCTAATGGAGTTGGAGGCCCATCCCTCTGGGGGGAACTGTGTAGGGAGGGTGGAAGGGAGAACAGCAGGCTTCCCTCAGCACAGGAATTGGAGCTCTTAGAAAATTCAAAGGCCCTTGGCCAAGTGTTTTCATTGGAAATCTGGAATCTTGAAGAATGAGGACTACTCTCTGAGCCTGATCACTCAAGAAGCTCTGAAAGTGGCAGAAGGCACCCACAGTTGGTGCCTGAAACCATCGAATCATTGTCATGACTTAGGGTGGTGGTCTCTAAGGCACAGCAAGCCCACCTGAGTGCTTCCCTCAAGTCCTTCACTCTGCCTCTGTCCTGCCTTCTAACTTAGCTTCATACCTAACTAGGTCCCTGCTTCTCTTTCCTGTCTCCCTCAGTGTTTCTGCCTCTCCTTCCATAGATATCCTGCCACCAAATAATTTTTATTAAAACACCTTCTGAAAAGAGAGCTGATTCCAAACTGCCCTTTCTTCTCATCTTTAGGGATCTTATCCTTGTTCACTGAGTCTCTAACTCCCACCCAGTAAAGTTCCTACCATCTAGTCGGAGATGGAGATCCATCCTGCTCTGGCTTTTGGCCTAAGTACTCAGCTGTTCCTTCCATTCTTCTCCCATCTTACTTCTTTTTCAGCCATCTCAGCTCACCTGAATGTCTTTTCCCCCACAGAGGTCCGTTTTCCTATTACTTCTTTGTGTCTTCATAACCCTACTTGCCCGCTCTTTCTAAATTTCTACTGACCTTGCAGAACCCATTGTAAGTGATATGTCTTTTTAGAGACATTTGTTCCTTATTCCTGTCATTTATCATTCAAAATATAACATTGTACCCTCTTTTTTCTACTTATGTCTGTGTGTTTATCAATGTCTCCCTGAACTAATAATGGTAATAATGATAGTGACAATGATTGACATTAACCGAGTGTTTAGTATGTGGCAAGCACTGTAGGTAGTTTCTAGATATTAGTTCATGAGTTTTTGTTTTATTTCGATCCTATGCAGTGAACAAAATTGTATCTCCACCTCAAAGGTGAAAACATAGATGCTCAGAGAGGAGAAATCACTTGCTTGTCGCACAGCTAGAGGGTAGCACCATAGAAGCTGTAACACGCAGGTCATTATGATTCCTGTAGTCATGCTGTGGTCACTGCACTATCCAGCCACAGGTGTTGTCACAGTCAAAGTCAGGGCAGGATGAAAGCCATCTGTTAGGGCTGTGCTTTCTCAAATGGGCTGCAGGGAACACTAATCCATCAAGGGAAAGAGGGCTTTAGGCTGAATGCTTTGAACATTACCCTGCATTGTTACCCGTCTTAGAGATTTCCAACGTACGCTAGTGTAGTCAAGAACTACTAAATTCCTTGGCAAGCAGACTTGTGTAATATCTCAAATTGATTTTGTATGAAATACCCATTTAATCTACCATTTTTCTAATCTCACTTTGGAAAGTAACCTTCTGAGAGGAATGAGAGATTGGTTTGCTGACATAGTGTCTCTATAAGGGAAGATTCTTCCTTCCAGAGTACAGGGAGCTCCCTAGTGACAGCTGCACCTTCTGCAAGGAATCTGAAAAAATCAAGCTGGGAGGTTCAGGTGGAGAATGAGACCGTATCTGGCCAGCTGGACAGGAGGAATAGAAGCTGAAAGTCTAGATCGAGGGTTTGAGTGTAGTTTGAGATCTACTGCCTGTGATGGGGGAAGCAAAGTCTGTGTAGTTTAGGAATACCTGAAGCCACACAAAATCATATGAAAGACTATACTTGTCCTCATATCAGTGTCCAGGCTTGCTGGTACCTTAGAAGAATTCCTAGAAGCAGGTATGCAAAGGGAACACCTATAGACCTGATGATAATGTAACATCTTAGAAAAAAAAAATGCCTGGTCATAGTCTGGATTGAGACCTGGCAAATGATTGGCAGTCTTACGACTTCAGATGCTGTGACTTTCCTTCCTTGAAGGATTCTCTCTATATCATCACTATTTTCCATATAAGAGGGTCATCCTTGGGTTCCTCACTCCAAGAATGAGTTCACTGTAAGCATGTTCTCCAATTGCTTCAATTTGCTGCTCCCTTATTAAAAAAGACAGGACAATCAGGCTGACTAATGGTGCAGTATCCATGTGAAAACCAGCTGCAGTGCTTGGTGGGAGCTCATCTGTGAAGTGAACAGGTCCAGGAATGTGGCGTTAGGCTTAGAATAAGCAGCGATGGAAAAGGAATAGGCAAAGTAGCCCAGCATACTGACCCTAAGTATCCTTGATAGCCAGAGCCAAAGTGAGCCCCAAATCTAGGTTTTGGAAACCAGGAGGTCAGAGGTGTAAACTGGCATGGGCGCACAACACTGAACCATCACAGAAGAGAATAATTGTGTTTGAAATCTTACAGTTACCCTTCTTAAACAGCTCTTTCCTCATTCTTCCTCTGACTTTTAGGCCTGTATCACTATCATTGCCCTGCCCAAGTCAGTCACACCAACCACATGGAGAAGAGCTCTTGTTCCTAAATTCCACACTTTGGCATGACTGCACTCTTATCAAAAAATATTCTAGTAAACAAGGATGGAAATATATGCTGTAACGCAGCCAAACGAGTCAACAGAAATGTGTAGAGATGTCTGATGCAAATGTGAGGCCCTGTGAGTCTTGGTGCAGAAAAATGGTAGATTAAATGGATGTTTCATACAAAGGAGGTCTGGACTCCACCCTCTTGTTAAGGCTTCTTAAAACTTGGCTTCTTAAGATTTTCATTGGCCTTTATTGAATCTGACTTCTATAAAAGTAATCTATGGATAGTCCCTAAGAAATACTCACCTGGCAGGGATGGGATGAAGAGGTAATGAAATGGTATGGTTGTGAACTCATGGATAAAGTGAAATTATTAATAATCTGGAAGGGCCAAAACACATTCTAAACTCTGCATAGTAACAATGTTGGGGATAAGGTCTGCCTTAGTGGCATGGCAGATTATTTCTGGGAAGGCTTTTTATGTTGAGCCCTCGGGTCTACCCTAGCTCAAGTTCATCCATCTTTGAAACTCATGACGAAAATCCTTTGTTCTTTGTTGTTGCTGTTTCTACAAAAGTTCTTAGTTTCTTCATGTATAAATTGAGGATCCGATCCATCCCTTGGTGAAGGTGGAGATTAAATGAGATTATGATGCTCCTGATGATGACAGTGACAATGACATGATGATCCTTGCTGTCATTACTAAGCACCTGTCATGTGCCAAGCACCATGCTCAGCTTTTTACACCTAATGTCCCATTAAATCCTTTCAGTGCCACTGTAAAGTAGGTGCTATTTTAAATCTTCATTAGGTAAGAAAACTGAGCATCAGAAGGATTTTATTTACTTGCCCACGGTTACATGGCTGGGACAAATTGTCAAAGCAAGACCCATCCAAGTCTCTTTAGTGTCAAAGCTTGTGGTCACAGCCAGTCCTTAGTATGGCACATGTCCTGGGTTGTTCCTGACAGACCTCGACTCTCCAGCCACCCCAGAAGGCTCAGGCACTGTGTACCATCATCTGGCTCTGCTTGTTCCCTGGCACCCTGCAATTTCCCTCTTGGCAGGCTCTTTTGTGACCCTGAGACAAGTGCTTATTTACCCCATCCACCTCTCTGCTCTAAAGAAAAGTTGGTCTTGTCAGGAGGAATGGTGCCAGCATTTCCCAGTGAACCACTCAGACAAGGAAAAATGCTGGTTTTCTCCCCCAAAGCTGCTTTCCAGTAGCATTCTGCAGCAATAACAATAACATTAGCAACGATAATATGTCGAGCTAGTTCAGTGCACATTTGCGCTTATATACTTCTCTAGTGCTTTACATATAAAGTCTTCTCTGCTCTTCCAAGCTACTCTAAGCTGTAGGTGCTACTGTGACTCTTATAATATTGACAGAGGTGGACAAATAATAGCTGGCAGGCCCAAACCATCCTGCCACTTTGTAAATAAAGTTTTATTGGAACACAGTCATGTCAGTTTAGGTGTTATCTGTACTGGCTTTTGTGTGACATAGTTGAATAGCCCTAGTGACAGAGAGCATCTTGTCCACATGGCAGAAAATATTTGGTATAAACCATTCATCTGAAGGTTACAAATACCAGCTAGCTTTTCCAATATGGTACAGGAAAGGGGGAGAGAGTAAATGGCAGATGGCTGAATAGCAGAACCTGTTCTTAGAATTTCTCAGCTGGTTCTTTCTGCTCTGAACTTAGCACAAAAGACATCTCTAAGCATGGTAGCCCCCACCCAAGCCCTGACATTAGATGATAATTAACCCAGACAAAATGTTTGACAAGATGCAGTCTGCAAGGGGTATGATTCATGTACAGAGTAGCAGCCCTGATTCTCAGGAGGTGGCCTCCCATCCGGATCTCTGCTCTTACTTTCTTCCTGGAAGCCTCTTGTCCAGTTGAACTGCTCTCTTAGCATTTCTGTTCATTCACACCTGCATAACTTTGCTCACAACCTTTCCCCCAACTCTATCTTTTAATACTATCACAACCCCACCCAACTTTGCAGCCCAGGTATAGCTCTTGCAATAAGTCTTTCCCGACTGTGGCAACTCACAGACAATTCCCTTGCATTTGTACTGTGTCAGCATAAGCTGTCCAGTCCCTTCTGTTGTCCTTTGGTGCATAAAAATGAGGGAACAGTGGCAGTACAGAGGGGATGTAAGCCTGAGGGAAAAGTGACTCTGGTCTCTGCCTTTTATCACCTAAAGATTCCAATGTGATTGAGCTCCATCTTTTCTATATAGGAAAGAACCTGCCAAAAGGTCTTTGCCATTCATCTGAAACTCTAGACAGGTCACTTAAACTCTCAGAGCCTCTACTTCTTCGTTTGTAATAATCGCTGACACTTATGGAAGACTGTGCCAAGCAAGGGCTGGCTGCTTGTCGTGTGTTTTCACATTCTAAGGTAACCCTGGACCTCCAGGCCTCATGGGATATTTTGAAGACTGAGTATGAAGAGGCTGAAATGGGAGCCAGGAGTCCCCAAGGCCTCCTTTGGTCTGTATGACCTTTGCCAAGGTTCCCTTCCCCCTCCCAGGTGCCAGTTTCTTTTTTACTGGTGAGTGGGAAAGAGGTGGACTACATGAGGGGTAGACTTTTCAAGGTATGGTGTTAAAATAGGAAACACCACTCTGTCTGAATCAGTTACATGAAACAGACACAGTACATACCTTCAAGAAAATATGCTAAATAAACCATGAACCTTATAGGGTAAAATCCTTCCTGATGTTGACACTAAGGCCACAGAACATTTTCTGGCTTCAATGCAGCATGGTTTGGTAGACCCATACAATAGAAAGCTGTTTGCTTTCTGGTCACTTTCTAATCTGATCTCTACTCATTTCCATTGTTACCAGTCCTGACTCTCTGAAATCTGGCGTTTACTTCATGTCTGTCTTGTATTTTTCAGCATTTTAAAAATTTCAAATGATAACACTTCAATTTTAACTCCAATTTATATTAACCAATATATTTATACTATATATACATGTACACACACACACACACACACACACACACACACACACACACAGTTTCTTACATATACACACGTATGTGTCAGATCATATAAATGAGAAAACTTCAGGTGTGATTTCTCGCCATCGCCCCCCATCTCTGATCTCATTTACACTGATCTGATTCCTGGTCAGCCTCTTTCATTACCTCATCTTCAGCAGCCTTGGACTTAGGCTCTTCCATCTTTCAGTGAGCAGAAAGACTTTCTACGAGTTACAGAGTCAAATTAGGCTCTCACTAACTGACTCTCGCTCACAGGCCTGGGCTTTTATGAATCCTGGGGTCTGGGCAATGGATTGTCCCGATGGGGAGCTGGACTTGAATCTGATGTGTGCTAGAGTGATGTACTCAGCCCATCTGAGCTACATAGACTGATAAGGCTGGTAAGATCACCAAACTGGAAGAAAGGAATGTTAGGCAGGCAGAAATGACAGCTGTCCATGACAACATGTCATTGCCTGCAGATGCAGCCCTTTTTAAATATCTCTATGCCTTTGCACATACTTGGACTTCTCTTTCTATATCCCTGCAAAATTTCTACTTGACTTTAGAATGCAAGCTCTAATGTGTGAGAATTCTTCCCTATCGATCTCTCTCCTCCTCTTCTCTCTCTTCCTCTCCTGCTTCCCCTATTCCTTCTCTCTCCTTTCCTTATTCCTGTCCTCCTTTTCTTCCTCTACCTCTCTGCTTTAGCAACTATCACTTGCTCTCTCCCTTCACCCTCCAGGCATGTCTGAAAGCTAGAATAGTACCCCATTCCCTTTTGCATTCCCAGATCCCAGCAGCAAGCGTGGGAGAAAATATATGCCCTCTAAAGCACGAGTGTCCAACTTTTGGTTCGTGTGGGCCACACTGAGCAAAGGGAAATTGTCCTGGATTGTCATGGGCCACATATATCTATATAATAAGTTTGATGCAATTGAATTACAAAGAAAGCTATGTTTTTTAAAAAATATATGAATTTGTGTTGGGCCACATTCCATGCTGCATTGGACCACGGGCCAAACAAGTCTGCTAAAATTTTGCTTGGAATAATGACTAACTTCAATACTCAGCCTTCTGATCTTGTTGTTGTTGTTTGTTTTCATCTTCTTCAGTTTGAAAATGAGATCATCCTCAAGCTGGACCATGAGGTGGAAGGGGGCCGAGGGGACGAACAGTACATGCAGCTGCTGGAGTCCATGTAAGTCTAGTGTCTGGCCCACCAAAAGGACGTGTGAAGGTCCTGCCAAAGCTCAAGACTTTGTGGCCCTGAGCAGTCTGTCTTCTGGAGACCAACACAGAGACTCATGGGTACTGGAGAGTCTCCATTTTTGGAAGAAATCTCTTCCTTTTCTCTGAAGTAGCTGTTTCTTTGATACTGATGAAATGGGCTCGATAAAAAAGAAACTTCCCTATATTTGAAAGAAGAAAATGATCTGATGATGCCCAAATGTTCAGTTTATGTTATAACTGTAGAATAAGTATTGCTGCTTTTTCTTTTAACTTTTTGACAGATGTTGATTATGACATGGTGCTAAGTGTTCTCTGGGTAATGCTTCCTATAATAGATTTACTCTCTTGAATTCCCTTTTTATACAGGGGCTCCTGAGGCTCAGGGAGGTAAACACTTTGTCTATAGCAGGTAGGAAAATCCAGAAAAGAACACAAGCTGGGACCTGAATCTGCTCTGTTGGACTCCAGTGCCTGGGCCTGGGGCAGGCAAGGAACAGAGTTAGATAGTGTTCCAGACCTCTGGATTTCGAATCAAGATAGTGCCTTGTTTTTGCAAGAAGTGATATGAGATTCACATGACATACAGTCTCCCCAGAGCTTACAATTTATTGACTTTTAATATACTCACAGAACTATACAACTGTTACCACAATCAATCTGAGAATGTTTTTGCTATTTCTCAATTGAAACTGTGCCCCTTAGCCACATCCCCCTGCACACACATATATATATACCCACAGCAACACCTAGACAAACGTTTCTCTAGCCCATGCAACCACTACTCTGCTTTCTTTGTCTTTGTGGATCTGAGTGTCTAGTATTCATATAAATGGGGCCACACATTATGTGGCCCTATGTGACCAACTTCTTTCAAGTAACATAATGTTTCCAAGGTTTATCCATGTAGCATGCATCAGTACTTCAGTTATTTTTATTGCCAAGTAATAATTCACTATTTGTTCGCTAGTCAGTTGACGGATAGTTAGGTTGTTTTGGCCTTGTGATTATTCTAATTGATTCTGCTGTGATAATGCATGCACAGATTTGCATGTGGAGGTATGCTTATAATTCTCTTGGTTACATACCTAAAAGTGAAATTCCTGGATCATATGATAACATAAATATAGATATAGTCAACCTTTTCAGGATCTTCCAGACTGTATTCCAAAGTAGCAGCACCACATACATCCCCACCAGCAATATAGGCAGGCTCCAATTTCCCCACAGTCTTGTTAACACTTGTTAATATCTATCTTATTGATTAGAGCCTTCCTAGGGAGTGTGAAGTGATAGCCTATTGTGGTTTTGATCTGCATTTCCCTGATAGTTAATGTGGCTGAGCGTATTCCCTGTGCTTATTGGCCATTTGTATTCTTTGGAGAGAGACTGGATTTTAATCTTGGCTCCCCCACTATGCAGCTGCATGACTTTGGGCAAATCAAGCCACCTCTCTTGCCTCAGTGTCCCCATTTCAAAATGGGAATAATAAGCTCCTGTGGTTATTTTGAAGACTGAGTAATTATAAAGCATCTGGCACACAGCAGGTACATGCTTAATAAATGTACTTCAGTCCTTCGGCCTGACTCCCAGTTTCTGTCTTTGGCAGCCTTGTAATTGCCCCCCTGCCTGGAGAAGGACTTCTCCCAAGGCTCAGGGAAGTGGCCAGACATCCCCAAATTTTCCTGGCTGTATATTTTCTGATTTGCATGATGATCTAATATAACCCTGGTTTAAGATCCTGTCCCTAACCCTTTCTGAATGTTTACTTCAACAATGAAAGGACTTGATCTGAGCCCCACAGTAACCTCCCCACGCTGCTCAGCCTATCAGAGTCCAGAGGAGAATGAAGTCCAGATAGCCTGGACTCAGGCAGCCCTGGTCCTGTCACTGTGCACAGCTCATCTAGACACCTAACATACAAACCAGATCTGCTGGAAGAAGAAACTACTGTCTGCTCCTTGGATGAGTATTGAGACCGATCGCCTAGGGGCAGAAACAATATTTTGTCTGAGTTGGTGTTTATCTTAAAGTTCGAAAAAGGAAAGTCTAAATATTGACCAGAAGCAGAACCATGCACAGCACTGGCAATTTTCACTTTTATAAACGGATAAGGCTCTGTGGCAGTCTTCAGACTATCAGCAGGATTTTCAAATCCTTCCTTAGTGATTATTTATAAAAGGAATCCTTAGAGGTCAAGGAAATTAAAGACAGCTCATTATTTTCCTCCTGAGATAGAGGTGTGAATGCTTTTTACACAAAATTCATCAAGCCCAACCCAGGAGTCAGGACATCTTCAAAACGTCTAACAGGCCCCAGATCGTGCTCCTTCCTTTGGCCTCTCTGAGCCTCAGTTTCCTTATCTGCAAACTGAGGATAAAAGTATTCCCCTCTTAGAGATTTTATTGGAATCAAATAAGAGATGATACCTAGTAAGTAATGTAGATGTAATAACTATTATTATTATCCAGGAAAATAGCAGAGTAATTATTTGGAAGTGTGAGCCTGCCCATCATTTTCTGCTAGCCCTTCCGTGTTGGCAGAAAGAGCCTCCTTTGGGCTGACACAGCACTGTGGACACAGGGCTTGGTATTTGGATGGCGCCTTTGTAACCAGAACAAGGTCCTTCCTCCTGTGGTAGCTGTAGCCTTACATCAGAGAACAAGCTTGGGGATAGAATGAGACTGAATTTCAGTCAGTCTTCATATGCCCTTATACAATGTACATGCTGCACATAGAACCCCAGACCAGCCTGCCTCAGAGCTTGCTCTCATTAACCCACTTTTGGCTTAAATTGTGAATCCCATATTGAATGGAATAAGCCACCTGTCTGTATTCCATGCCTGGGAATATTACTGGAAGGAGTAGGGAAATGGAAACTGGAAGGCTGAAAAGAAAGGGTATTCTGGGTTTCTATCCTTCCCAAACCAATTCCGTAAGAAAATGAGTTGTGACGTAAGTTCAGGCCCATCAGCACTGACAGAGGTGAGGTCAAGGATGCACAGCAGCTTCATGGAGGTGCCAGTTCCCTCAGCACCCAATGCAGAAGCAGAGGCAGAGAACAGAGTGCCTGCACCTCTACTCCCTCTGAGTCTGCGTTACCCCACAATTCCCATAGCTCCTTCTCATTGTCACTACCATCTTCTGTGGGACTCAACTGTGTGGCCTTGAGAAGACCTCTCTGGACCTGTGCCTTGTAGGTGATTTAGAGTTACAATAATGCCCACCTTACAAAATTGTGATAGTATTGAACAAAGTAATTGACAGAACGGGCTTAGTACAATGAAGGGAACACAGAAAGAACTTAGTAGATGGTAGTATTATATGGTTAATTTTTATCTTTGTGAGTGTTTTCCTTCTAGACTTGTATTGTGTAGAGTTCAGGGTCTCAGCAATCTCTGGATCTCTGGTTTCCAGGTCAATACATGTAGGGTAGGTGGGTAGCTGATTATGATAAGATAGGGGATTGGTGATTTCTAACCAATCTGCCCATTGTTTTCACCAATTCTAGAGTATATCAGCAGCTTTCTTGCCTCATCCCTAAAAAATAGAGAAACCAAGAAAGCCAAGACCTTATTCTTCTAAATATTTGCTTCTCGAAATGTGGTGCCTGGACCGGCAACATTGGCATCTCTCAGAGGGTTAGCAAGGTAGTAGCTCATGCTCAAGAGAGGTTTCCTAGTTCCTTACATGCTGCACTTTGCAAAGTGACGGGTAAAGCCAGGAGATTTTTATCTATGTCTATCTGTCTGTCTATCTATCTATCTATCTATCTTATCTATCTATCTATCTATCTATCATCTATCCATTTTTGAGGGATAGGCTCTTGTTCTGACTGGTGCTGAACTCACTATGTAGCCCAGCCTGGCCCCAAACTTATAGCAAGCCCCCCTGCCTCAGCCTCCCGAGTGCTGGAACTGTAGGCAAGCATCACCATACCCAGATCATGTGGTTTTGGGGAATGGAACTCAGGGCCTTGTCCTTGCTATACAAGTACTTTAATCACTGAGATATGTCCCCAGCTCCCAGGAGTTCATAGTGTGGGGTATACCTTGGAATTTTTTGGAAAGCTTAAAATATAGAGCAGTGCTGACCAGGTTCTACCAAAGACTGCAGAGTTGTCCACTGAGGTGCTTTGTAAATCCTCCTCTGGTCATTCACACATGGGCTAGGCTGCAAATGCCTGATCTGGACTAAGCTCAGCCCTGCAATGTCCTTTGCCCAGGAGGTCTTGAGAAAGCCCACGCCAAACACAGTGAAGACACTGTAAGTCATTGACGGGGGAAGCAGACCTGGAAGTGGCTGTCCCAGAGGGAGACAGGCACAGCTGTGGCTGAGCCAGACGGGTCTAAATCACAAAGCCATTTGCATCTCTCACTGACAACAGGAGAACAGGTGCTTCTACTAGGGTGAAGATGGATTTGTCTGATCCAAGCCACAGTCTGAGATGTCACCTCCTTGCAGTTCAAGGCTTCTGTGAGGAAATGACTTCCAAAGTCCTTGCTTTTCCCACCTTTTCCTCTAAGAGCTCCTGGGACTTGCATTGTCACAGGGCAATTGGTTTGAAACAGATTGACTAGCCTGGGTCATGTTTGCCAACCAGAGATGTGTTAGAACATGCTACGGAGTTTTTCTTGGGGAAACCAATTCCCAAATTGAAGAGCAGTTGGTTTGATTTTCAAGGTCACCACTTAAACTTAATACCTGGTTGTACGGGGAAGGTCTTTCAATGTTTCTGATCCTCATTTTTCTCATCTGTAAAATGGAAAGAATAAGTTTTACCTGTCAGGATTTCTATAAGAATTTCTGGCACAGAAAAAGTGACAATTAAGAAGTTATCATTCATTCAAAGTTCAGTCCATTCCTGTTCCTTTCCTAGCATGCAGGCCATCTGAGTAGACATGAGTTTTTTCATATTGGTATCTTTGCTCCATCACAGTGTTCCTAGCATAGTGCCTGGCAGCTGGTAGATTTTTGAGCAACATCATGTATTTTCATTTTAATTTTAAAAATTTAGAATACTTATATTATAATGAGTGTTGCAGTTTTTCAAATATATATCTGAATTTAAGTAGGTGCCTTGTCAGAAGCAACCACAACTAAGTATTTGGTATTTATCTTTTCTGACTATATGTTATGGGATACCACGTGTATTTGGACAAGCATAGATCGCTTGGTGGTTGAGACACAGATGCTGAACCCAGACTGATGATATTAACCAATAGTGATCTTGGACAATTTAGGTGACCTCTCAATGCCATAGTTTTCCCATCTATGAGAGTCCTGCCTCATTAGAACCACATAGGAGATGAAATTAGCCAATATTTGTAAGATGGGATGGAAAAATCTAGTACATGGTAGCATTATACCAATCAGTTCCATTTTGAAAGTTGGCTTATCTCATTTCAATATTTTATTACAATTTTTCATTTCAAAACAGATTGATCTTTCTAGTACTTTTTAATGGTTTCAGAGAATTGCATTTTGTGAAAATAATTTACTTAATCATTTCCAATTGATGGAAACTTAAGATGGTTCCAACATATATACTGTAATTATGTATCAGCATACTTCTGGGAATTATTTCTGTAGAACATATTCCCTGAAGTAGAGCTGTTAGGTCAAAGGTTATGTGCTTTTAAAATGTAGATAGGTATTGTGAAAATGCCTATCCAACAAAGTTGTCTTAATATACTCCTGATCTGAGTATGTAAAAGTAACTGTATTTTCTACATCACTGTGCTCACACTGGAAATTTTAAACTTAAGTTTTTATTTTTTCTATTTTATAAGAAGTAGAATAAATACCTGTTATACTGTGTGGCTATATACATGCCTGGATGAATGCAACGAGTCAAATCATGAATGATCTTGCATGCCCTGGATTGCTTGGCTTCACCCCACTTCTACCCCCCACCCCATCCTAAGTTTCTCTCAGCCATGAGCTCACAGCCCCATCTCTGCCTACAGCCTAATGGAGTGTGCTGCGGAGCACCCAAAGATTGCCAAGTCGGTGGAGAACTTTGTGAACCTGGTCAAAGGGCTCCTGGAAAAGTTACTGGATTACCGAGATGTGATGACAGATGAGAGCAAAGACAACCGCATGAGCTGCACTGTGAACCTGCTGGTATGTGGTGGGCAGTCCTCTCTTTGTCCTGGTCAGACCAGAGTTCTGAGGGCAGCTTAGCAATGGACCTCCCTTCAGCTCTTGGTAGGGAAGCCTGGCAAATGGCTTTGGCAATTAGACAAACGTGGGCTTGAATCCCTGCTCTGCCATCTGGCTACTCTTTGTCTTGAGTCCTCTCTATGTTTCAGTTTCCGTAAAAATGAAGTGAGAATTATGAGAATCCTCATTAGCATTTAACACCTACCCAGGACAGGAAGATCGTGGTGTAACTGGCGACAGGAGGACCTTAAGAGGCATTAAGCCCAGAGGTCTGATAAGCCATAAAATACATCAGCCATTGAGCAGCTGTAAAGTCTTCGTTTCTCATCTGTACATGGAGAAAATACTTGCCTCTGGTTGCCTAGGTTGTGCAGTCCTTGCCCGTGGTTAAATGCTTAGTATGCGCTAGTTTCCTTCTCCGTGTGAAATGGAGTAACACTACTAAAGCTTACAGAAAACTACTAGAGTTCATGTTAACCAGAGAAACTAATGCCAATCCCAAGATCCTACGCCTTACAATTACACAAGCTCCTACTAGCTAGTCCCCAGATATCTCCGTCCTGTGTTCTGTGACTGTGAAAGGAGATGAAGCCATGATCCTTCCTGTCTACCTCGACATGGTTTAAATGAGAAACGTTACCCAAAGCCTTTGTGGTACCCATCACATCACCCCCTGCCACTCCCAGTGCTTCAGAAATGCATGTCCTGGTCCCCCTCCCCCGGTTCTACTGTGTGACCTCCTTCCCTGCAAGGACTTTTTCTTTTAGACAGTTTAGATATTGCCATTGATTTTCAGGAATGCTAAGGGGAGTTTAAAAATCCTTACTACAGCAAAAAGGAATCCAGTGCTAATAACTCCACCAGGCCCAATTTACATAAGGAACATGAAGAGAGATTTTCTAGGGATTGAGCCATTTCTCTCTAGGTGAGCCAGGAGCTATGTGAAGGGATGACCTTTTGCAGTCAGACTAGGATCACAGAAATTGCTTCAGAAGTGCAGTTCCACGGCAATCTGCCCCTACTAGTTTTTGGTTTAGGTTTCAAACTTGGTATTAGGGAGGGGGCATCTCCCTGGCAAGATGAGGGGACTACTGGTGTCAGGAGAGCTGGATTTCTGGGCGATCTGCCCATCTGCCCCTCCCTGTGTGCCCTGGAATGTGTCACCTGCCTCTCTCTGAGCCTCAGGGACACCTGGGTGCCTTAGATTAAACCAGGGTTTGCCTCTGGTGTGGTTCTCAGATTGGATCAGGCCCTCCTGGCTCCAAGTCTGTATGTTTTAAAATAACATAGAATTAAGGTTTCTGACAATGTAACCTAGGATGCTGCCAATCTAGATGGGCTCTGAACTAATAATAGGCAGCCAGCTTCTTAGGTATGGCAGAGCTTAAATGCCTCACCCATGGAATTCTATCATATAATTCCCGAGAGTTCTGTGCTCTCAGGAGCTATGACCTATTCCTAGGATGTGGATGCTGTCATGTTCCAACACAAGTCCCTGACACCACATGGCCCGAGCTTTTAAAGACTAAACTGGTTGCTTTCAAAGTTGACTTTGTCAAAGCAGACTATCCAATCTTGGCAGCCCATTTCTCAGTCCAGCAACCAGCTCAATTCTATCCTCTAGATTTTGATGGCTGAGATACTTCGTCTGCCCCTTTACAGTCAGGGAAGTGACTTTCTTCTTAACCTCTCCCAGTGAGATTACTGGATGCAGTCAGCAAAGTAAATTTCTTGCTCCCATCTCGGGGTGTCAGATAGGAAACCGCAGGTTTTCTGCCATCTCTGTCATGACACCCTGTACCGCTGCAGCTCTGTCAGGAAAAATGCTCATCACTGTTTTCCTCCTCTACCTAGAATTTCTACAAAGATAACAACCGAGAAGAAATGTACATAAGGTAAGATTTTTGTTTTCCTAAAACTCAGACCTGCTATGTGACTCCCCTTCTCAATACCCATCAATGTCTCCCATTGCTTTTAGCATAGAATTTGAAGTCTTCTTATGGGCTCTTAGGCTCTCTGTGTTCTGAGTTCTATAACTCTTTTTTGATTCTCCTACTATCAGCCCCATAAGCCAACTTGTGAGTCCTCTAACCTGCATGTTGTCCTGCTGTACTCACTTTCCTTAAATGTAAATACATTGTGGGCTGAGTTGTGAGTTACATTTGTTGCAGGCTGGCATGAAGAAGCACTGTGCTGTCCACACACTTGGTGAGACCATTGAACAACCTAGTTTTGAGGGGAATAAAAATACCTTATTGTAGGAGGCCTGCTTCTCCCTGCACACTTAAAATATATTTATTTGTGTATATTATTGTATTTTTTCTCATTACAAAAATAATGCTTTTTATCAAAACAAAAAAAGACTCATAAAATACAGACACGCAAAACAGAGAAATAAATTCCCATAATCCATACTTTCAGGCCTTTTTATGTTTATATATACATTTGATTCTATGCATATTTTGCTTTTTGCAAAAAATAGAATTATATTACTAATAATTTGTTCCTTGCTCTATTTTTTCACTTGACAAGACTTCTATGCCAACAGATGTATTTCACCATCATTTTTAATGAAACTATAAAATTTCCTTTCAGGAATGTGCCACAATTTACATAGCCAGTCCTATATTGTTGAACATTTAGGCTATTTCCAACTTTATTTCTACAATAAATCATATAAAAACAGAATTTTAAGGTATATTTCTTTGAGCATATCTTTCTGAGGCCTGAACACATTGAAGAAACCAGCAAGAAGGAAAAGAAACTACGTTTACAAGCTTTTTGGTTGATACTATCGAAGAGCAGAGACTTCAAGTCTAGTTCACATTGCTATTACTACAAATATTTTTAGGCCCTTAGTTTAACATTATTCTAGAAGCAGAAACAAGTATTCATAAAAAGTAGTTCTATGTATTTTCCTGAACATTGTTTATTTATAACATCATTAGGTATAACTTACCATGTCAGTACAAGGCTTCGGGGCCCTTGCTTTGAGGTTTTCCTTTCTGTAGAATGTTTCTGTCCCACCTTCTGTTTTGAAGATTAAATGAGATGCTATAGATAACGAGCCTGTCACATGGTTCTCCCATTCAACTGCTTTCTTCTCCTTCTCATTTTAGAAACACAGATGGTGAATGCCAGACCTCCGTAAGCTTAGAGATTTGGAGTCTGTAGTAATCTAAGAAAGCCATATTGGCCCAAACCAGACACTGCAAACACAAGTATAGTCTGAAAACCTGTTCTCTTTGGCAGGCATAGTATTTAAAAATATTTTTACATGGGTTGCCAAATTTTTTGAATCTAGAGATTTTACAGAAGAAGCAACATGCTTGTCTTCCAAAAAAGCATGGAAGGCACCACAACACTGGACCTTCATCCCATTCTAATAACGCTGAATCTATTCTCTATGGCACTGCACCTCCCCACCTCACTCAAGTGCCTAGAGGTGCTCCCTATAGGGCTGCCTCCCCCAGGGTTTTGAGGCCTAGACACCTAAGGGGCAAAAAGATGAGGGATGGAAAGAAAAGAAAAGGCAGAAGGAAGCCATGTATGTATGCACAGAGGTCTGCAAATTCTATACTCTACCTGGAAGTCGTATGCAATTTCACTGATAACTCTGATCAGCAGATCATTGTAGGAGACCAGGAAAAAGAGAGACCACTCCTGTAGAAAGAGAAACAATTTGGTTGAAACCTGCTTCTATCTTTTTCTGGCTCTGGCCATTTTAACATAGATCTTTTTTTTTTTTCTGATCCAAGAGTTTTCCTGGAAGAATAAACTGATAATAAAGCAACTGTTCATTGAATGAATGAATGAATGAATCTTTCTACTTGGATGCTTCACTACTCATACCCACCCCCTTTCAGTACCCAGCTGAACTATCAGAATAGAATCCTTTCTGGAAACCCCTCCTCGCACTTGGATAATCCCACTCTTAGTCAGTAAATTTTTCCCTCAAAATATTTATCATGCCTACATCTTTTTCAATTATTCCCTTGATGATTTGACTCATATCTGTCTCCTTTAAGCTTTGAACCCTAATGACAGAGCCTAACTCAGCCACCATTTACCTCTAATGCCTGGCACAGCCTGGGTGCTCAGTACCCAAGATGAATAAAAGATCACTAGAGTATCCTGGTTCACTAACTCTCAAATAACTACTAAGTGGTCCTTCTTCCCCTCCAAATTCTTGGTAGTCCCTACTCAGTCCCCACCCAGTCAGTGTTCAGGCTACTTACACTGGACCCACCAGCTGTAATTTTGCATATTAGCGCTTCTCTTCATGAGCTCTGTGCAGAGAACCTTTCCCTTAACAGGAACCTCAGCCTTAGCACCAACGCTTGTGTTGAATGCAGATGGCTGAGGGTCCTGTCTCCCCAGAGGGAGGCAGTGGGTCAGGGTAAATGTGCCTAGCAGTCTCAAAAGGCAAACTCAGGCTTCTTCTTTACTCCAGATTGTGAAGAATTAGATGTAAATAGGTGTCCCTAGTGGCATGCAAGTCACCAAATAATGGCCAATGTGTGGTTCTTTGAACCAATGGTGGTTCTTTTGCTGTGGATTCTGTCTCCAGAAGAGGCAGGGGAATGTTTTATAATGAACCTAGTACACCATGATAATAGATAACAGCTGTCATCGCTTATTGCCAGCTACAGCCTGATCACTTTTAGTGTATACCCACATTTATTAACAGCAGTTCTAGCAGCCCCTGACAGAGCCTTTTGTATGTAACACATGGTTTTCTTGGTCTGTTTTATGCTGAGCAACTCTGTAAATTCATAGGTTGTTGTCATTTTACAGATGAGGTAACTTTGTACCATCTAAGGTACAAAGAAGTTAATAACACTTCCCATTAATACCAATTATGAATCAATTATTTAAGAGTTTACCATAGCTCACTTCCTCTTTTGTCCTCAGTATCTTCCAACTGAATAGTTATCTTAACGCAAAGAACTGGAATCTCACTTTGCCAAGGGGAAAGGAGATACAAAGGTGATTGTGGTTGAACAATGGATTCTTCTTGAGAGCTCGAGGCTTTCCTACGCACACCCATTCCTCAGGCCCTGGCCTCCATCCCTTTGCACTTTCTACTGAAGAGAAGGCTCTTTGTGGTCATGATGACTTACTTCTGTCCTGGAATCAGAATGTCCTGGAATAAGTGTCCAGATCACAACTCTGCTTCTCCGTTTATTGGCAGATGACTTTGACCAGTGATCTGTCTCTCTTTTCTTTGTTTCTCTGCCTTGTCATATCACATTTACCAGACGCTTCAGTATCAATTTTAATCCTGTCCGGATTGGCCCCTAACTTCTGCAGGCCTTGGTTTATCCATCTGAAAAACGGGAAATCCAAGTAGGCGCATCTCACAGGGTCGTCGTTAGGATTAAATAGTCCAAGTCATCTAAAGCACTTAACATAGAACCTGACACATACGGAGTACCAAACAAATGCTAGATTCTGTTATTATGATCCATGCAGAGGGCTGATTAGCCAGGGTGGAAGACGCCCCCGTAACCTGAAGAGGTTTCCAGTCATCCTGTCCTTCCCAGATGTCTCCTTATCCAAAGTGCACCTGCTAATTCAGTGTGTTTTCTCCCCATCAGGTATCTATACAAGCTCCGTGATCTTCACCTGGACTGTGACAATTACACAGAGGCTGCTTACACACTCCTTCTCCACACCTGGCTTCTCAAGGTACTGTCCCTTTGAGTGTAGAAGATCCATGCTGGGATCCCCCAGGGGCCTTTCTAGTAAGTTAAAGGGTCAGGAAAAAAAATGAAACACCAGCCAAATGATATTTGTTTTGCTCAGTGTACCCCAAACCTTGACCAGGCAGGCTGGTTTTCTGCCCTACTTCCCCGAGTCATACATAGTTTGGTGACCTTTACCTTTAGCAGGAGCAACCTGCAAGCCATGTTTTGCAGTGTTGTATAGCATCCAGACTGTCATCAGTGACAAATCCTGGGCATTCCCACAGAGCTGGGTTTCTTCCCTTGAAAACTGTGCGATAGTTGACAAAGTCAGAATGATCTGCTTTGTCTTTTGAAATGCTGGGACCGTGTCTGGTCAGGATTTAGAGAGAACCCCATAGACTACACATGGTGTGCCAACAGAAAGTCAGATAAGCACCTCTTCATGAACACGAGGAAGCACTTCACATGTGGAAATTGCAGGTTGGCCTCTGTCTGACCAGGAACACCCAGAGTCCCAGGACACCAGCAGAGCGTGTCTGCAGAACTACAACTCACTCCACATCAGTGCAGTTCAAATATCGAGGTTGACTTGCTTGTCTATACTGGACATCGGAGCTGCCGAAGGGCAGTCTGGGAGGGCAGCCCCTCCGGTGATACCTTGAGCTTCTGAGGTTGAGAGAAAAGAAATGGGAAGGACGAGGACTAGGAAGCTGGTTTCTACCTTTAATTTTGGGAAGACACCTATCTTTGACGACCTCTTAGCCCCATGTGACTCTGTGTCCTCCCTTCACAGTGGTCAGATGAGCAGTGTGCATCACAGGTCATGCAGACAGGCCAGCAGCACCCCCAAACCCACCGGCAGCTGAAGGAGTCCCTCTACGAGATCATCATAGGCTATTTTGACAAAGGAAAGGTAATCTGACTTGGGTCCTCCTGTCTCTGTGAGGCTACTGGCCATAGGAGGGACAATTCTTTCCTATACCCTATATCCAATCTATCCTCAGGTCTGGTCAGCTGCCCCCAAATCCTAAATCTGATTGCTTCTCTCCATGTTCTTTCTATCTTCACCCAAATGGCCAACATCACTCACCTGTACACCTTCAATGGTTCCTAAACAGTTTCCCTGCTTCCTCTATTGCCCTTAATAAATCATCGTCAATATAAAAAGCGAGATGATTACAAAATGTCTGTTGGAGCATGCCATTTGCCTGTTTATCTATGATCATTTCAAGGACTCCCCCATTATACTTAAATAAATGACACAATCCTTCCCATGATTTAAAAGGCTGTGTGCACTGTGTCCTGGTTATCTTTCTCATTTCATCCCTGCCGGAGTTCCTCTAGCTCACACATACTGTGCCAAAGTCTTTCCAACCTCAGGCCTTTGTATTTGCTTTTCCCAGCATGGATCATTCTTCTGTCGATGCTCAGTGCAAGATTGGTCCTTCTCACTGCCTTGGATGGGTTTTGAATGTTACATTTTCACGTAGGCCTTCCTTTACTGCCTCCAAGTAAAGCAGCAGCACCCCTGCCCACAGTCACTCTTCTTGCTTTCTTGAAGCCCTCATCACTTATCATTTTGGCTTATTACCTGCTGTCCATTGTAGAATGCCATGAGAACAAAACTTTCACTATCACATTTATCCCATTCACTATCATCCGTCATATTTCCTGACAGATGCCTGGAGTCTAGAAGAGAACCTGACACACAGAGGGACCAATTAATATACATTGGGTAGAACAATGTATCTAATGGCTGAATGACATCGTGGTGACACCATTGATCTTTCAACAGCAAGGGTTCCTGGTTGGGTTGGGCAGACCAGGTGGTGCTACCTAGCTCCACCTTCCACAAAACCCGCAGAATGGCCATCATTTATCCTCTAGGTATTGTGGCATGGCAGCTAAGTGCCCAGACTCTGGAGCCAGACATTTGGATTCTGCTCCTTGCTTTTCTCCTACCTACAGTTGGCTTCGCCTCACCAAGACTCCAGTTCTTCATTTATCATAGCGAGATGCAAAAGTACCTGCTTTCTGGTTATAGGGTGAAAATGAGATGAGAAAACACACAGAGCACCTAGCATAGGAATGGGTGCATGGCGGTAGCTTGTTAAACGTTAATTATCATCTTTATTACCTGGCTCCTCTTTGTGACCTGGCTTCTCTGTGCCCAGCCTCCCCTGTGAGTTGCAAGACCTCTTACAGCTCATAAGGACATTTTCAACACTTAATGCTGGTCAGTCCTGTGGCTACAGCTCATTGCCTCTGTCTTGGTCTGATCTCCCCGCTTTCCCTGAAAAGATAAAATGAGGTAATGTCTGTAGAAGGGCTTATAAATCGCCAAGGGTAGAGCAGTTGGAGTAGACTGTTTTATAATTTACAATTTTGAGCTTCTTGAGGGCTGAGACTCTGCCATTACTTGAACCTCCTGTCCCGCTGATTGTCAAATCAAAGCTTCCTGTTCATTGGCTGCTTAAGTCTATCACAGGGCAACAACTCTAAAAAGACCTGTTGAGCTTTGTTCTCAGCAAGACATTTAGTCTGACCCACTCCGTGCTGAGCAGAGAGGACAAAGGCAGGAGCTCCAAATCCAAGAGCTGCTGTCTAGTTGCCAGTCACCTGGTATGTTGTCCTTTGATGGCAGAGAAGGCAAGGAAACAGGCTGGTGCCAAAGTAGAGAAGACAAGTACAGCTTACCTTGAAAGCCACTTCTGGGGAAGCGTCTAGAACAAAGTCCAAACTTTTGTAGCACTCTCTTCAGCTTTCTTTCTTGACATTTCCTCAGGGGATCATTACTGCAGATATTCAATGGCTTGCCAGCCCACAAATCTGTCTTGTCATCACCCAACGGATGGCTGTACCTCCCTCAAAACAGTTACATCTATGATGCCACTGCTTTACCCATGCTGCCATGACAACAGACAGTTTTGTCCATCTTTGCATCTCCTCCATCCCTGCCAATAAACACATTAGTGCCTGTGAGCATGCTCAGAACACAGCAGCTGCTCGGGGATAAGTATATGAGGATCAGAGAGATCAGTGACTGTCTGATCTCCCAGGGGTCCTGGGAAGAAATTCTGGCACCTGATCTTCTGCCCTGCCCCTTCCCTGCTCTCCTAGTGGTCTCTCAATGTACAAGGACAGAACTTTTCTTTTTCCTGTTTGTATTAATGGTGACATTTGGAAAGAACAAAAAAAAAAAAAAAAAAAAAAAGCACCACTTGAACCAGCTAAACAATCTCCTGGCCCATCCTGGGACATTTCCACAGCTTTCTTAATCAGGTTGAACCCTGCAGACGTGGTTCCTCCTGGCACATAAAGCATTTTAATGCTGCACACTAAGCTGTCTGCCAGTTTACAGCCACTGCTCCTCCGCTCAGCACTTGGTTTTATTTATTTTTATGCTTGGATGCAGAGAGAGCACTTTTGTTACAGAGCTCACACTGCGTTTTGGCGACCTCCTCTGCCCCACCCCACTCTTCTCCCCCACCCCACCCCCAGCTTCTCTGTTTAGGTGTATTCATGTGATGAGTATTCTTTGAAATTCCCAGACCTCCGATCTATCTTGCGCCTTCACTACCTGTCTGAGGCCGTTCCTGATCATTCCCCTCAGTCTCAGATTGTGGGATGCTCTTGACTTCTGGCTTAAACAGAGCACAGAAAAAATATGTTCCCTAAGTCCTGAATTGATTTCTTCAGGTTTTGTTCTCTGGGGGGGGGGGGGGGGGGGGAGCAGTACTGAGGATTGAACTTTCACACTTAGCTACATCTCCAGCCCTTTTTAAAAATTAATTCTATTTTGAGACAAGATCTTATTAATTTGCTAATTTGCCCAGGCTGGGCTCAAACTTGCAATCTTCCCTTGTCAAACTCCCAAAGTTCTGAGATTATTTGCATGTGCCATCACACCTGGATGCAGAAAAAAGTGGTTTTTAAAGAAGAACTACTACAAAACAGTTTTAATTATGTTTTAAATACTCTAGTGCCACCCTCTGCATGCTGTCCCTTACTAATTCTTGCAGCCAGATCACCCCACTAAGAAGTAATAGGGCTGGCAGTGGGAAAGATCACAGAAGTAAAGGTCGAGAAAATGAGGTTTATTCCCAACTATGTCCCCTAGAAACTCTGTGACCCCAGGCCACTTGTTCATGTCTCTGTGAACCATCTCTTTAGAAGAGGGACCAAAACCTCCCTGCCCAGCCTGCATACAGGGGAAAATTGAGGAAGTCAACAGTTTAATAATTTCCTAAGCCTTTATAAGGTAAAGAGTGGAGTCATACCCGCCAAGGATTGGACCTGACCCTGTTTCTGGTTGGGCGTACGTTATGGTTTGGATCTGGACTGACCCCACAAAACTTTATGTATTTGGATGTAGTGGAATACCTATGAAACTAGACCTGGGGCAGGTTGCATTGACTCTGTTTCTCAGCTGGGACATGAAGCTGTTATTAGAAAGAATCAGAAAGTGTCTGAATAAGTATTTATCCTACTCCATTATTTATCAAGAAGGTAGGATGAGAGTCCAGAAAAGGTCATCTCCCTGGGAAGCCCAGATCTTTCTCTGTGGGGTGTGAGTCGAGGATGGGCGAGACTTTCAACTCAGTCCCGGGGGCCACAGCTGGCTCAAGACCCTTCCTCATGACCTTTGTTGTTGGGACTTTTGTGTAGATGTGGGAAGAGGCCATCAGCCTGTGCAAGGAGCTGGCAGAACAGTACGAGATGGAGATTTTCGACTATGAGCTGCTCAGCCAGAATCTGGTAAGGTGTCCCTAGGGCAGGCTGCCTGTCTGCAGTCTGTATGCTCAGAGTCTTGTTCTCCACAGAATCAGGAAGAGGGAGACAGGAAGCCTGACAGGGTTAGCAAAACAGGAAAAGAACAGAAGTAGGCCCGAATGAGCTGTGCAGAGCATCTCCCTTCCAGGTGGTCAGATGGAGTGTTTACTACCTGCACAGCCTGGGCACGGGTACTGCCTCTTGCTGCTGCTGCACACCCAGTAAACTGTGTGTTCCATTTGCAGTAAAACTTCCACAAATCACTAAACCAATTAAATAAAAACACAAATTTGTGCTTTTTGGTGAACAGATAAATCACACTCAGATGCTCCCCATCTGGCTTCTCCCATCGGCATCTTGATGCTTGGGCCTTAGTCGGGGAGGGAGAACGTGGGGGCGGCAGGCTACCCGCTTGTGTGGCAGGAGCCAAGACTTGGCAGGGAGCTGGCTTATGCAGGAAGATGCAGAAAGTTTTGGCTGCTCTCCTCTCCACAACCCTTACATAGTTTCTGGTTGCCTTAGTACCAGGACCCCAGGACATCTTCTCAATCCATTGAGGGAGGGCCAGCCCAGACATTTCCAGGAAACTCTAAAGTGAGGGCCAGAATATTAAGTGAGGGCTGATAGCATTTTGGCGGTGGGAAGGGCAAGTATGGTGATTGTGTTAAAAGCAATTGAGTTGTTAGCTGTTTTACTGTATATAAGATATGATGCAGAAACACACGTTTCTTGTGACACTAAATATCTGCCACGTTGTTTCTGACATAATGATAATGACTTAATTATGATTTCTTTGAACTGAGTATGCCTTGGACATACCTCTGTATTATCACAGTTGTTTTCTTTTCTTTCAGATCCAGCAGGCAAAATTCTATGAAAATATCATGAAAATCCTCAGGCCCAAACCAGACTACTTTGCTGTTGGGTACTATGGCCAGGGATTCCCCTCCTTTCTGCGAGTAAGTTTGGAGGTGACCCAGACGTTATAGTGGAGTCCCAGGGCCTGGACATCCAAGCTGTCTTTCTGTGATTTGGGAATCAGCTTGCATTGCAGAAGCTAAGCTCTCCAATTTTCAAGCACTGCCACCATCCCCAGTGGATTCCTCAATCATGCCTCTCATTCTAATTGCTAGCATCAGTCACCCACTGTGTTTCTCTGCATAGCAACTACAGCTGCCTCGAGGTAGTGAGCTCCCTGTCACTGGTATGAGGAAATTCGAGAGGAGCTGGAGTATGTCTGCTACCAAGGAGAACAGCTGCTACTAGATCAGTAGTTCTGAGTCCTCAGACCTTGTGATCACAGGACCCCTTTGCTCTCTTAAGTTATTAAAGACTACCAAAACCTCTGTGTTTGTAGACCATCTCTGCATACATGCATCAGATGAAACATAAAAACTAAGACTTTAAAATATCTGCTAGTGTATTTGAAAACAATAATTAACGTATCACAAAATGTTTTTATGATGTTATGTTTTAAGGAAAAATACACATTTTTCCATTTAAAAAATTAGTGAAACAAGCAAGAATGTTTTGTAGTCCTCAGATCTCTTTATCGTCTGGCCTAACAAAAGACAATCAGATTCTCATATCTGTGTCTTTAGTGTCTCACAATCACATATCACAACCCCATTGTTCTATCATATATTCACAGAGAACAAGAATGAAAAATCCAAATAACAGCATTAATATGAAAATATTTTTGACATGGTGAGTCCTTGTAAAGGTCTTGGGGACCCTCAGGGACCCCTAGAACATTTCTGGATTGCTGCTTCAGTGGTTCATCTATCCCCAGTGTAGAGTTGGGTCTATCCACTGATAAGTCTTCTTTTAGTCTATGAATCTGTGGTTCAAATCTGGAGCCAAGGAGCTAAAAGAAAAAAGCAAACCTGATTTCCAACCCTAAATAAACAGTGCAGTTGAGGAGATAAATCATGTAGAAGTCGTGGGGACTGATGGGAGTGAACACTGGAAAAGCCAGGCAAAGAATGAGGGAATGAGGTTCTCTGGATAAAGCAAAGGTGATTTCCCAAACTTTATCCCACATCATAGTCTCATGGGGGCTTGTTAAGAATATCTCATCCACGACCCCACCTCTGTATAGTCCATTTTAGCAGGCTTGAGGTGTAACCTTGGAATCTGAATTTTTCAAGGTCTCCTAGGCTCCCCTGGTAACCAGCTAGGGTTGAAGTGCTGACACGTAGAGGTAAGTGATAGATTGCATTTGGACATAAAACTTAGAGCCATTAAGGTGGTACTGACAGTATGGATATGATCTAGAACTAGGTTTATCAGCCCCTGCCCTGTTGATATTTTGGGCCTGATAATGACTTTTTATGGGGCTATCTTGTGCACTGTAGGATATTTAGTGCAGCATTTCTGGCTTCTAGCCTAGTGCTCAGTAGTACTCCTTAGCCTCTGTTGTCATAGTCAAAAATGTTTCTGGACATTACCAAAGTCCCCTTGATGGAGGGTGAAGTAAAAATGTGTTTCCAGGGGTAAAGGACAAGGAACCCTGGAATGAAAGACCTGAATGTTAGTTCCTACCAGCCTACATGGCCTGTTAAAGGCAGGAGGGAAGTTTATGGCACATAAACAAAAGCACGGCTTTGACACAGGGAATCCTGACACAGGAATTACTCTGGACATGAATCACGGATAGCTGGATGAAGAAAATTCTGAGCATCCACAATCTTTCCTTCATTTAGAACACGGCTCTTCAAAGAAGCATTATACCCAGATACCTCCATGAGTTGAACTATTTCTCCCCTGGCAAGGAAACTTAGGGAGGGGAGAGTTAACCAAAAAAGATTCAGCCGCAAGTTCCTTTCACAAGCCACTTGGCTTTGATTGGGCCCAGTCCTTCAGACCAGGGCCTGTCATATTTGATGGGTGTCATCTTTTTTGCAGAACAAGGTGTTCATCTACCGTGGGAAGGAGTATGAGCGGAGAGAAGACTTCCAGATGCAGCTCATGAGCCAGTTCCCCAACGCAGAGAAGATGAACACTACTTCTGCTCCTGGAGATGATGTGAAGAATGCTCCAGGCCAGTGTATCCTTAAGAGCACCCATCCAAGGGTCAGGTGTAAGCCCTGTGAGCACCTTAGCCCTGTGAGACTTCAGCCTTTAAAGCTCACAGCTGCTGCCAGAATGACCACAACATGCCAATTTTAACACCCAGTGTGGGGTCAAAGCATTCAACTCATTCTTGGTGGAGAACCAAGGATGTCAGGTATTGACACACGTGCATCCTGTCCCTGTAGACACAACCACTGCATATTCAAAATATTTGGGGGGAAAATTGGGTCTGTAATAAACAGGTGCAGACCTGTTTACCTTGTCATCATCTCTCAAACAATACAGCAGCACTTACATTGTATTGCATATTAAAAGTCATGTGGAGATTACTTAATGTATACAGGAGGGTGTGCAAATACTACACCATTTTATTTAAGGAACTTGAGCTTCCTTAGATTTTAGGACTCACAAGTTACTGGAACCAGCCCCAGTCATTCCATTACTGGGTGTTCTACAAGTCACACACATTGATGATTTCAGTAACTTCCTCATTCGTTCACCTTCATAATAAATGCTCTCCAGCCCTGACTATGTAAAGCATCGCACAGGGTTCTAATTACAAAGTGCTCTCACCTTCAGGGAGCTGAGAGGGTAGCAAGTAAAAGGGAGGCTAAGTGACTAGTGGCGCGGCTAGTTATTGCTTATAAAGATAGCCTTGTGAGGGGGAAGCCCCACAGGGCACTGTCGTTGGAGAGGAGATGTGGCTTCCTCATCCAAGAAGATGGGCAATACAAATAATGAGCCAGAACTTAGCAGAGGTGGGGAGGAGTCCCTGGCAGAGGGGAAGATGCTGGTACACAAAAGCCTGTGGTGAGGTACACGGCAGGTTCTAAGGGCTGAAATGAATCTGTATTACTGTGATAATAAGACCACAGCTCCCAGGTGGCCTGGGAGGCTGTCCATGAACTGAGCCCTGCCTGGCTGCCGTCATCACCTCTAACTCCTCCTCCTTTCTTTTCGTGTGCTGCTGGCCTTACCAGCCTCCTTTCGGTTGCTAAGCAGATCCACTTATTGCCACCTAGGGGCCTTCACCTTCTCTATTCCCTCTACTTGGAAGGCCCTCGCCCCTGTTCTTTATGCAACTGGCTTCTACTCACTGATCTCATCTCAGCTTGCTGGTGCCTCCTAGAAGAGGCTTTCCTTGCTCACTTTACCTAAAATGGCCTTTCCGAGCTTCTTATAATCCTGTAATCTACTTGTTTTCTTTGGACCTCTATCTGGCATTACCTTGTGTGCTTTTTAAAGGTATGTGGATGTAAGGGGAACCATTGGCTCTATTAGAAAAGATATTCATTCCGTCTCGTTTCCTGCACTGCTCTCCCTTCTGCTACAGTGCCTGGAACAGAGCCCACACTCAGTAAATATTTGTTAATTAATAGAAAAAAAAAGAAACAGAAAGCAAAAAGACAGAGACAGGCAAATGAATAGAGAAGAAAGAAGGGAGGTGGGAGTACCAGGGCACGTGAAGTACCCAGAGCCGGCAGAGGTCATGTGAGATGAGCCCGGTGAAAGGGTGCTGTGGAGGGGGCAGCTGAGCGCACATGGTGAACCTCCAGAGGGCATGGAGCAGACACCAGGCATGAGGCAGCATATGGGTGACAGGGAGCACATAAATGCCAAGATAAGTCTGTCTGTTGAGCCAGGAAGCACATTAACCCAGCCTGGCTTTCTACATTGCATCCTTAAGCACAGATTAAGTTACAGCCTTGAAAATGGGGTTGACAGGTTGCATGGCTGGTCTGCTAAGTCTGCTGAACCTTAATCCAAATATTTTCCCTCGAGTGATAAATATTCATCTGTAACCTTTTCATTATGCTTGCTGCCCTTCATGCCTGCTCGACCATGGGTATTTGCAAGAGGAAATGCAACTGGTAGTGGAACTGGCTTGTTACAAATGTGAATTTGGTTGCAGACGAGACATGGGATTAGTACGAAGGCCGTGCCAAGTGGATATGTTGGTGTTGAACAGCGGTATGGCCTTTTAACTTGGAGTAGAAGACAGAACATGGGTTTCTGAGATGTGACACCGTATTTAGGAGTCTGAGGCCTGGATCAACACAAAGAGCTAGGTTGCAAAGAAAAGGGAAAGGGCTGGCATCTGCTAAATATCCTCTTCACGACAGAGTGCTTTTAACCACAGTTTTTTTAAGCCCTCTAAATGCTGTAAGCTGGGTATTAGTTTTTCTGATTTCAGAGAGAGGAGATGTGTGAGGCAGAGAGACAAAGCAATTTGCCTATGTTAGAAAGCTGGTTAGAGATGGCGTTAGTATTTGAATGCCAAGATCTGTCTGTCCCAAAACCTGTGTTCTATTTCACCATCTTTTAAAAAAGTTTTAACTATGCACTTTACACATACTGCTTGTATCTTTTCCCTATAGCAGTCCTAGGAGGATTACTGAGTAGGGTTGCCCTCTGTGTTTTGCTAATAAGAAAGCTGAGGCCCAAAACTTCAGCCATTTGCAAAAGACTATGACTAGGAAGCAATGAAGCGGAGCTAGGATTTGAACTCAAGCGTGCTTTTTTCCCCAAAATCTTGTATTCCTGTTACTCCTTTGTTTTTACTTGTTAAACATTTCACAGGTAGTTTGGGAAGATCTCGTGTCTCCTCACTTCACATCCAGGTGAGGGAAGATAGATAGCGAAGGTCTGTGTCAGAAGGCTGCTGGACCACCTTCCACGGACAGATTCAGTCCATGATATGAGAATCCAGCCTCGCGTGCTCCTCGAACAACTCACGTGGACTGATGTCACGGGCTTCTCTAGGATAGTCTGGTTTTCCTCTGGGATTAAGGCCAATGGATAGAACAGTAGACATGGCCCACAAACTTCTCTAAAAGAGGGATTGACAAACATTTCTGTGAAAGATCAGTTAGGGAATATTTTAGGGCCATGTACCCTCTGTCAGAGCTATGCGACTGCTGTGATGTTGGGAGATCAAGCCATAAGACACAACATAAATGTATGGGCAAAGCTATGTTTTAGGAACATTTTATTTATAGGCATTAAAATTTTGAATTTTATGTCATTTTATGTGTCACAAAATACTCTTTTGAAAATATAAAAATTATTCTTAGCTTGTAGACTGTACAAAAACTAGTGTTGAGCTGGCTTTGACAAATGGTAGTTTGCCTGCTCCTGTCCTAGGCTTACTAAAGAATAATTTCCTCTCATATTAGACTATTGGACATAGGGCTTAAGAAAGAAAATATTTTTTCTAAAGTTTATAGGAATGTTTCCATTGAAATTGACTTGGGTTAAGCATTGTCTTCTCTCTGAGAAATCCCCATTCCATGTGGAAATACTCTTCAGAGTTAAAAACCATTAAATTTCCAATATGTTTGCATAGCGTAAACTTTTTAGGAGCAACCGAATTTAATTTTGAATTATGTTTTGGCCATTTCTTATGTGTGGAAGAATCACAGTTAATGACGAAAAAAATCACAAAATGTGAGGATGAAAGTAGCATAGGAAAGAAAAGGACTGTGAAGAGCAGGGTGTGTAGATCCTAAAATGTAGGCATGCCGTGGAGTGCCACAGGATAGGGTACAGCTCCTACCTGGGGGTGCACTTAGTGTTCAGGGACTGTAAGACTTACTTTTGCTCACAGTGGTGACAGAAATGTTCTAAGGAGATGGAATAGTAGAATCTTTTGGTTTTCCAGAGATAATAGTGGAAAAATAGATTAAAGCCAGTTGGACCATATAAAAGCCAGCAAGAGTTGTTCTTGGTTCCTTATTTAAGATCAGGTCCAGGGGAAGATATTTGAAGTTATGATGGTCTTTGGATTAATAAGAGGAAGTAAAAAAAAATGAACACCTAGAAAGAGAAATGAAAAGAGAAGAGATGGATGGTAACGAAAGGGAAGTGGTTTTCAGAGATGGGGACCAGTGACCACAGGCTTATGTTCATTTTATTTACTGTGTTACTGGCTTAAAATTAATAGAGACAGATCTAGAATAGACAAACAAAGCTCTAGCCCACATAGCTTCTCTTGTTCCTGTGCCTGTGGTAGACGTCGCAAATTGGTGGCAGGCATCACTTACCAATCGTGGAACCCTTTCCTGCTACATCTGGACAGTATCCCTTCAATCCTGCTGCAGGTGATTGCTTTGAAACTCTCAGAGTTTGTGTGCAAAGTGCCATCATATGCATGTTCTAGAGCAGCCCTTGTCAAACCTCAACATGCGTAAGAATCATCCAGAGATTTTTAAAAATAAAGATTCCCAACTCTGAAAGTCTGAGGTAAGAACTGAGATTTGCCACTTGAGGGCTATCCAGAGAACTAACTTTAAGTAGCAAGTCTAGAGTGAAAAAAAATTGAGGGGAAGGATGAAAGCCCTAAAGGCAAATCCACAGTCTGTGAATGCTCAGCAGGTTACTGGGCTTCTGTGAGCTCAATGTGGACAATTTAGGGCAGTAATGCCATCCAGTGGCACTGGAGAGAATAAATGAGACCACGGGGAGATGAGCTCGACAATTGATGGGTAGCTGTAAATTCATTAGATTGAATTATTGTTAATGATAATATAGCAATGGTAATCATGATTAAATACCACTAACTAACTCTGCCAGCAGGAACAAAACCCTGGGATAGTGTTGCAATGTGACAGGCAGTTCTGATAAGGGCCGTGGTCACTACAAACAGGTCATTAGGATCTAGTTGCAAACTTGAAATTGATCATTCAGTAAAAAACATGAACAAGAAGAGCTGGCTTGAAAACACTCCATAAGGATTTGCTATATTTGGAACAATATCTGAGGCCAACAGACATGTTTCAGATCCTTAACTTCAGGGATTCCAGACATCCAGTGTTTCACAGTCCAGCCTGTCCTGGATGAACATCCCAGGTTCAAGAACAAGCCAGTGCCTGACCAGATTATAAAGTAAGACCTACAGACCATTGGGAAAAGGAAGAAAGCTCCATGGGACCATCGAACTGAGCTTCTGACAGGACAGGGCCTAGTGTCCTCCTCTGCCTTAGCTAATCTGCCTCTGCCTTCTCTTTTTGGGAGAACTACCCCAGTTAGAAAAGTTCTGGCCCAGAGAAGACTGAAACCAGAGATGAGCAAGAGGGACAGTGCTAAGACTAGCTTCGTGGCACAATGAATCCTCAGTAGACACTGATAGAGTTACTAAAATGATGTGGAGAACTGCTGTTCAGACTGATCCCAGAATTGCTACTCAGATCCTGCACTGACAGAGTATAGGCCAGGCAGAGTGGGGATAGAAACAGAACGGCCTTGGGCATGCTGATCATATCTTTTCAGCATTGGGTAAAGTCATACATTGACAAGAAGAATGAAAGCAGGTCTCAATCTGTCTGATACCAAATTATAAGGTCATTTATAAGTCAGGGAGGTGGGGGAGGGCACAAAGTTGCACTCCTCTACCTCATCTTTTGTTTCCCGGGTCCAGACACTGGGTAGAGTACATGAGAGTCTTAGAAGTGCTCCCTTCTGCGTGGACAGCCGATAACAGACACTCCTTAGGAAGTGGCAGGGCCCTTTGCTACAAAGAGAGACTGCCCCTCCGGCAGCCTCACGTCAGTACCGCAATGGGCAAGAGTTGCTCGGCTTGGATTTGAGCCTCCCCTTACTCACTGTGTCAGGTACACTGGGCAGGGACAATAGCTCTACAGCTGTTATAGCTCAGGGCTCTGCTGGCAATATTGTCAGATCCTTGCTCGAGATTCAGAAATAATGATTTGGGGGAAAACCGGGACTCCAAAAGAAATCTTTGAAGGATACCCCTGGGATGTTAAACTTAGGTATATCTAGGTGCTTCAGTGGGGTCACAGCATATGAGGATGCAGGCATCCTATGCACATTAATTCCAAATCTAGCTGCTTGGGTATACTCTGGATGTGCTTTTATGAAGGCATAAAAGCAGTCTACCTTCTAAGTTGCCCAGTCAGGGCAGACTGGGCAGGAACTGCTCTAATGAGGCCCAGAACATATTCTCTGATCTTTAGGCTGCCACAAGGACTCCCCCAGACCTGACATGTACTGTGACAAGCTTCCCCAAATACTGTAGGAGTAGAGCAGGGGTCAAAAATCTGGGTATGGCTAGCAAAAGCCTCAGCTTCTACCTATCTTTCAGCTTTTACAAATCCAACTACGTGCAAAGGTTCCACTACTCCCGACCCGTGCGCAGGGGGACCGTAGACCCTGAGAATGAGTTTGCTGTGAGTATCTCCCCTGCCTGGGGCCCCCTTCAGTAATGAGTGTCCATGGATCAGCCCAGAATGGGAGGGAACTCAATCTCAAATCCAAGAAAATGAAACTGACATCCATGAATATGCGGACACTAGTTACCCAGTCTCTTCTCTGGAGTTTTCTCATTTCTTGAGCATTTTCCTTCCGTGATGTGACCTGAACCTCGTGCCAGATGAGTGGGTCAGCCACAGGGCATTTAGGAATTTCTAGGAAGTAGAACCTTCAGGGGGTGAAGAGGTGTGGATAAAGTCAACCTTACAGACTTCTGACCAAGAAGTCAGAGTGGCTCAGTAAACAGTGTCCCCCACATGCTAGTCCCTTGTATATGTGTTTGCCTGTGAGGGCCTGTCTTCTTTCCAGGGCCAAAGCTGGAAGAAGGTGATTCTAAATCTCTCTAGATGTTTTGCCTCGGACTGGAATCTTAATGTTTTTTCTTGTTTTTTTGTCTATCTATCTATCTATCAATTATATATGCAATACATAATATTTACAATACACTTGAATATTTTGTACTCATATATATTGCATCTGAATTACATTCCCTTCTCCCCCTTTTTGGCTCGTCACCCCCCCACTTCCATTATCACCCCCATTTGGTTTTATTAAATGAGTGTATTCTAGGTTTGTCATATTAGAGAAGCCCTTGAATATTGAATATTTAACTTTCTGCATCTGACTCACTACACTGAGCATGAGGATCTCAAGTTGCATTCATTTAACTAAAAAAAAAAGCCACAAATGTATCTGTCTTTCTGGAAAACTAAGACTCCATCATATACATATACCACAAGTTTTGTATCCATTGGTCTGTTGATGGATATTTTGACATCTTCCATGTTTTAGCTATCATTAGTTGTGCTGCTGTGAACATGAGTATACATATATCTCTGTTATATTTTGCTATTAAATCTTTTGGAAACATTCCCAAAAGAGGTTATCACTGGATCGAATGTAGTATTTATTTTCAGCCTTTTGACAAATTTCCATGCTGCCCACCATATTGGTAGTACTATCAGTGAAAAGGGGTTCCTTTTTCCCCACAGCCTCACCAGCCTTGATTGTTGTTCGAGTCCTGGAGTTAGTTGATGCCTTAGTGAAGTTTTGATTTGCATATCTTTAAAAGCTAAGGGTATTGAACTTCCTTTCATTTATCTACTGGTCATTTGAACTTCATCTGAGAATTGCCTATTCATTTCAATTGCCCACTTTTCATTTGGGTCTTAGATTTTGAGGTGTCTGTTTTCCTTTAGTTTCTTGTATATTCTACTTACTGGTCTCCTAAGTATAGGTAATGAAAAAAATCCCCATTCTTTTGGTTCTTTCTTTACTCAGTTGACAATTTCCTTGGTCTTGAAGAAACTTTTTATTTGATAAAATCCCATTTGTTGATTATGAGGGCTATTTATTTTGCATTGGATGTCTTATTAGGAAAGTCCTTGCCTATATCTATATCTTTTAGGTTTTTATCTATTTTGTCTTACAGTAAGTTCAGTGTTTCCATTTTAATGTCCAGGTCTTTGATTCACTTTGATTTCATTTTGGTACACAGTGACAGGTGTGTATCTAGATTCATTCTGCAGCATGTGGATGACCAAGTTTCCCAGCACCATTCATTGAAGGGGCTGTCCTTTTTCCAGTGTATGCTTTGCCTCCTCTATCAAAGATCAGATAGCTGTGGGTACTTGAGTTTGTTTCTCAATCCTCAGTTCTGTTCCATGTGTCAACCTGTCTGTTTCTGTGCCAGTACCATATAGTTTTTATTACTGTTCTTTGTAATGTAACTTGATGTCTGGAATTGTAATGCCTTCTGCTTTTGTCTTGCTACTCAGGATTGCTTTGGCTATTCTAGGTCTCCCTTGGTTCGATATAGATTTAAGGACTATTTTTTCAAGTTTTGTTTTGTTTTTTAAGAAAGAAGTTGTTGGTATTTTGATAGAAATTGCATTGAATCTCTACCATTTGGATAGTATAGTCATTTTGACTATATCAATTCAGCCTATCCAAGAACAGGGGACAGCTTTTTATTTTCTAATGTCTTCCTCAATTTCTTTCTTCACTATAATAGAGTTTTTGTAGATGTCCACTTTCTTGGTTAGGCTTACTCCTAGGTGTTTAATTATTTGTTAGGCTATTGCGAACAGAATTATTTTTATAAGCTCATTCTCAGTGAGTTCATTGTTAGTGTAGAGGAATGCTATTAAATTTTTAGCATTGATTTTATATCCTGCAGTATTTTTACCATGAATAGATGTTAGATTTTGTCAAAGACATTTTATGGCTCAGTTGAGATGATCAGGTAGTTTTTGTTCTTGCTTTTACTAACATGGTGTATTACATTAGGTGACTTAAGTATGTTAAACCAACCTTGCATCTCAGGAATGAAACGCACTTGGGTCAACAATGATCTTTCTGGTAACTTGCTGGATTCTATTTGCTAGTGTCTGACTAAGGGTTATTGTATCTATATTCATTAATGAGATTTTTCTATAACTTTTTTTCGTGGTTAGGTCTTTGTCTGGTTTTGGTACCAAGGGGTGATGATCCTTATCTTTCAATTTCATGAAATGTTTGAGAAGCATTGGAGTTAGCTCTTCTCTGAGGTATTGAAAAAATTCTGCTGTGAGTCCATCTGGTCCTGGACTTTTCTTTCTGAATAGAGACTTCATTAATGCCTCAATTTCCATGTGTGTTATGGGCCTATTCAGGTTTTTTATTTCTTCTTGGTTCAGTTTTGGTATTTTGTATGTGTCTAGAAAATTATTCATTTCTTCTAAGTTCTCCAATTTGTTGGAATATAAGTTTTCTAAATAGTTTCTTATAATTCTCCTAATTTCAGCGATATTCATTGTGATTTTACTTTTTCATTACTAGTTGCATCGATGTGTGATTTTTCTTTCCTTCTTTTGATTAGTTTATCTAGAGTTTTGTCGATCTTGTTTATTATTTCAAAAACCAGCTCTTTGATTCATTTATTTATGGTAATTTTTTTAGTTTCAATTTCATTGATTTCTGTTCTGTTCTATAAAATTTCTTTTCTTCTACTACTTTTTGATTTAGATTGTTTTTCGTTCTCTAGGACCTTGAGATACATAATTAAATTATTTATTTGGTATTTCTCTGTTCCTTTGATGCGTGCATTTAGAGGTACAAATTTTCCTCTTAGGCCTACTTTCATTGTGTTCCATAGGTTCTGTTATGATGTGCTTCCACTATTTAACTCTGTGAAACTTTTGATTTCTTTCCTCATTTATTCTGTGAACCATTGTTTGTTCAACAGTAAGTTATTTAGTCTCCATGTATTTGTATATTTTCTGCTGTTTGTTTTGTTGCTGATTTCCACTTTTATTCCACTGTGATCTGAGAGTGAGCAAGGAATTATTTTTACTTCTTTGTAGTTGTTCAAACATGTCTTATGGTCTATTTTAGAAAAAAATTCATGTGCTGCTGAGAAGAAAGTGTATTCTGTTGATGTTGGGTGAAACACTGTAGATACCCATTAAGTCTTAAGTTTTTATAGCATTATTTAACTGTAATATGTCTTTGTGGATTTTCTGTCTAGTTGACCTGTCCATCTATGAGAGTGGAGTATTGAATTCTCCTACTCTAATTGTATCAGGACCTACATTGCCTTTCAAGTCCAATAATTTTTGTTTTACATAATTGGGTACCTCAGAGCTGGGAGCATATGTATGAATAATTGTAATTTCCTCTTGTATTATTCTGTTAACCAGTGTATAGTATCTATCTGTATCTCTCCTGATCTCTTTTGGTTTGAAATTTAATGTATCTGAGAATAGTATAGCTACCTCTACTTATTTCTTGGTTCCAGCTTCATGGAGGATTGAATTATATCCTTTCATTTTCAGTTTGGGTTTCCTTATGAGTAAAGTGTGTCTCTTGTAAGCAGCAAATTGTGCACTTTTGTTTTTGATCCAGTCAGCCAGTCTGTGTCTTTTGATAGGTTAGTTGAAACTGTTGACATTCAGTGTTATTATGACAGTATATTCACTATATCCTGCCAGTGTTATGATGCTTTAGTGCTAATTGTTTGACCTACTCTCTTGTCTGCTCATCCTCCTCTTTCTGTTGTTTCCTTTTCTCTGGAGTCTTTGGTGCTGCTGGTCTCCTTTTCTCTGTCTAAGATTCCTTTAAGTATTTTCTGCAATTTTAGTCTAGTGGACATAAATTTCTTTAGGTTTTGTTTATTGTGGAAAATTTTAACTTCTCCCTCTATTTTGAGAGATGATTTTGCTGGATATAGCACTCTGGGTTGACGTTTATGTTCTGTTAGCACTTGGATGATATTACTCCATGATCTCTTGGCCTTTAGGATTTGTGTAGAGAAGACTTCAGTTATCCTAATGAGTTTGTATTTGTAAGTTACCATCTGCTTTTTTCTTACAGCTTTTAGTATTCTCTCTTTATGTTGAATATCTAGGATTTTAATTATGATGTGTTATGGAGATCTTCTATTCTGTCAAAGTTATTTGGAGCTCTATTTGTTTGCAGTAGTTCAGTGATCCCTTCTTTCCTCAGATTAGGGAAATTTCCTTCCATAATTTCCTTGAACAAGTCCTTTAAGCTTTTTGTTCTCTTGCACTCCCATAATTCTGAGGTTGTTTCTCTTTGAGTCAGTGTCTTTCTTCTTTTTTTGTTTTGTAGTCCACACTTACCATATGATCCAGTTTATCCACTTTATCTTCAAGATCTGATAATCTGTCCTTGAAGTGTTCAAGCTGGTTACTCAGTTTTTTTCTATGAGTTTTTCATATCTTGGAGTTCAGCTTTTATTGTTTCTATATCTCTGCTGAATTATTCACTAGCTTTTTGAATTGCCTTCATTGTTTATTTGTTTCTTCTTTATAATCCTGTAACTTCTCATTAATGGCCATTGTTTCTCTGAATATGACCATTTTGAGATCCCTGTGCATCTCTTTTATGCTTTGTGTGAACTTCTTGGCCAATAAGTAGGACTCTTTTTTGACTTTATTGTCTGTAGGTTCAAGATCCCTAGTACCAGTTTATGAGATGTCAGGCCTTTTTGTAAATGATTTATTACCTCTTTTCCCATGGTTCTGTTGCAGTGAGTTGAAGCTCAGGTATTGTTGATAGATTCTATTTCTATTTCTGCCTTAAGTATTTCTTTAAGTTCATTCATGTTTTAGAATTTATGACTGTTTTCAATTTATATGGCTATCAATTTTTTAAGGTATGCTCAGTGTCCAGCCTTCTATTGAGACCTTAATCGCCTCCACTTTTTGGTGAAGAATGAACAGAATACAGAACTATATATGGTCTGCTGACAAAGTATTTGTTAGCCTATCTTGGATAAAAAGACCATTATCTATGTCAACAGCTACACTTTGAATAAAGATTTACATTTACATAGTAATGTAATAGTAACATAGTAGTCTAATATTAAGAACTTATTGGCTCAGCCGAGTAACTAGTTTAATATTGCAACTATTCTAGCCATGAAATTAATAGGTGTGATATATAAGCACTGTATATCTGACTAAACCTAGTATTGACTGATTAAAGTGTTCTGTTAATATCAGTGGTATAACATAATCACTAAAATCATAGAGCTTTGTATTGCTCATCTAGGCTAACCCAAACCATCAGAGGATGTCCACCCTTATTAGGTCCACCCACAATGTGATGTATATTTGTATCTATATTTATACTTGATTCCTACTAGCTTTTACTTTTATGTTTACATTTATGCTAAACAATTTATTGATATATATATATATATATACCCCGAATCCTCTCTTTACCTTCTAATTATGATCTAAACTACTCATGGACACCTCTATACATATTGTTTAATAGCCTATTAGAGAAATTTGTTCATGGCACCACTATGTTACTGATAATATTATGTATGCAAAACTATGTTACTAATGTATTACTAGCTACATAGTATATAGAAAATATGACTTTCATTGTCTATCTACATAGTTGTAAGTTATCGATACTTAAAAATTCTCTTAATAAGGAAAGTTTGGGTGTGGAGGGAGGGGGCAGACTAAGATTAGGAGTTAGCTTTTAAGTATGAAATAGAAAGCTGAGAATTATTTATATGACAGAGAAAAGTCTGGCAGTTCTCCTACTCCAGTCAGTGAGTAACAGGTAGAGAAAGGCTCTGTAAGCAAGATGTAGATGAGTTAGGGAGAGTTGTGAATGAAATGTAGAGAGCATGGCTTCTGGGCAGGCAGGAAGATGTATGAAAAAGGGCTTAGAGAGTTAGGGAAGAGAGGGAGGGATTTAGAAAGTAACAAGTAAATAGACAGAGGGAGGTGGAATGAAGTAGAGGAAAAGGGGAAAGAAAGGGGAAAAAGTAGAAATAAAATAAGAAAATCTAATTGATTGTAGGAAAATTAAGGAAGGTAAAGTAAGGAACTAAACAAACAAAAATAAACCAAAAAAAAAAGCTCGTTAGCTCCCCCCTCCCTCCGTATTTTTTGGACGTAAGCACTTCTGGATCTGCAGTGTAATCTAAGATCACGCTGAGTCTCTTAGTCTGATAGTGTTCTATCCGTTCACTGGTCCTGGGGGATTCCCCCATTGTCCATGTGCTATTCCCTGCCAGTCCTGGTGGCCTCTGGAGGGTGTTCCGGCTCTCCTCCCTGAGCTTGCCAGGAGATGCTGGTTGATGTAATGCCCACTCTGTACATAGGTCTGCCTCTGCACTTTCCTGGGTCTTCCTCCATCCATAAGAATTCCCCTATCACCAATGCCCTGGACAGGTGGGATCCTCAAGTACAGAGGACTAAGTGATTTCCCCAGTTCACAGCCCTTGGCTGCTGCAGGCCCAGTCCAGCTTGCGTCTACAATGCCACCTGCTTCCTGCCACTTTAGGGTGCCTGGGTGGGGCTGATAGGACAAAGGGCTCATCCTCTCCTTCCCTCTTTAGTTTTCCCCACTGGTGTGTGGTTAGCCGCTGCTGCCTGGCCTGCCTCATACCACAGCTCCCTTGTATCTTCCACATGGGAGAGGACCGCCAGCTTCACTGCAGTGCCACAGTGTGAGGCGCATAGCATCCACAGAGCTCTTCCTTTCTTTCTGAGTGCAGCTAGAGGGGTGCTGGAGAGTGTCTCTTCTGCCACACACTCAAAATTATGTGGGTGTGGGGGAGATGCCATACAGGACATATCCAGCCCATGGTCACCCAACTTTGTTTTTACCTCTAATCCATATTTTTTAAATTTTTTATTTAATTTTTATTTTTGTATAGCTCTGAGGTATCTTTCCCTCTGGCTCTCTGCCTCCCTGGTTAACTTGTTGGGGAGCAGCCTTCCTGGAGTTCCTGCTCTGACGCCATCTTCACTCTGCCCTTTAGGAATCCTAATGTTTTGGGCATTAGTACCCCTTTGAGAATCTAAGGAAGACAGAGGATCCTCCCTCCCTCCCACACACAAAATATAGTCATTAAGGCTTACCAGTTTTAGACACTATGTGTAAACCTTGATTAGAACTTAGTTGGCCTAGGTCCAGGGAGATCTTAAGCTTCTGGTGGGAAAGAATTCGGCAGATTGAGTTGAGAGTGTTTTTCTGGATCCTACAGTATTCTTGCTGCTCTCAGGTGAAGGGGAAGCGGTGGGGGCTGGCTGGGATTTCCTCCAGGCTTCTCTGATGCCCAGAGTTCATAAGTATATTCTTTCTTATGTGACCACCCCTGGCCCTGGACAGTCCATGTGGATCGAGAGGACCTCCTTCATGACCGCATACAAGCTTCCAGGCATCCTGCGCTGGTTTGAGGTGGTTCACATGTCACAGGTGAGTCTAGGGTGTGGGTGGCAGGCTGTCCCTTCCACTGCTAGGCAGGGCTCAGTGAGCCTCAGGAAGTTCCTTTGACTTTGGAAATCACATGAGCTTCTGCTTGTTGCTTATGTGGGAGTCTCAGAATTCCAGTGCCAGAACAAGAAACCTAAGAAACTTAAGGCAGCATCCAGATAACTGCTTTTTTAAATATTCTGGTAATTTTTTACCCCAGCAAGTTAAACATGCTTTAGACTCCAGTATAAGTCCAGAGTAGACACACCGAGGGAGGGAAGGATGCATAGCAGAATGCCATCTATTCGCTCAGCTGTCCCTCTGTGTTCCTGGGGTATGAATGTATTTTATACTTGGATAAACTGAGTATGAGAGAAGGGGAATTGGAGGGAATCAATATTTTGACTAGAATTCGAATGCCGAGCTACCTTGTGCAGACAGCCTATATTTTGCCTCTCATCATACCTTCGGGCCGATGTCTCCTGGAAGCCTACGAACTTGCAGCTCCCAAGACACAGGGAAGGGGCTGGTGGGATTAGCAGAGCACTTCCTGACAAATAGGACATATTCAGATGTCTTATTTATTGATTCATTCGAAAGCTGTTTTGCGAGTATGTAACGCATGTCAGACACTGATCTGAGACTTAGATATTCCGCAGCGGAGCTCACATTCTAGTGGAAAAGGCAACAAAAAAGTCAAAGTCAACGAAAAAGTCAAATATAATATATCCTATGTTGGATGGTGATGGATATGATGAAGAAAAATAAAACAGAAAGAAAACCTCCCTGCTGAAATTGCTTTTGAGCAAAAACCTGAAGGAAGTAGGCAAGTGGTCCATACATATATTGAAGAGAGGACCATTCCAGTAGAAGGCACAGCAAGTGCAAAGGCCCTGAGGACAGACTGTGCTGCATCTAGATTGGAGTAAATGAAGGACTAGGTCACAAAGGACCCAACAGACAAGATCTTGTACGACTTTATAGATTATCATTAGAACTTTGGCTTTCCATTAGTGAGACAGAGCCACAAGCAGGGAAGAAGTACAGTCCGACTCATTCAAGCTATTGTACTGTCCGCATTGAGACCACCCCCACCCATGCCTGAAGTCTCCACCTTTCCCTGGAGCAATCCGCCTGGTTGCCCTCCCACCTCGTTTTTTGGCATAGTCCAGAGCTTGGGAAAGCTGAATAGTTATGAGGGCAGCAACGTTTCTTATGCCTGTGCCAAGGTATTCACTGGTGTGATTGTGTTTAAAGCCCTTGGCCATGGAAACCCTGTGAGGTAGATGTTATCATTCTACACATAGTACACATGGGAAACTCAGGTGCAGAATGAGTTTATGGATTGTATGAGATTGGTCCAAGATGGGGATGTTGACCTTAACCTTCCTTGTTGGGCCCCTAGACTGAGCTGATTGCTTCTTTAAGATATCCCCAGATACGCCAGCACGGGGCATCATGGGTAGGGAGAAAGTGTGTCTGCCCATGCTTCACAAGACACACAGACACATGATAAGTCTCAACAGGTGTTCAGGAAGTGTGCTAAGGCTTCCTGGCCTTCCCCCACATACTGTGAGGTGCATGTAGTCAGCAGTCTGTATGCAAGGGACCTGCATGCACAGCTTCAACTACAAACTGGAAATATTTGGAGAAAAAAAATGTGTCTGTATGGAATATGTATGAACTTTTGTCCTGGCCAGCATTCCCTAAATAACATAATGTAGTAACTACTTAGATGGCATTTACTACATATTAGGCACAGTAAGTCATCTAACAATGATTTAAGGTAGGTGAGAGGACGTAAATATGCAAGGTTCTCTGTGAACGCTGTGCCATTTTACTTAAAGGACTTGAACAATCATGGATTTGGAGTACTCACAGGATTCCGGAATAACTTCCCGTGGTTACTGAGAGATAACTGTCCTATTGCTAGCCCTATTTTTTTTTAAATGAAGATCTGAAATGTTCTGCTGATGGGTGGCCTCTGCCCACTAGCCCTGGCTGAACCCTGTTGCCCCTTGGGGCTCAGCCAGGCATTCTCATCGTCAGCCATTCCTGCTGAATTGTAGGCAGATGAGGGAGACTTCTTGCTTCTGTGTTTTTCCTCTGAGAACCTACCACATCCTCTTAGACTACATGATTTTTCTGTGTGGTTATTTTTAACACTTAGTGATAGAGCATTCAGCATAATACAGTAGGCTCTAAACTCTACCAGAATATGAATTTCAGAAGGAATGCTTAGATTTTTGTCTATTTTGTTTCTTTCCATGTTCCAAGAATACTCCAAGGCCTATCATAGGTGTTCAAGAATATTTAGGTAAATCAGTCAATCAATTAATTAATAATTCACAGGCAGCCATCTTATCTGAATTTATTTCCTTTATGACCTCAGGATTCTGAAATTAGAAAGAATTACTCAACATTTTTTTAGTTTTCCTTTTTTCTGGGCCCCTTCTGATAGATGGTGCTGGGAAAGACATCCATGAAACACACCAGAGTGAATTTATCTTCAATAACCTCCCTCAGATGAATTATAAAGGACTTCAAGAGCTAGAGGCATAGCTCAGTGATTAGACCACTAGCCTACCAAGCACAAGGCCCTGGGTTTGATTGCTCAGAACCACATAAAAGAAGCATGATGGCACATACCAGCACTTGGGAGGCTGAGGCAAGAGGATTATTGTGAGTTCAAGGCCAGCCTAGGCTACATAGTGCTTTCAAGACCAGCCTGCATTACAAAATAAATCCCTATCTCAAAATAAATAAATAGATATAAATAGATAAATAAACAGACAGACCAACTTCCAGATGCCTCAGACACATAAGTTCAATGCCTTGCTAAGTAAATTCATTTCTAAGAACTTTTTCATTATATGAACTTGTATCTTGTTCTCAGTTCTTTCCAAGTTGCCATGACTCCAGCAATGCTTGTGTGTAGAGGAGTGATTTCTGATGGACTTCCAGCATACCTTTCTGCTTATTCATTGAAGGTCTTTCTTTGTTCTTTCTGTGAAATGTAGTCTGTACGGAGCCCTAATCTAGTGGTTCATTTGGATTCCACTGGGTCATTAATGAGCAGTAAGACATTGGAGGAACATGGTGTATCTTGTCTTTGTCAGCATCATCTATAAAAAGTAGAGAAGGAAAAGCTTTGGAATTTCAGAGTTGAAAGAGATTCCAGGGGTCAGTAAGTCCCAAACCATAAATTGAAATACCTTTAACATTCAGTAGATATGTAAGTGAAATAGTTACATTAAGACAACAGGGACTAGTCGAGGCTGTGGCAAACTACAGTAGATCTCCCCATGCAGCAATAAATTTAGAGAAATTAGAGTCAGTGTGCCGGTTAGGCAAAAGACTTCTACAGACCCAGTTGCCCTCTGGTTCTCCATTTTGTTTCCCAATTCTTGTCCAACGGCACTGTTTTGCATATGAAGAAACTGAGACAGCAAAATGGGACAGGTACTGTCAAAGTACTCAGTGCTAGAAATCTGAGGTGATAAAAATGCCACTTCCTCTTTTGTTTAACACACAGTTACTTTTTTAAAAACACTTTTCCTTAATAATTCATTTTTCCTCAAAGGGCAAAGGTTATTGTATCTAAAAGGCCCATAGAGAAATGGGACTCAACATAGCAAAGCACCGGAGACTTGAGAGAAGTAAATATAAACACGAGTGGGCACAAAAGAGGGTGGACAAATGGAGCCATCTCCATTCTTGTGGCCATTGCTTTTATATCTGTCACAAGCTCCTGGCATCCAGGCCTTCCACTAAATATATGATGCACAAAACTCTACTCACAGAGTTACATGTTTGTTCTACACAAATGTCCTGAGGTGAGAAGCCAAATTTATTTTTCATTCCATTCTTTGTTTCTCTGTAGCTGTAACGAGTATACAAATTTTAGAACTCCTAAAAAGTTCCAAAAAATGAGGGGAAAAAAAAGGCAATCCATACCTCTTTTCCTTTTTAATGACTTTTTTTTTTTTTGAAGTGTGCATCTTTTAAACATATGAGGATGCTATTGAAATCTAGGTCTGGTGCCCGGCTTAATTGGAGCAGTGCTGGGCAGTCTGTCTTAAAACTCAGTCTATACATTGATCTGGAAAGCCCCACAGAATTGGTGAGCACACTTCACAGAAACTAGATTGTGGAACCTAGCTTGTAAAGCTAGAAACTGTAGCCCACACCAAGCCAAACAGTATTCTGCCTCAGTATGTGTGTTTATGCAGACATGTTTTTTGTACATGCGTGTGTGCATATTTGGATGCTGTTTTGAATATGAATAGTGCTCCCTACTGTGTATAATAAAAGATGTTCCCCCAGATGGTAGTTTGGCAGGTACCGTGGACCCTTGCAGGGGGTATTAAGGGGAGGTTGCAAGGTTATTGGGGGCATGTCCTCAAAGGGATTGTGGGACTCTGATCGCTCAGATTCTCTGTTTTTGGCCTGTGATGTGAGTGATTGCTCTATCACTTACACCGTGACATTGCCATGTGACAGCCCTACCAGAGGCTCATATCAATGAGATTGCATATCAAGTCCATTATCTTGGGCTTGACGGGGACCTAAATAAAGCTTTCCTCTTGTAAGTTCATTGCTACAGTTATTTTCTTATAGTAACATGAAGCTGACTAAACTGGTAGGTAGCTGCATGCATATGTAACCAAAAGAACAATGACAAGAGAGTGAGTCAGCCTGTCTTTCTAGATAACTGGTATCCCCACCCACAGCTGCCTCATTACCTGCTGCAGCTCCCCAAGGAGTATGGCCTCATTTGAATTTCCACCCCAAGTGAAATCAATACCAGTAATGTTATCTGTGTCTGAAGCGACCTGCTTACCCCCGTTCTCTTTCATGATCTTGTTGTCAACAGACCACAATTAGCCCCCTGGAGAATGCCATCGAGACCATGTCCACGGCTAACGAGAAGATCCTGACGATGATAAACCAGTATCAGAGCGATGAGAACCTCCCCATCAACCCGCTCTCCATGCTCCTCAATGGCATCGTGGACCCTGCTGTCATGGGGGGCTTCGCCAAGTATGAGAAGGTGAGAATTAGCACTCTTCAGGCCTGGGATGAGGCCTGGGCCGGGAAAGCTGGAGCTGCTTGCTCCTTGTCCCACTGTGCCTGTCCTTGCCTCATAAAGGACGCTGCACTTGGCTGGGCTCCTGTTACTCCCAAAGTTTCTACAGCTTCGTGTCTCAGCATCTCTCCTTTCCTTTCTGCTCTAATTTTCAGTCCATGCTGGGGCGGGAAGGAGCAGGGCTCCTCACTCGGCAACTATGGGTACTCTCTGAAGGAGAGGCTTTGGGGTGGCGGGAGGCTGAACCACAAAAACACCAAAGTGATGAATCTAAGTACATGGCCTTCGTGTAAATTGATCGCTCCCACAGAGAGTTTAAAATATACAAATGCAAAGTTAATCCTAGAATCTGTGAGAGAGAAAGCCAGGGAGATGGAGTCCAAGGAGAATTATAATCTAGATCTCCAGGTATTTAAGTCCCTCCAGATAGTCCCACATACTTAATTTCATGATTGATCCTCCTGGTGTCAATGGCAAAAGGGAAATGCTATATGAATCATACTATCCACTGGAGTCCGGGGGGGCACTACTTCTCAATAAGGAGATATAGGCTTTCATGGCTTTGAAGTAGAGTAAAAGTCCTTACTTAGTTTTCATCTAACAAATATTGAAGAAAAAATAGATTCCTCCCTCTAATAAAAATCGCAACAATCATGATAGTAGTTTTCAACGATCTCCTCTATGTTATCCATTGCTGCAAAACTCAGAATACCACACAGTAGTGTGACTTGGGGGTAGCAACTGCAGCCACCCCATCAGTACTCTGGCTACCTTCAAACACCCTACATTGCATCTGAGAGTGATCCTTTGTTTACCCTAAAGAGTCATGTGGACATCTCTCTATGCAAGTGTGCACACCATAGAAGAGCCTCAGAAAGCTGGTCAGCTGCCAGTGTCTCTTGCGGTGCGGCAGCCCACAGGTGACGTGAACACACACCAGTTGAAATCTCTTACTAGCTTGTTTTCCTTGGACCTATGCTGTCTCCTGCAGGGTTTCTCTGCACCTGCCCCACATTCATCCAGAGTCTGATTCCCTTGGTCTGGGCCAACCTGGTGAACCTACATCTCTAACAAGGACCTGCGTGATGCTGCTGGGTCCATAGTCTGAGACTGACTTCTCAAGGGTTTGCTGCTAGGAACCAGGAAGGGAAAACAGTGTTACTGATCATTATGCCATCCAAATATCTGGAACCTCATTCCTGCCCTGCTCGAGTCAAATCTTCTCACAATGCTGGGGATCTAGACTGTAGGGTCCACCATGAACAGGAAACCCCAAACCCCTATTTGTCCTCCCTAGGCTTTCTTCACGGAAGAATACACCAAGGACCACCCTGGGGACCAAGACAAGTTGAGCCGCCTCAAGGACCTGATTGCATGGCAGGTAACGTGGCACTGGACTGAGGAGCACTCTCCCCTCATTCACTTGCCCTCAACTGGCCTCTGGCAAGCACGGCCAGGTTTCACAAATATGGCCTGTTGCCACCTGATCCAAGATCTCCCCTTCTGACTCGTCTCACCTGAGCGGCCTTATCCAGAACAGAAATTTGGGTCACCTCACCCTTGGGTGTTGCGCAAGTGCCGGGCAGCAGTGCTGTTCCAAAGATTGCTAAGATTGCTTTCTTTGATGTTGAATTCAAAAAGTGGCTTGTTCCAATGGGACTGAAATGAAAAACCAGCCCCGACACATCCACCACCACCTTCCCCCTACACACACCTTGTATGGCCAACCAGATAATTGAAAAGTTGGATCCTCACCCCCACCTTGCCTTCCTCTAAGGCCGACCCAGTTGGTTACAGATAATGCTCTGATGGATATCGGATTATGCAGGTATGTGGGGTCTTTGGCTGCGTGCTCAAAAGGCCTGCTTCTGCACAAGCTGCTGCCCAGCCCGCCGGATCCAGCTTGAAGATTTACTTCTTGCCTCTCACTGGCTCCTCCTCTCCTTACATCATCATGTCTTCTGTTGTTTTCCTTTCTTTCTGTGCGTCTGTCTTTACTTGAGTCTCTTAGAAGCTCTTTGCTCTATCCCTTCTGCCTCCTGCTTCCTCATATTTTACTCCTGGCTTCCTTTCTTCTCTCTTTCTCTCTCTTGGTCTTCCTCTTCCTCCCTCTTCCTCTCTCTCTCTCTCTCTCTCTCTCTCTCTCTCTCTCTCTCTCTCTCTGCCTGTCTGTCTCCCCCCCCCCCTCTCTTTCTCCCTTTCTCTGCAGAAGAAGGCCTACTAAATCTGTTCCATAGGAGCTTTAAGAGGCCTAGGCTTCCCCTTCTGGGGCAGCCCCCTCTCCTCAGCCATTTATCTGGGCTCTTTGCAGACTGTGCAGCACACAGAGGGGGACTTGGAGGGGTGAGCTTGGCAGGGCAGAAGCCAACAGCCAGCCCAAGTCCGGGAGCAGCAGTCTGCAACGTCTGTTCTCCCTTCCTCCGTTCTTGCCAGTCAACGCAAAGAAAAGGAAGCTTTTGTGATAGGGAGTTTTTGTGACTCTAGGGAAATTAGGAAACAAGGATCTTTGGGTGCAGCCTCTTTTCTTAAAATAAGGATTCCTAATTCAAGCCCTTCTCTGCCTCTGCAGATTTATGCAAAGTGGGCCTTTAAAAATGAACCACCGAGTACAGCACAGAAGTACTTTTCTTGAATGCATTGTGTGTGTGTGTGTGTGTATGTATGTGTGTGTGTGTGTGTGTGTGTGTGTGTGTGTGTGTGTGTGTGTGTGTGTGCGAGTGCGTGTGAGTGTGTCTGTGTCTGGAATTTTCTTTCCCTTTTTTACTTTGTGTCACCTGTGAAACCAGTTATTATCACATTCTCTTCATCCTTCTGGAGTCACCATTCTATTTAATATTCAAATAATGACCTTTTCCCTCACTGCCCTCAACTTGGGAAGAAGGAAGGCCAGGAATTAAGGGGTCCCCTCCTTTGAATATTTCTGAGGCATCTCAGGGAAGGCTAATGAGTCATCCTAGTTGGTGTCACTGTTAGGTGTGACTCTTAATCCTTTTGTGGACCTCTAAGCCAGGCCCCTTTTACCCGTCACAAGTTCACTCAACATGCTATGTGTCTATATTGTCTGCTGTGTTGGATAAACCTTGACCTTACAATACAGCTGATAGCAGACTATATATTATTCTGAGAAAATCTTAATCTTCAAGCTGATTAAAGGAGTTTCAAATAAACAGAGGAGAATGAAAGCAGCCAGATGTTGTTGCTGCTGCTAACAGCCATTGTGTAGGCCCCTTTAGAGAGTGTCCCCTAGTGACCATCTTTTTCATAGCACTGTCCATTGCTCCCAAGGCTGCCGAATGACAGACACACTTTACTCCCAAAGGAGAGGTTGCCCTGGGCCCTGTTCCTCCCACTCAGAGACCCGGCCCCTAACTATAGCCACCCGCAGAAGATTCTCATGGTGAAGGTGTCTTTTCACATTGATATAGAAATATAGCTCTTTCTCATCAATTCTGTTTACTCTTACCACCCTTCTATATTGAGTTGCTACCATATGTCATGTATGGTGCCTGCAACAGAGAGATGGGACAGGCAAAATTGGGCCTGCTCCCTGGCCACGAGAACTTAATGCTAGAGTGGATATTGGTTTTCCAAATCTAGATACGTTTTAATTTTTATCAAAATGTGAGGTGCTTAGATTTCAAACATGGAGTATGCTTCCATCTCTAGCAAACCAACAGATGCTAAAGTTTTCAAAGTGTATTTTGTGTTCCAGATTTCATAGAGTTCATTATTGATAGCTGCTTAGCTGGCTTTCCTTTCTAAAGAATTTATTAACATGAAGATATGTATGCACTATATTCTTCTTTTAAACTTTTATCATGAAGTATTACATATAGAAATATACACACAAAAATGTGCCGTTCATTGATTTATCACAAAATATGTGCCCTTGTGACCACCATGCACATACAAACCTGTTCATGCCCCTAATTCACAGTTATACTCCGTAATAGTCATTGCTATCTGTTGTGTTTTCTGCCTGGAATGTTCCCAAAAGCCTCATGTATTTGGACATTGTGATTATCCATAGATAGATACAGTGCGTTATTGGGAGGTGGGGCCTGATGGAGGGGCAGGTGCTTGACCTGGAGGGATGTGTGCTGGTTCCACCCTTCCTTCTACATCTTGGTTTCATGTCTGTCATGCCATAAACAGCCCATCTCCTGCATTTCCCTCTACTATGTGCTTCTACCCTTGCCAGCTGCCCATAAATAGACTGTGACCTTCTAAACCTGTGAGCTAAAATAAATTTTGCCTTCCCTAAGTTCTACCTGCCATGTGTTCTGTCCCAGCAACAAATAAGTAACTAAGACATCATCTCTCCCAGAATTGATTTCCTACTTTTATGTAAAGATTTCTTTACATTAAAAAATAGCTTTACTACCCAAGCACTCACCTTCAACACCACAGTTCATATTTGATTATTTCTGACTCATATGTGAGTGGAATCACATTCTATAGTCTTTTGTGTCAATGTTGTATTTGTGAAATTCGTTCATTTTCTTGCACAAAGTTATCATCTATACATTCTGTTGCTGCATCATGGTCTATAAAAGTGAATTGTGCAACTCAGCCAAATGTACTGTTTTTCTACTGATGGAATTGAATTACTTTCAATTTTGAGCAGCTGTGAATAATGATATCTTTGTATATATCTTTAGAGTACGCATATACACAGTGTCTGTTGGGCATACACCTGCTTGGAATTGTGCCAGAAATTGCTTGGTCATGGCAGAGGAGAATGTTTAGCTTTAGTAGCTATTGCCAAACAGCTACCAGCAATGGTTAGTCTCGCCTGTCCTTAAACTTCATGTAAATCGTTTTATGCAGTATATACTATTCTGTGTGCAGCTTTTGCTCAACATAGTGCCTCTGGGAGTCATCTGGATTATTGTGTACATCAGAAGCTTGGCGTTTTTGCTAGTTAGTGTTCTTTTTATGTGAATATAAGGTATCCAAAAAAATCAGCTTATCCATTCTTCTGTTTGTGAATATTTGATTCATTTTCCGATTCTGCATATCATGAAGGAAGTCTCTATGAGCACTCTTCTTCTTGTGTTCTGGTGGACACAAACATTCAGTCCCTTCAGTGTTGGTGCCGTAGAGGGGCTGCTGGGTCACACACGCCTTGCTAGATACAGGAGCAGTTTTCCAAGGGGGCTGGCCCAGTTTACCCTCGTGCCAACAACTTCTGAGTCTGAATTGCTCTACATCCACACTACCGCTTTCCTGTGAGTCCTTTTAATTTCAGTCCTTCAGGTGGGTGGGGAGTGATATCTCATTTTAGATTTTGTGTTTCCTTCACATTACAGTGGTGATCAGCACCACAGTACATGCTTTTGGTTAATTGGTAAGCCCTTTTGTGAAATGCTTGCTCCAATCTTTTACATATTTTATCATTTTATTATTGATTTGTAGGAGTTTATGCATCTTCTAGGTATAGGTCCCTTCTCAAGTATATGTATTACAGATATCCTCTTCTGATTTTTAACTTTTCTCAATACTTTTAATGATGTGTTTGGTTAACAGAATTTTGTAAATTTCATGAGGTCCAGTTTACCATTTTTTTAATGATTATTTCTCTTATATATACTTTAAGAAATCTGCTACTAGTCCAAGATCATGAAGCATAACTTATGGGTTGTTGTGTTTTTGGAAGTTGATTTGTTTTATTTTATACATCTAGCTATTTGATTCATATTGAATAACAATAAATAAGAGGCAGAATACTTTTCCATAAAATTTCCAATTGTTTTACTACTATTTTGTGGAAACATCTATTCCCTCACCCCAATCACATCTGTGTTGGTCTATTTCTAGACTTTCTAGTTTGTTCAACTGGTCTGTTTTTCCATGCATGTATCCTATGATACTTTCTTAATTGCTGTAGCTTTATAGGAAGTTTTGAGAACTAGTAGTGAGAATATTCCAAATTATTGTTTTTGTTTTCAGTGTATCCCAGCTTATTTTCACATTTTCTTGGCATTTCTAAGACCTTTGGATTTCCATATAAATTTTAAAATCAGCTTGTCAATGTTTACAATTCCACAAAAACACAATAAGGATTTGATTAGAAATATATTTATATGTGAATTTAGGTGAGAATTATTATCATCAATATTTAGTCATCCAGTGCATGGTCATGGAATATCCATTTATTTAATTTCCTATGACAAATGTTTGTAGTTTCAGTGTAGATGCCTTTCACTTATTAAATTTATTCCCAGGTATTGGGTGTTTTAAATTTTTATCACTAGTTTTTTTTTTTACTTTTACTATGTTTTATCAATATAAACACAGTTTTTGTATGTTGCTTTTATATCCAGCAGCATTACTAAATTCATCTACTAAAAGTACCAGTTCTTTTGGATAGCTTATGTATGTAATCATGTGCTAATCTAGAACTTATTTTCCAATCATGGATCATTTGCTCATTCTCTTGGGTTTACTATACTGCTGAGTAGAAGAGGAGAAAGTGTGTGTATCCCTTCTTTGTCAGGGGAAGAGTCACTATTTAACAGACTGTGATGTCTTATAACCCTTCCATTCAATGCTCAATTTATTTATCATGGATGAATTTTTAATTATGTAAAAGACCTTTCATGCCTCTGAGAATCTTTATTCTGTGCATATGGTGAATTATACTAGCTAACTTGGCAATATTAAGCCAACCTTGTGTATCCGAGGTAAGTCCCACTTGGACAAAATACATTATCATTTTTGTTGAATTCTATTTGCGCATTCACTCTTCATGGTTTTGCATCTATTTTCAAGAGATATCAGACTATAATTTTTTTTCTTATAAGCTCCTCATTCAATTTTTGTTAACAAAGTTATTAGCCTTAAAAGTTAATTATAGGTTTTTTCTATTTTTAATTGTTTTGGAACAGTTTGTGCATATTTGATATTTGTTTATCCCCTAATCGTTTGCTTGAACTTGTCAATGATACCGTGTGTTAGGAATGTCTGAAAATATGTACTGAATTTGAGTCTTCCAATTTTCTAGTTCTTACTGTGTCTTTGTTGACAAATTGCATTTTGTTAGCTATTTGTTTATTTTACTAAATATTAAATATATTGACGGGCTTTAGTCATTATCTTATGGTTGCTTATACTGTTTGTTCTTCCTCTAGTAGTGGTCGATTTTCAATACTGACATTGAGTCTGGTATTATGTATTTTTGTGATTCGTCTTCTTAAGAGTTATCAGTGTTAAGTCTTTTCAAAGAATCAACCATTGACATTGTTGACCCCTGCTGTTGTAAATTTTGTTTTTCCTACATATCTGATCTTTTATATTCATTCCTTTTCCTCCTGCTTGAGTTTGAATTTGCTTTGCCTAAATCTCTTTGGATTAAGTTTTATTAATGTATTTTAAATTTAGTATAATCGTTTTTAATTGAGACATTTTTACATTTTTGTGGGGTACATTATGGTAACTTACTACATGTAGACATTGTGTAATATTCAAATCAAAGCAATAAGCATTTTAACTCCTCAACCATTGACCATTTTATATATCATACTCTTGTCATTTTGAAATATATCGTAGGGTGTTCTCACCTGCTGCTACCCTACTGTGCTAAAGAAGAACCAGAGGCTACACTTGTGTGTTTTGGTGTTCCTCATCGAACTTGTGCCTCTTCTTCCCCCACTGTCCTGCTCAGTCTTTAGTGGCCATTATCTCCATTCCTACAAGATTGACTTACTAGTTTCTTGGATAATTGGGAACAGGTGATACTTGTCTTTCTGTATCTGGCTTATCTCACTTAACATATTGGTCTCAATTTGATGCAAGTTGCTGCAAATCATAGGATTTCATTCTTCCTTGTGGCTGAATAATATTTCATTATAGAAATACCATATTTTCTGTATTCATTCACCCATTAAGGGCACCTGGGTGGATTTCTTAATTTAGCTTGTATGACTAGTGCTACAAGAAACATAGGAGTGCAAGTATCTTTGTCTGTTGTTTGATTCTATATTTTTTTGTTTTTTGAGACAGAGCCTCACCCACCTTAGTCCAGCCTGGTCCTGAATTCACTATGGAGCCCAGGCTAACCTCAAACTCATTGCAGTGCTCCTGCCTCAGCTTCCTGAATGCTAGGATTAAAGGAGTGGGCCACCACACCCAGCTGCAAGTATCTTTTTGTACAGTGACAGATATATGCCCAGTAATAGAATTGCTGAATCATCTAATAGTTCAGTTTTTAATATTTTGAGAACGCATACTGTTTTCCACAGGCTGTACTAATTCATATTCTAGCCAACAGCGTTAGGAGTCACTTTTTCTCTGTGTCCTTGCCAATGTTTGTCATTTTATGTCTTGTTGATGATGGCTGTTCGAACTGGGGTGAGATGATATCTTGCTGTGGTTCTGGTTTGCCTTTCCTTTATGATTAGGAAGAATGAGTATTTTTTTCATATACTTGCTGGCCATTTTTATGTGAAATGTCTGTTTTAGAAGTGTCTGCTTTGCTCTTTAGCCAATTTTTAATTGGATTGTTTGTTTTCTGGGTGTTCAGTCTTTTTGAATTCCTCATTTATTCTGGAAGTCAATCTCTTGCCAGATGAATAGTTGGCAAATATTATTCCCCCTTCTGTAAGGTTTCTTATTCTGTTTTTTTCTTCTTATTCTTCATTTTTTTTCTGGCATGGACTTCTTGGTCAGGTATAATCCTGTTTGTCTGATTTTTTTCTGTTGCTTTCTATGCATTAGGGAATCTTGTGTAACAAATCATTGCCAACATCACTGTCTTCAAGTGTTTACCATTTGCTTTCCTATAATTTCATATTTTCAAGTTTAACATGTAAATGTTTTAATCAATTATGAGTTGATATTTGTGCATAGTGAGAAGTGATCTAGTCTCTTTCTTCTTTCCATTGTATCAAATTTTACCAGCACAATTTGTCAAAGAATCTTCTTACTATAAGTTCTTGAAGCTTTTTCAACAATTAATTGGCTGTATGAACGTGCATTAATATCTGGATTCCCTGTTCTGTTCCATTCATCAACATATCTGTTTTTATATCCGATATATGGACCAATGGAATACCATGGCCTTTATGTAAAAACACTGAGTTTTTGTAGTTGTCGCTTTATAGTACATTTTGAAGTCAGGTCTTGTGATGCCTCCAGCCTTCTTATTTGTTTTTCCTTCCCCTCCCCACCCCCAGTATACATTGTATATTCTATTTTACTGTTTGATTTGGTTTGGCTTGCTGTGGTTGTTTGGTGGTGGTTCCAGATGTATAGGATTGTTTTCCTTTTTTAAAATTTTTTACTGTGGGTTGAATCTAGGGCCTTTGTACTAAGTTACAAGCCCAATCTTTCCCTCCCTTTGTTTCTTTTGCTCTTCTTTCTTTCTTTCTTCCTTCCCTTCTTTCTTCCCTGCCCTGACACAGGGATAATTTTGCTAAGCTGACTAGGCTGGGTTCAAACCTGAAATCCTCCTTCCTCTGTGTCCTAGAGAAAATCCCAGCACTCTGGGATGCAGAGGCAAGTTGTTGGTGTTTTGATGGGAATCGCATTGACTGTATAAATCAGTTTGAATATATGGCCATTTTAACAGTATTGAGTCTTCCAAACCATGAGCCGGAGAAGTCTTTTCATTTTTGTGTCTTCTATAATTTCTTTAATTAGAGTTTTATTATTTTCATTATGGAGATCATTTTCTTCCTTGATTAAATTTATTCATAAGCAGTTTTGTAGTTATTGTGAATATGGATGAATAGGATTGCTTCATTTATTTTTCAACAAGTTAATTTTTTCCACTTTATTAATGCATAATGGTTACACAGATGAGTGGGTTTAATTTTGGCAGATCTGTACATGCACACAGTATATTTTTATTATCTTCCTCATCACCCATACCATACTCTTCCCTAATTTCACATGTTTTGGGAAGAGGTTCCATGTGTATAACATACCTGGATCATATTCATGACCCTCTTACCTGCCCTTAGAAATGCTACCTTTCTGTATGTTGATTGTGTATCCCACAGATGTACTAAATTTGCTTATAAGTCAAAATCATTTTGGTGGAGTCTTTATGTTTTTCTGTTTATGAACCCATGTGATCTATAAGAATGGATAATTCTTCCTTTCCAAATCCTTCTCTTACTGAGACTTCCAGTAACAGGAGAAAGGAAAGTGGACATTCTTGCCTGGATCTCGATCTTACTGGAAATGCTTTCAGATTTTCCTCACTTAGTATAATATTGGATTTGAATTTTCATATATACTAATAGTTTTTAGTATTTTGAGGTATGCTCCTTCTATACTTAATCTGTTGAGACATCTTGTCATGAAGGGATTTTCAATCTTACTGAATGCTTTTTCTGAATCTATTGAAATGACCGTGTGGTTTTTGTCTTTCATCCTGTTGGTGTGTTAAATCATGTTTATTGCTTTCGTGTCTTGAGTCATCCTCATAGTCCAGGGACAAATCCCACTTGATTGTGTGTAAATGATGTTTGTGATGTTTTATGCTGGGTTTGGCTTGCTAGTATTTTATTGAGAATTTCTGCATCTGTTTGTATCAGGGACATGGCTCTGTAGCATTGTTGTTGTAGTTGTATATTTGTTTGGTTTTAGCAGCAAAGTAACACTGGCCCTGATGAAAGAGTTTGGCAGAGTGTTTTTCCATTTGATTTGGAGAGAGGATTTGAAGAAGTACTAAAAGTAATTCTTTAAATGTTTTTGAAATTCAGCTCTCAAGCCAACAACTTCTGAACTATTTTTTAAATTGAGGGAGCTTTAATTGCTGCTTTAATCCCATTACTCGCTGATCTGTTAACATTTTTTATTTCTTTTTACTTCAACTTTGGTAAATTGTATGTGGTCAAGAACATGTCCCCTTTTCCTAAGCTTTTCAATTTTTAGCACATAACTGTTTGTAGTAGTTTCTTATCTTCCTCTGTGTTTCTGTGGTATAATTTGCATTGTCTCCTTTTTATCTGTGTTTTATTTTCTTGAGTCTGCTTTTTCTTTGCTGGTCTAAAGGTTTGCTAGTTTTGCTTATGTTTTGGAAAACCAATCTGCTGTTTCATTTTTCTTTTATATTGTTTTTGTATTTTGGATTTATTTATTTAGACTTTGATCTTTATTCTTTTTCTCCCTCCACTAATTTTGGGTTTGGTTAGTTCTGTGAAGTTTTATATTTGAGATGTTTTCTGGGTTTTTTTTTTTTTGATGTATACATGCATTGTTATGAACTTTCTTGTCATTATTGCTTCCTACGTACTCCACTTACTTTGGTATATTATCATTTTGTTTGTAGAAACCTTTTATTTCCTTTTTAATCTCTTATCGCTGTTGTTCGTTTAGGAGCATATTGTTCAATTTCCATGTATTGGTATACTTCTCATTATTTTTGTTTTGTCATTTTATTCTGTTGTGATATGAGAACATACATGATATTATTCCAGTTTTTTAAGAATTGATTGAGACTTGACTTGCAGCCTAACAAATCATCTATTCTGGAGAACATTCTATGTGCTGATGAGACTATGCTTTCAGCTGCTGTTAAATGAAATGGTCTATCAGTATCTGTTAGGTACATTCACTCTACATTTTTGTGTTGCTTTTTCATCTGGATAATATATCTGTCTTATTTTCTCATTGCTGGGACAAAATACCCAATGTCCATAGCATTAGGGAGGAAAGATTTAGTTTAGTTCACAGTTTCAGAAGGTGACAGTCAATTCATGGGCAGTGGCAACAGTGGAAGAACATGGCAGAGGTGGTGGAAGGCAAGTCCTGGGGAAGGAGGCCAGTAAGTAGTGTACATGGGCCCTTCCTGCTCCTGTCCTAGTGATCTTTCCTTTCTGGGTACAGCATCAGTGCACCTCTCCTTCCAGGTTTAAGCCTGTAATCGATAATCTAACACACACCCATCTTCTACCGCATACCTATAATCCACCACACACCCATAATCCACCCCTCCAGACCAGGTCCCTATCTCCTAACAGCACACAGTTCCACAGGTAATCCATAACATCCAAATACTTGAGCCTTTTAGGGGACATTCTAAATCCAAACTACAACAATATCCATTGAGGAAAATAGGATATTGAAGTCCCCAACTATTATCATATTAGATAGTAGATCTTTTTAGATCTACCAGCATTTGCTTATATATTTAGTGGTGCTGTGTTGGATACATATATTTTCACTTTTTTTGTCTTCTTGATGGTTTGACCCCATTTTTAGTTCATAGAAATGACCTTTGTCTCTTTTTTATAATTCTTGTTTGAAGTTTTGCTTTATCTGATGAGAATAGGGCCATTCCCATTCAATTTTGTTTCCATGTATGTAATATGTCTATTTCCAGTCCTTCACTATCAGGATGTCTTTCACTATATGTGTGTATCTTTACCAATAAAGTAAGTTTCTCATAAGCAGGATATATTTCTGTCTTGTTTTTGTTTTAATGCATTCAGTCAGTCTGAGTCTTGAATGGTGAATTTAATCCATTTATATTCAGATTATTATTAATAGGTATAAACTTCCTCCTGTCATTTTGTTAGTTGTGTTTTGCTTTTGATGTTTTTTGTTCCTTTCAACCTCTCTTGGTATTTATTTTTGTGATACAATAGTTTTCTGTCCTGCTAATGTTTGATTCTCTTCTCCTTTGTATAGTAATGAGTTTTGAATATGCATGCATTTTCATAATGGTAGTTACCATTCTTTTATTTATAGTGTAAGACTGACTCCCTTAGTCCCTTAAATATTTCTTGTACAACTGGCTGGACAGTGATGAATTCTCTCCATTTCTGCTTCTCTGGGAAAGATTTACTTCTTCAATTTTGAAAGATAATTTTGCTGACAGTATTCTTTGCCGGCAGTTTGATTTTTCTTTTGCTTTTTACATTTTTTTGGTATTTTGTGTGTATCTTCTGTCTCAGTTACTTGTTACAGTAACAAAATACTGGACATTAACAATTTAAGGGAGGAAAGATTTATTTAGTTTATAGTTTCAGAAAGTATCACACAGTCCATTCATAGTCCACCGGCAACAGCGGAAGCACATGGCAGAAGCTGCTTAGCTTCCAGTTGGCCAGCCACATCCAGGGTGGGTGCTACCCTGCTCACTTCCTGACCTCCAAGTCAACAACACACAGCTTAAACGCTGTGCTCTGGAAAACTGCTCCCACTCAATCTCAACAAATTGACACAATCTCTCCAGGTCAATCCCCAGGCTTTTGCCTTCTTCCAACCAGGCCCTACCTACCAATAGCACACAGTTTCACCATTATCTCCCTGCATACATATAAATGAATCTTTTGGGAGACACTCAGATCCAAACCGTAGCATCTTCCCATTCACTTCTGGTCTTTACAAAGGTTTCTGCTGAGAACTCAGTAAGTCTAATGGACATTCTTTTACACCAACTTAATGTTTCTCTTACTGTTTTTAATATTCTCAATTTCTTGTGCTTTTAACATTTTCACGATAATATGCTTTGCTGAAAGTTTATTTTAGTTTAACTGAAGCAGGACCCTCTGAACTTCTTATATCCAGAAGTCCATCTTCATTTTTAGTTTTTTTCTTCCTTGTCTGACTGGATTATTCAAAAGATCTGTCCTCAAATTCAGCAATTCTTTCTTCTGCTTGATCTAGTCTCTTGTAGAAGTTCTCTATTGCATTTTTTCATTTAATTGACTAAGGATTTTAGTTCTGAGATATCTATCTGGCCCTTTTTTATATTTCTTATTGCTTTGGTGAAGTTATCACTTATATGCTGAATTGTTTTTCTAATTTTTTGATACTATTTATACATATTCCCTTGCATGTATAAGTCTTTCTTAGGGTAACTATTTTTAATTTTTTGGCATTTCATTGGTTTTTCTTCAAATTCAGTTTTGGTAAAACAAAACTGAACCAAGAAAACATAAAAACCCTGAATAGACCCGTAACATATATGGAAATTGAGTCGGTAATAAAGTCTCTACCCACCAAGATAAGTCCAGGACCAGGCAGCTTCAAAGCAGAATTTTACCAGTACTTCAGAAAGGAGCTAACACCAATCCTTTCCAAACTGTTCAAAGAAGCTGAAAGAGAAAGAACATTGGCAAACTCATTTTTGGAAGCTAGCATTACCCTGGTACCAAAACCAGACATATACTTAACCAGGAAAGAGAACTATAGACCTATTTATTTAATGAAGATAGAGCCAAAAATTCTCAATGAAATATTGGCAAATAGTATCCATCAAGTTATTGAAAAGATCATACACCATGATCTTTTGGCTTCATTCCTGGGATGCAAGGTTGGTTTAACATACTTAAGTCAATTAATGTAATGTGTCATGTTAATAAAAGCAAGGACAAAAATCATTTGATCATCCCAATTGATGCAGAGAAGCCCTTTGACAAAATCCAATACCCATTCATGATATAAATCCTGAGGAAAATACATATAGAAGGATCTTATCTCATAGAAGCCATATATGCCAAACCTGTGGCAAATTTCATAATAAACAGGGAGAAATTGAAAGCATTCTCCCTCAAATTTGGAACAAGACCAGGCTGTCTACTCCCTCCTATTCAACATATTCTAGAAACCCTAGCCAGAGTAATTAGGCAAGAGAGTGAAATAAGGGAATATATATATATCACAAATGAAGAAGTCAAACTATTGTTATTTGTAGGCGACATGATTCTATATCTAGAAAACTCCAAAAACTTCACCACAAAAGCTAAGTGACAAATGCGGCCAAACTGCAGGTTACAAAATTAATTTCTAACTATGTCATCACTATGAATTCCTCAACAGCTCATAAAGCACTTGTGTGACTTTGCAGTGGATTTAGGCCTTCAGAAATACCTTTAGTGTCCACAGAGTTGGAGCCTGATGACACTGGGGATTGTGGAGACAGTTGCCATGTCTCAGGGGTATGATAAGGACTGTCACCAGGGCAACTATAGGTGATGTCAAGCATTGTGGCTCTGACAGCCATGGTCCCTAAGTGATAGGATATCGAGAAAACCTTCCTCGGGTACTCTTAGGGTGAATGTGGGTCTGTAGAAACCTTAGCTGCCTTTCTGGAGGTGAGACCTTCTCCAGGTTGTGCTCTGTGATCACAGGTGATGCTGGTGTGTGTGACACTGGGTATCACAGACTTAGGGGTTTTAGGTTTTAAAACACAGAGAAAACCCTTTCTAGAACCTATGGAGGCTATTAAAGTCTGGGGTTGTAGCACTGTTAGCTATTTTCATGAAGCCATGGGAACCACTTTATGTCTTTTTCAGGTCTCAGGGACAAGTAAAGGACATATGGTGCTGTGCGCCAAATGCCTTGGGTTATGGGGGGGGGGGGTGCAGATATCCCCAAGATCTTCTGGGACATAAACATACAGAAGAGGCCAGCATTAGCTAGATGGCATGGGCGCCTGTGATGCTGGCACTTACACTCCTGGAGATGCAAGGCATGGAGAAAACTTTCTCTAGGTCACAGAGAATGAGTACCAATGGTGCTGGGGCTTGTGGCTTTCATGCCTCCAATCCTGCACCTGCAGTGCATAGCTGGGAATGCTCCTCGGTCATGTGTGGCAAGAGGTGATGGAGAAGTTTTTGTTTTGTTTTGTTTTGTTTTGTTTTGTTTTGTTTGAGACAGGGTCTCACTTTTTAGTACAGAATGGTCCTGAACTCACTATACTCCTGCCTCAGCCTCCTGCATGCCAGGATTACAGGCAGCAGAAAAAAAGCATCAGTTTCATTCCAATTTATCCCTGGGGGGCAGGACAGGACCCACCTGGGTTTTTCAGCTCTAGGACAATCTTGAAGCTGACAAACCCAAATGTGTCCTGTCCTCTAGGGACAAGCTGAATGAAGCTGAGGCTTTTTGCTGCTGCAGTCTCAAGGCTGGGAATGGGAAAGGGACCTCACCTAGATCCCACTGGGTGAGTGCAGGTTTGGGAAGGGGTTGGGGCCACTGGTAGTTGAATTCCTGGAGCTGCAGACCTCTACTGGGAACTTTCTTAATTCACAGTAGACAGGTGTAGGTGAGCCAGGACTTTGCAGTTGTGGGCTGGAGAAAATACCTTCCCTAGACCCCCACTCCCCTGAAGTAAACATAGGTGGTACTGAGGCCATGGCTACAGTAGCCATTGGTGCTGAAGCTGCAGGACACTGGGGCAGCAGTTTGCAGGGGGGCTGTTTTCTGACTACCGAAGTCTGCACTGGCTCAAGACTTCTGACACAGTTGAGGATTTGGTTGCCAGCCCCTAGGCCCAACATTTAACTAGCAGTGGCTGTTATAGTTTGAGATCTGGAGTTCTAGAGGAGTCCAGACTGAAAATCCTTTTTGGATGAGAGGAATTACTTTTAGACCAGCCAGCTCCCAATCTCGATTTAAAGTCCCCCTGCACTGAGGGGGACTTTTTGTGCTATGCTTGAGGTTATTGTGCCTTTCTCGTGGCTTTGCCCACAGTGTTGGTAATGTGGGTTCCCCATCCCAGGAACAGGTAGCTGAACTAAAGTAGCAAGTTGCTTTGTTCTTTTCCCTAGATTGCCTTCCTGACTTTACCTGCTGTTTAGGGATCTCCTTACTTCCCTTCTGGTTTCTGGAGTTCATCCTCCAGCACTCTTCTTGAAGTAGTTTTTCCTTTGCTTCCTGGACGCTCCTCTGTGGCAAAGCCCAATGCAAATCACCTTTATTCAGCCATCTTGACTCCCTCCTCCCTATTAATAGCTTGAGATGAATGCTTAGCTAATGGGCTTTGTCTTTCTATAAAATTAAAGCTATAAATTTATTTCCATTAATGTTTTATATCTCTCTACTTTTATATGTAGTATTGTATTATCATTCCTTTTTATATACAATCCTTATTTTCATGAGCGAAGGATCTTTAATTTAAAAAAGTAAATACTGTTTGCCTCTATATTTTATTTCTTCCAAGCTTACTCACTCAATTCCTTGTTCCTTTATTTTTTTTTTCTTATTTGCCTTCTTTCCTATTGGTCCCGGCCTTTATCTTTTCTATTGGAAAACGCCCTCCTGTGCTTCTGCTCTTGGCAGACTCTTCCCAGTTAAGAGTAAGGCTAAATGAAAGTCAGCGTCCATGAGAGGGTGCTGTCAGCCGGATGGCACGGCCGCTCAGCACTAAATGATCCCACATGCCTGCATGCACACAGAGCCATTCATTACTCCAGAGACAGAACCTTCAAGCTGCAATAGTGCCTAGTGCTGGCAACTGGGGAATGAAGTGAACGTTTCTCTATTCATATGTAGATTTTTCTCTCAACTCCTTATTTCTAGTTTGGCTTTTCATGCTGTTCTCTGCTGTGCCTGATTCCTCTGATCACCAAGCATCACGCTGCAGATATTCTGCAGGATAAGCCCCTGCTTCTTGCGGGAATGAGGAAAATATTGCTTTTAAGCAGAAAGTGAAGCAGTGGGCACCTGGAAATCTAACAGTTCCTGGTACAAGATTTCAACCCAACCCTCTGCTTGGAACCTTCTGCTCAGTCCACCTTTTGGGGTGCAGCTGTTGCCTCCAATCCCCTTCTTGATTCCTCCAAGAATATAGGCTTCTTCTTGTCTCCTCTCCCTCCTCTGCTCTGGAAAGCCAGTCACTGTGTTCCGTCTGCTTCTCAGGCACCCACAGGGTGGGGGCAGGTTTCTAGGTGCATCCAAAGTTCCACTGGAATTTTGATTTCTCCTTTGCCTTATCATCTTAATTTGCAAACATTAAGAGGTGAGGTTACAAGTGAAAGAGACAAAAATGTCATGGAAATGTTGATTATTTTTCCCCCCAAATAATTCATACTTGGTCCTTTGTCCTCCTTGTTTCATCACAAGCCCATACCACAACTAACTCCACTGCCAATTTATTCAGCTTTTCACTCTTACTGTAAACCCTGGAACTATTTAGGCAGGTGCTGACCACCTTTACAGACAAATAAGGCTCTCTCCCTCCTGTCAGGTCACCCTTTCTCATCTTCCCAAGTTCTTATTATGTAGCTTTTTACAACCTCTCTATTGATTAACTCTGGTGTCAGTACATCCACATCTTTCTTCAGCAGCCATGCTGTAAGATGAAGCATCCACCACTCTTTTTTCTCTCAGCTCTTCCTGTCTTTTCCTTCTATCTCTCAACTTTTGCCATTCTTAACTTTTTGTACTTCCAAGTATTTCTTAGGCAAGCAAAAGAAATTCCTCCTCCCTGGTCCCTGAACTCTGCCCCTTGGTAGGCTCTACAAGGAGTAGATTTTCCCTGGATTGTGGTCTTTGCCGGGCTGGGGTGATCCAACACTGCGACGTGGCAAGGGCTTTGTAGAGGTCATTCTGTCCTTCATAGCACACTCTAAGCGGAGGTTACAGCTTTCCCCGTTTCCCAGGCCTGGGGACTGTGCAAGTCTCAGAGTACCCTGAAGCCCTCAGTGAGTTCCTAGCAAGCAGTCTTGAGCTCGCAGGTTGGGTCCCAGGGTAAGGCCAGCTGGCCAGCCTGAAGCTCATCCTTGCCCGCCATTCTCTCTAGATCCCTTTTCTGGGAGCTGGGATTAAGATTCATGAGAAAAGGGTAACTGACAACCTGCGGCCTTTCCACGAGCGGATGGAAGAATGCTTTAAGAACCTAAAAATGAAGGTGGAGAAAGAGTATGGTGTCCGTGAGATGGTAAGGATGGCCTCTGTTCCTGGGAGGTGGGGCACGGAATGACAGTGGAAGTCAGATCCAGAAAGGGAAAAGAAGCCTGCACTCCAGAAGAAGGAACTGGTGGCCAGGATGGCCAGAGCTGACACTAAAACCTTCCTTTACCCTTAGTCCTCAACAGTCACCTCCAAATAAGTACTAATTACAAATCGTGAGTGTATAAACACCGGTTGTTCAGGGAACTGAATGTTAATGAAAGCTGTGTGTATATACCTACTATGTGTCAGGCCTGATCTAAATAAGTATCTAATGGTTGCTAGGTCATGTAGTCACCATCATAACCCTGGCACACAGGAAGTTTTCAATTCCTTACATTTCTTCTGAGGCTCAGAGGTATCAAATAACTTGCCAGATGCTTCCTTGAAAGTGAGTGAAAGTCAGAATTGGTACCTGGCTCTACTAGTTCCAGAGCCACTGCTTTTGGCCACATGCTGTATGGAGGTCACAGAGACATCTTGACCTTCTTCCCCATAAAATGGAATCACAAAATGTCAATGTCATTCGTTAGAGCCCATCTGCCCTAAATCTATCATTTTACAGAGAACAGAGGGGGAAGTGAGCTACGGAGGAGCCTACACGCATAGTCAGGCCTCATGTCTTTGCTTAAGGCTTTTCCAACACTCCTTGTGGAAAACAACCACAGTGCCACCCTGATACTAAGTTCCTGGATTTAGATCAGATTTCTCAGGTTAAAAGCACAAGACTCTCCCACTTCAGACGCCAGCTACAAGCTTCAAAGTCGCGGGGCCATCCATCCTTTTACCTAGCTGATTATAATTTTGGAGGTTTCCACTAACCCATCAAGCCTGGCAATGTAGTAGAACAACTCATCAAACTCAAGAAAGCACTACAGAGATAATCCTTAACTTGTGCTGTTATAAAACCAATACTTATTCTGTAAAAGTCTTACTTGGAATTTCATTCTATTCCTGGGCTGGTGTGACATGCAATAAAATACTCTTTCGAGGTGATTGCATCAGAAGCAAGGCACAGCTCCAAGTGACCATGTGTTCTTGAGGGCAACCAGCTGGCTTTTGACATTCCACTATGGCACTAAACTAGGTGAATTACATGTGTCCTCATAACTTAGGATGGGTTTATCAAGACGTAACTCCATCAGAAATCCAGGAGCATCCTTACAGACAGTTTCAGGTTAAGATCCAAATCAGGGTTAGCCTGATGGAAGAGTGCATAAGGTGAGGTCTGGCAGTGTCCTAAACCCTAAGAGGATGAGGAAGGGCATTGTGGTACCCTCAGCACAAATCTCCCTCTTGCACATTGATGTGTAATTATCAGGGAAGTTTACCTGAACTTAAGTGTTCAAAGTTTTGCAGGGATGTCAATATGTAGTCATGAGAGATGAGTCATTGGCTAATATTCATGGCTCAAAGCTTCAGCCCTGGAAAGGCACAGTTGATCTTTCTGGTGTTGCCAGCCCCTAGGCAAGGTGTGGTTTGTGAGGACACCAAAAATGACAATGGCAATCCTATCACATGAAAATGTTAAGGATTTGAAAATGAGCTTTCAAGAACCAGGGATAAAAGCCAGCCAAATTCTTTATTCTGTAATATCCCAGCCTCAGCCGACCAGGAATGTTTATACTGATGCCCAGATCAGCCCTATAGTTTCCCTCTTCCTTGAGAGAGGAGGAAGGCAGCATGTGTTAACCACTCTGTCCTCCCCCTCAGCCCGACTTTGACGACAGGAGAGTGGGCCGGCCCCGGTCCATGCTGCGCTCCTACAGGCAGATGTCCATCATCTCTCTGGCGTCCATGAACTCTGACTGCAGCACCCCCAGCAAGGCTGCTGCTGAGAGGTCAGTCCCTGCCCACCCTGCACTCCATCTTTCTGGCCCATTACCCACAAAACCCCTTTCCTCTTCTTTCTCCCCAGTAGCCTCCCTTCTCCTTGCCCCTCTGAATAGAGAAGCTTTTCCCCATTTGGAACTTCATTAAACCCTCACATTGCCTCATGAGGCTACCAGGGCTACTATCATTTTCAAAGAATGAGTGGTAGCTTTTCCTGAGGGCCCAGGGGACTTACTGCATCCCCAGACTTCCAGTCCCTCCTCCCCCTTTCTCCTTCCATAATCCTCCCTGCCCACCTCCACTACTCCAGTAAGAGACTCCAGGTGCCAGGTGCTGAAACTTCATCTCATGGCTGCTCCTTGGGCTCTGCAGATCCCCCCTTTGCTGAAAAAGAGGTGATAGATTGGGGAAGTTGTACCCAACACCATTCAGTTAAGAAGTGGCAATGTCTAGCTTTGAATCCAGATCTCTATTTTAAGTAGTTTTGCCTCCTTGAAATGAGTCTTACTTTTTTTTTTAATGATGTAATACCTTCAATCAAATTTCATTTTTCCCTGTATTTATTATGTTTGCAAATTAAGCAAGTATCTCAGTCAGTTCTCTGTCAGGTCAGGATCCATGACCTTCTTGTGGCGGCTCAGTCAACCTGGGTCCAACTCCCCTTTGGTCCCTACGACACTTCCACTGAAGCTCTAACGACCAGTTCCACTGCTGCCCCTCTTGCCTGTCAGCTTTGACCTGGAGATGGCACCACCCAGGACTCCCAAGGCAGAGCAGGAGGAGCCCATCTCCCCGGGGAGCACCTTGCTGGAGGTCAAGCTGCGGCGATCCAAGAAGAGGATGAAGAGAAGCAGTGTGGTTTTTGCAGATGAGAAATCCACAGCTGACTCAGACTTGAAGCGGGTGAGTGGAGAGTCCCCACGCTGACGTTGCTAGCAAAGCCATGTGTGTGAGCAGGACACTCAGGACAGCAGGTGTGGCCTCACTTCCACAGGGTGGTGGGTGGCAGAGAGCCTGCAGCAGGGAAACCTAGACAAAACAGAGGTGGGATTAGAACCAAGGCCTCAGGCGCCAGGGCCCATGTACGTCCTTTCCATCACTAGAGGAAGCAGCCTGCCTGTTACTGAGCTGGTGTTCCTCTGTCCCCAACCCCAGGGCTATTCACACTACCAGCCCTTCATACTGTACTGGAATCTTTTTGAATACTAGAGGTCCCTGTGAGGATACAGAGATGAAAATCGCACTGCTCTGCCTTTGCGTGTTTTGATCTTTAATAACTATTTGATGTTGAAAGTTGGTATCAGAGACCTAAGTTCAATCTGGGTTTCTCCCTGGGAAGGAGGTTTGTTTAGCATTCTCAGGATCTGGAAAGGAAAAGAAGATTAACTAACTGTTCTAGCAAGGTCAGCAAACTAATGAAAGGGCAGGACAAATGATAGGACCCTCCCCTAAACTTCCCCTTGGGCCTCAGAGGTTTCTCTTGCTCAGGAGGGAAGAGGATGAAAATGTCTTCTGTGTTTCACAATTCTAGAGTCACCACTCACATCATAGTCTAAGTGAATACCTCCTTCATCCTGTGGAGTTATATAGTATGGGGCTGGGCAACCACACATGGTAGACTGGCATGAAATGGAATAACTTCCCATAGAGCCAAGTCCAAAGAAACCAAGCCAAGCCTGTTAGGGCACATCCCTGACATTTTAGGGCCCATATTTACCTCATTCGAAGCTTCTATGGTGTATATATATGATATATCCACTCAGCTCTCCAGGAAGCACGAATTCATGAGTGACACCAACCTCTCAGAGCACACTGCCATGCCACCCAGGATGTCTGTCCTCTCTCAGATGAGCTTTGCCAGTCAGTCCATGCCCACCATCCCAGGTATGCACTTTGCTGTCACCAGCATGGGGATGGGGGAGGGATGGAAGTGGTATGGGTCACCTGCCTGGTTGGGGCTGTAGGGAGGACGGACAGGGATAGTCACAGCTGAGTGTGCCAGGAATCTACCCACAGCCTTGGCCTCTGTCCCTCCTTTGGGTGAAGCCATTCCAACAAGCCTGCCCAGGGCCGATGTGGAGGCCTGTGCCTTTTTTGGGCCTTACGCATCACTGAGGAGTCTACTTGCAATATCTAGTGTCCCTGTGGGCTCCATTTTCCAGATTTTTCCAGGATATAAAACTGTGTCTCTAAGACCCGCAATGCCTTTTTGGGTCTGGAAGGCCAGTTCTAGATTTATAAAACTTGCTACTACTATTCCTCTCATCCCTGCAGAGTTTGCCTAGATGGTGCCTGTTTCCCTCCTGTACTCAGTCGTTGCCCAGGCAAGAGGGTGGCAGCCTACATCTGACTTTCTAACTCATGGGAGAGGCTGCACCTGACATACAGCGCACCCTAAGTGCCTCCTGCTCCATGTTGCCTTTCTGTGCTAAGGGCTGGGACAGGAAGAAGCAATTCACAGCTGATAATGTCCCTGGAGAACTCACAGTGCATAGTGGCAGAGAAGCCTGCTACCACCTGCGTGCCAACTGGTGCCAGGCCATGCAGACACTCCCTCAGTGTTTGATTTATACCACAGCCTCTAAAAGAGATTGTGTCACTCTCCTCACTGAATGCAGGGAGGAAAAGAGGCATTAAGAATGCACCTATCACTGGCTAATGGGTAGTAGAGGCCAAGTTCAGACCCAGGCCCTCTGCCCTACGGCATCTGTGCCCACTGCGCAGTCTCACCTTACAGGCAGCCCAGACACCACTGTGTTGTGCGAGCAAATGGATACCATGTCACTCACATCCTTGCGGTAGATCCAGTGACGCCCTGGAGTTCTGTGCTCTCACTCCTATCTTACCAAAACTGAGGTGACTGATTTTTCCAGGTCTCTGGGATCCAACCTCACACTGTGGCCACCAGGCCATTTAACCCCTTCTGCAGGTGATATCTGGGTTGGGGACTTTCTTGTGGAAAAAAAAAAGAAAGAAAGAAAGAAATGCAGGTGGTTGTTACAGGAAGGTGAAGGGAGCATGAGACTGTAGCATCCCCAGCCCAATAGGCCCGGTATTCCCTGAAGAACTTGAGGCCAGAAAGGCTGCCCGCTTCCCCAGCCCCCATGTTTCCAGCCCTGAAGCCTTTGGTCAAGGCTCTGACCATGGGCCAGGAGGCAGGATCACTTACTATGCGGTTTGAAAGCTTCATCCACGGCTTTCTTGGCACAGCAGAAAACGCTTCTTGCCCTGCACAGAAAATAGGATCTCTGGTTCTGTTCCAGCATATTTTCTGTCTGCCTCCGTCAAGTCATTCTTCCTTGTCCTTTGGGTGCCACCTCTGCTTCACTCCCTCACTCTCACCTGAGTTTCTGCTCTCCTTCTAGCCCTCACACTCTCGGTGGCAGGTGTGCCTGGGCTAGACGAGGCCAATACATCCCCTCGCCTCAGCCAGACCTTCCTCCACCTCTCAGAGAGCGACAAGAAGACGCTAAAAAGGAGGAAAGTCAATCAGTTCTTCAAAACAATGGTGAGGACCCAGACAGGTGCCAAGAAGAGAGAATGCGGGAAGAAGAAGGGAAGAGAGCACTGCAGAGGGGGAAAAGGGGGTGTGTGCACATATGCATTTGTTGTACATCTGCTTGCACTCCGAGTGTGCATCCGCACACAAGGGGTCACTCCCAGGGAACATGGCCTGGGCATCCCAGCAATTGCCAGAGTCCTTCCTGTGGACCCAAGGTGTCTGCTATGACTAAGAATGACCTAAGTTAGAGACCCCAAGGGCCTCAGGACAGGTAGGTAACTTTTCCTAACCTAAATTATCATTTGGTGCCCAATCTCTAACAGCCAGGGGTCTTTGGAAACTGAAAGTTCTATTTTGAGAGAGCCATTTTCCTATTCTATTTATTTTACAAAATCCTCCCAATTAAAAGTTAGTTTTGAATTACTGATACTTGAAGTTTCATCTCCTGTTGTTACTTTTTGGTCTTTACTTAAGATCAAGAAGGTAACATGGCCCTTCTGATCATCAAGGTAACATTAAATCAGAGCTATGCTACTATAAAAAAAAATCACAAGTTTGCTTCAAGCATGCAGTGAATCAGGCACCATACTAAGCAGTTCCCAATCATTATCCCATTTGATCTTAAACTATCCCCATGAAGACTGTATAAGAATTAGTAAGCAATGAGCCCAAGTTCACAGAGTGATAGAAGGGTCATGAAGCCGCAAAGCTGTGTGTAACCACTGCCCAGTACCACCTTTCTAGCCAAACTCAAGATCATAGCAACTTACATTCTCTTGGTTTTAGGCCCAGGTCAGCATAGAACGCTGGGAGTGGGAAACACGACCCCGGTGCTCCTAAGAACCCACTTTGGTGTTATGTTTGTTTTCTTTTCCCACACAGCTGGCTAGCAAATCTTCTGAGGAAAGCAAGCAAATCCCAGACCATCTGTCCACTGACCTGTGACGTCCTGCAGACCAACAGCTGGACGGTGGGAGCCTGGGAGGGGTGTTTCCTGAAGAGATGCATGAGTGTGACATTGGAGTCTTAAAGAGTGAAGACACTCTCCCCATCTAGAGGAGACAGAGAAGCCAACTGGGTTCTGAAATGTGAGTGGCACCAAGCCGAGCATCACCGGGGATAGCCCAGGGCAGAAGATGGCCCCACCTTGGCTTCCTGGACCTGAAAGTCAGCAAGCTTCTTGTCTCTCCTCCCCAACATTCTAGGTACATCCTTTCATAACTCAGGTAAAGGAGCTGCGTTTTATTCATTGTCTAAATCCCAGCACTTAACAGAACAGAAAGGCTTTGAATTATTTAGTAAATGGTTTTGTACTTTTTTTAAATACAACTACCCAGCTTTGGTTTTAGCTGATCATCTCCAACATGTTGCTGTTTCTTACTGACAATAACAATAAAAAATGGTTCTATGGCTGAAAAAAGCCTTCTTGCCCAGTTCTGTCAGCTGAATCTGTTAGGCCCTGGAGTACGAAGCTCTGAGGATGAAGGGCAGGTTGGGGAACTACAGTGATATGAAGAGGCCTCGTGCTGACCCGTCCCTACCTCATATATGTACACCCAGATATATTCTACATGACCCTGGTTTCTTAGGGGCCTCAGGGTGATGAGAAAGTCTACCTAGAATCCTCATGTGGTCTGAGCAGTGAAGATTTTCATGTCATCTTCTTGTGCTTCTAGAGAGAGATGGAAAAGACACCAAGACTGGTCACTGTAATAAAGGTGCATGAACCTAAGTCTAAAGAGTTATGAAAAGAGAGCTGTAAGGGCCTGTGGACTCGGGCTCAGTCTTTGGATCTTGTCACCAGGCTTTGTGTGAAAGGATCCCCAGGCCTCTCTAATGAGGCCAAAGGAGGTGAGGAATATTGTCAGGTGGCATCAGAGAAGCTGGGAGCAGAGATCTATGCAGGAGAAGGTTCTGAGGAGGAGGCTCAGGGCCCTATGCGGGAGGGCATTGATACTGTGTAGATATCAAGAGCATGAATATGGGGTGCCAAAGAGAACCATCTGGAAATGTTGGCGTACATGTTCTTTTCTCAGAGGCCAAATCTCTGGGGTCCAGTGAGGGATGAGAGATGATAGTAGCTCAAATTGACTGAGTCCTGACTGCCCCTGGCACACTGTTGTAGACAAAATAAAAAAAAAAAAAATCTATTCCCTAAATTGTGACGGCAGCTGTAGGAGGTCGGTATGATTATTTCACAGATTAAGCAATTTGAGGCACATAGAAATGGAGTGACTCATGCATACACTTAGATTCAAAGGCTGGGTGAAGGCTCCAAGCTAAATGGGGTGCATGAGCCTTCCCACGGCTCTACATTGTCCCTAAATCTCAGTGCAGAGGACATACTGGGTCCTCGCGGCCACTGTGCACTCTAGTGTCTCCTAATGGCTTCTGTGTTCCTTCTCTAAGCCCTGAACCTGTTGCCTGGTTCAGTTATTTCTTCAATAACCCAAGGAGTCCTGTTATGGTGGTAGTTGGGCATTTAGCTGCATTAAACACTTTTGGTTTCCTAGGATGGGTAGGTAGCACCTGTAAGCAGAATTCACTGTCCAGCAGTCCTAGGAAAGTGCACATGGACAGAGGCGCCCAGGGGAGCCGAAGCACCAAACAACTAGAGCTCTGTGTGGTTTCACATTGCAGACCCTAGAGCATCCCTTCATCCATTTCTGCCCTTTTCCTCTCCATGTTCTAAGCTTCAGCTCCTTTAGTTTGTGTTTTTCTTAGCACAAATTAATGAAATCCCAGTTTCTAACCTTGAAGTACAAGCCTTTCTAACTAGCAATGGGGGTGGGGGGGAACCCATCTTAATAAAAGAACATGATTCCCCCTTTTTCTACAACTCCAGAGAAACAGATATAATGCCTTTGACCTACAGACATTATTTCTCTTGAAGAGGTTTGTGAAACACCCTAATTCAGAGACCATAGAGACCATTAGTATGTCCTCGGAAAGCAAGCTTTAACCCTGAAAACTTCTGTGACTCTGATCCATCTCCTCAGTCAACAACATGCAGCCCAGGTAATGACATTCCTGTGTTTTGTTTTCTGAAAATGATAAGTATCTATGAGTTTCCTTACTGGGTCTGAAGATAGCAATTGCCATTTGTCTCTTTCCCCACAGAAATGGAACAAAAAGTAAAACCTATCTGTAAATTCTTTTTTTTTTTTTTTTTTTTTTTTTTTTTTTTTGAGACAGGGTCTTTCTCCATAGTCCAGGCTGGTCCTAAACTCACTATCTAGCCCAGGCTGACCTCGAACTCACAGTAACCCCTTTGCTTCAGCCTCCCTAGTGTGAGGATTACAGTCATGGGCCACAGTGCCTGGCTTATGCAGCACTGGAGAATTGAACTTCCTGTAGTTGCTAGGCAAGTGCTCTAACCACTGTGATATTGCTCCAGGCCCAAACCTGTGAATTCTTAGAGGATTTGAGTCTAATTGCAGTTCGGTTGAGTCTGCCATGCAGTGGAGGACCCCCTTGGCCTTTGCCAAAAGATTCCAGACATTGCAGCTACATGGTAGTGAAGCTTGGGTAGCACCAGCAAGAGGAATAGTAACCACAACGCCAGTGCCATAGCTACTATTGTCCAGGCATTAATTCTGGACATTCTTTTTCTCAAACCTTCACATCAGTCCTATGAGATGGATAATATGTTTTCAATATCGATATCAGTACAGTTGTGGGAAAAGACAAAGACTTGGCCCATTTTCTGTTGCTAACACTGAACACCTGAGACAGGGGAATTTATAATAGAATTTATTTTTTATGGTTCTGGAAGCTGGAATATCAAAGAACATGGTGCTGTCATCTGCTCAGAATCTGGTGAGCACCTGCTTGCTACGTCATAATGTGGTACAGTACGTCCCACAGGAAGACAGAGTAAATGTGCTGCTAACTCTCTGTAAAGCTGCTAATGACATCCAGAGGCCCCACCCTCATGACCGCATCTAATTTTAATTACCTCCTAAAGCCTGACCTCCGTACAAACATACGAATTTGAGAATTAAATTTCTGACAATGAATTCTGAAGAGACATTCAGACCATAGCACTCAGGTTTGAGCCTGCAGTGTGCCGTGTCACCCAGGCCCCTCTACTAATCCACGCCTTCCCTTTCTGCCTGTGACTTGAGCTCAATAGCAGACTCCACTCTCAGACTGCATGCTCACAAATATCTTGCCCCGTAATGCCGATATCATCCCTGGACAAGTAAGGGCGGGAACGAGTGCTTGGTACTGTCTTCTCAGTACCAATGGATTCTTCCTTATAGCAAGCCAGGCAAGCAATGCCAGGCAGGGTTTGTGCCTTCAGAAGTTCCAGAGAAAGGAGCGCTAGGGAACATTGGATGAAAGAAGTAGGACAAGAGAAGAAAGGGACAAGGTTCTATTTCATGTTTCTTCCTTTTTTTGTGTGGTTCTGGTGATCAAGCTCAAGATCCTCACGCTAAGCTATACCCTCAGCCCACTTTTATTTTTGATTTTGAGACAAGGTCTTACTAAGTTACTAAGCTGTCCCAGCTCAAATTGTGTGACCCTCCTGCCTCAGCCTGCAATGTACTGAGATTACAGGCCTGAACCACCTGGTCCAGTGTCTTCCTTTCTGGGACCCCTAGAGATCACTTCATCCAACCTTCTTGCTTGGCAATTAGTGAGCTGTTCAGGACCACACAATGGTGATCAGCAGAACCTGGCCTGCAAAGTAAGGTGCCCGACTCTGAGCCTTCTAGGTCGCCTCCCTCCAGTGGTCTTCCCCCACTCTCTCTAGTACTCAGAGTCTTCTTGCTCTCTGCTTTCAAAACAAAACTGACATCTTTCCTTCACACGTTAGTGTAATTAGGTTACCAAGTTTGCCCTCCTTAAGAAGGGGACATTGTGAGCCTTATCTCTAAGCATAGACTGGACGTTACCTTTCTTTCCTCCAGATTTTCAGGCTTATGTCAGCAATGTGAAAGCAAATACATGGCTTTCCCAGCATGTGACATTAGACCTGGCTGTCCCCTTTAGTCTTCCTGACCCGTAACGTTCTCTGCTTGCCATTTGTCTGAACTCTGGACCCTTTGGCCTCCCTGTAGTAGCTCCAAATCCCTAAGAAATAGACAAGTGGAGGTTTTGTAATCCTAGGAAAGTGAGAAAGAGGAAAAGATAGGAAGCAGTGGGGGGCTAGGTGTTAATTGTTCTGGCCTCTGCTTTACAATAAGCCATGGAGAGACTCAGCTCATGAGGCAACACTGAGCAAAGTATCAAGATTACAGGGATAAGAGCCGTGAGTCCCTGGATATGATCGTTTGCCCCACCACTTTGGGAGCTGCTGAACACATATTAGCTTTTGCTCAAGGCATTTAACATAGTCTGGAGGATAGTGCCCTTGCTTTGAGAGGTATTGTTCTCCCACGGGTGGTTTGGGCTGTGCCTTCAAAACTCTGCCACTCTTCCATCTTGTTGCCTGCTTCTGAGTGATGGGAGCCAGGGTAAGGCCAGTGAATTCTATGACCCTGAGACCAAAACTTTACATTTCTTATTAATGAGCCCTCAATCCAAGGAATCTAGGGTACCTGGAACTTTGTGGTTACCATGTCAATGAACAGAATGTTAGTAATATAGCAGAAAAGCGTAGTATTCATATTGGTATAGGCAAGCCCCTATACAGTATAATAGGAAAGAGAAAAAGAGGACTGACCTAGCACTAAGTTACACAGCACAGATATTCTCTTATATTAATATATGAAGATAACCTGCTATTCATCTTTCCTTTATAAGAATGTTGAGAAAGCATTTACCAAATATTAATAAATAACAACCTACCAAGTAGCACAGACTGTTTTAATTGGTTCCAGGAAAGATCATAAATCCTGCATGGCATCTGGTAATATCGATGGTCATCTACCATCACCTCCCACAACTCATTGCATATTTAAAGAGGATAGACAGGAAACGAATGGAAATACTGGGGAAACCACTCCAACTTTCGTGAAATCTATGATAAGTATGTTTATCCCTGAATTCTTTCTTCTGATCTTGACAAAAAGAGTGGTCTCTAGGAATTCTTTCAGCAGGAGATTTCATCAGACTTTTCTGCTGCCACGAGTCTATAGCAAAGGTCAACTGGTAGGTACATATGTATATCCATTCTATATCCAAGAATAGGCCACATCTCTATCTCTTGGTGTCCATTCCTGACCCGAGGAGCAAATGGAGCTTAGATCCCACAGGGTTGGTGGCAACTTAGATCCTTATCTACTGGTCCTAGAGAAATCTGGGTATTCCTTTTTTTTTTTTTTTCGGTACACAGTTACTTGAAAATGGCCAGAATTCTCTTTGGATAAAGGTAAGAGGACTATTTGCTATAGACACTTGAGGGTGCTGGGTCTTTTCTGAAGGAATCAGCCTCCTTTCAGTCAATAAGCTTTGATGTAGATCTGAAAGCTGAGAGAGAGGTCAAAGTTTACCAGTATTATGAGAATGATCTAAGTAGCAGCTCATCTATTTGATTCCTAGAAATACCATGGCCTATCAGTCAAAGTCAAAGATTCTTGGGGAACAAGGCATTAAATTGTCACTTTTGTCTTGTTGCTAATTATGGCACTTAATTCTGCCTGGGATCTGGTGATTAGGCATAGCAATCTGCCTTCTCTGAACTAAGAGGCCATCATTCCTTAGGATCAAAAAATCTAATTTCATAGTAGTTTATGCTAACATGAACAGTGACCTATAGAAGACTACTAGTATCATATGTTTGCCTGTATTAGTTTTCTGTGTCTGCTACACAAATTATAAACAATTAAAAAGCATCTGCTGCTTAAAAATAGCAAAAGTTTATTATCAGTCTTAAAGGCTGCAAGTTTGAACTGAAGACTATGGTTCCTCAGAAGGTTGTAGGGAAGAAGTTGCTTTGCCTCTTCTCATGGAAAGCAAAGGTTGGTGTTCCTTGTCTCTCATGCTAACACTCTTGTTTCTGCCTTCATCTTCATAGAGTCATCTTCCCTCTGCATGTGTCTGTGCCTCCAAACGTCCTTCTTGTAAAAAATACTAGTCATTGACTTTAGGGCCTACTCTAATTCAGTGGGAGCTCATTTTAACTTGATGATATCTATAAGGCCCTACTTCTAAATAAGACCATATTCATAGGAATTTGTGATTAGGATTCAGCATATATTTTAAGAAAATAAAATTCAACCTACAATACAAATATATTTTTGTGCTAAAAAAGAAGAATGTCCTCTGAGCCCTCACAGGGAACATAACCAGATGTCAGTTCTCAGGCCATATATAACAAATGCATTCTAAAATTCCTACTTTCTTGAGCCCTCTACTCCCTTCTTAAATAATGGTACTGAATAAAGCAAGGAAATTCTGACATCTCCACTACATTTGCTGTAGAACACCACCAGAACTAGCTTCAAGAAACCACCTTAAAAAAAAAAATTAAGAACACCACCAGGTCTTTGTTGTAACCTTGGATCAAAATAGTTGCCCCTGGGCTGACAAATTCCCCCCCTGTCTAGCTACATGTTCTGCAGCCTCCGAAGCCTTGGCACTCGCCCTCCACGCCCCTCCCTTCCCACTGCTCCTAGCCATAACCTGGCACTCTTGAGCAAGCTTGTATTTCTCCAAAGCAGGACACTCAGCTGTCTTCTGCGGCCATGCTGAGCCCTGACTCCAGTCGCCAGAGGAGGCAAGGAGGACACACAATAAATTCAGTGCTCCAGAAGAATAAGGAGGCTGACCGTGCAGGGCCTGTACTTCAAGAGGGATCCACAGGAGTGAGCAGACAAGCAAGAAGGGAAAAAGCGCTGGGGGTTCAAGGCCCTCAGGCTCACACACGCAAGGGTTCCTCAGGTTTTAGACTCTATCCCTTTCCCATTGAGGCCCTGGAACTTGGTTGAGGTTTTACCGTAGTGTCTTGCCACTCTGTCATCTCTTCAGCAGTTCCTGACCTGATCTCAGCGCAGTCCGCTGTGCAATTGCATGAGACGGAATCTCTCTCAGCCTTCCATAGTGTCTGTTGTAGGTGGAATAGTGGCCCCCTCCTGTAGAGATTCACATCCTAAAACCTAAAGCCTGTGAATATGTTAGGCTATGTGGCAAAAATACATTAGGGTGGCAGGTAGAATTAAAGTTATTCCTTAAAATAGAGGAGTTAATCCAGAATGATCCCAGGTATGTCCAATGTAATTACAAAGACTTTTAGTAGTGAATAAGAATGATAACATATTCAATCAGAGAACGCAGATGGTGTCATTGTACATTGCTGGCTTCCACTACAGAGGAAGGGGCCATGAGGGGCCTCCAGAAGTCAGAAACAAGCAAGAAAGTCTCCCTCCTTGAGCCTCCAGAAAAATAGCACAACTCTGCAGACACCTTGATTTTGTTCAAGTGAGACCTATGTCAGACTTTTGATCCAAAGAACTAAGAAAATCAATTTGAGTTATTTTACCCCATTTAGTGAATAATCATTTGTTACCAGTGAGAAACTAACACAGAAGTCCTTTCACCTGAGAGCACGGCTTCTACTGTCCCTAGCTGTCATCTTCTGTTTGAAAGATCTTTGAAACTATCAAAGCAACCACCCTACACCATGGATTTTATAATTATTCTTACCCATAATGAGTTACTCACCTCAGCTAACATCATATCCCACTGCCACACTCTACCTAACCCTTGTTTTTGCATAATGTCATGAGAAACCATGAGAGTGCTGTATAGTAGGACCTATTCACATCCCTCTTACTACTAGCAGTGAGAAATGTGTTGCCCTCAGACACATAAGAAGTGCAACTCCAAAGTCTACTTCTACTTTTGCTTCAAACTAGAATATCCTGAGTCCCCTGGAATCTTGTTATGCAAAGTGCTCTACTGATCAGTATTATTAGCATCCTCTGGGAGCTGGTTAGAAGTGCAGACTCTGGGACTGTACCCCAGATGCATTGAATTTCATTCCACTTTTGAGAAGAGTCCTGGGTGGCTCAGATATGCAATTAAAATTTGAGAAGCTCAGGCCAAGGAAATAGCCCAAGGAATAAAATACAGTGGGATTTTTGGGAGATAATTCATGCCCAAAGAGTGAGGGGGGAAAAGAAGTGAAACAGAGAAACATGGGAGCAATTCAAGGTGATGTGTTACTGCGCTGGCCACTGACAAGCTGTGAAGAGACAACTGGTTGCTAGCAGACGTGCCCACTCCTCCATTCCCGACATCCCTGGGCCAGCTAAATGGAGAATATTCCAGCGCCTATTTCCCATTGGCCATCATGAGAATTCACAATTCCCACACTTCCAAACTGCATCCATCAGCCTTTTTGGCAGCACTTGGAAGGCCAGGCCTTAAACCCCATCAGGCAGCAGTTACTCAAACTGGGATCAGCTGAGATTAGGGTGTGCAGCTGGTCAGCGTGCCTGCACAGCAGCACTGAGTGGGGTAGCATAGCCTTCCCATCCAGATGACTCACTGGGCTCAGGTGGAGAGTCACGCAGACCCAAGGGGAGGGAGGCCAACCGACTCCCGTTGGAACACGTTGGATCATCCCAGCCCTCCTGATTTAGACCTCATCCCTCACTCTTTCATTTGAGCCCTGTGTTCAGAGCATCCGCTGAGCCTAGAAGATTTACGCAGACCATTCCATCACCGCTTTTGTTTGCTTAGTGGTGGTTTTTACAGAGTGAGGGAGAATTCTCACCTGAAGAACAGGGACACAGCCATCAAATTGAAGGTAGCTTAACAGCACTCTATTTTTTACCTTAAAAGATCCCAGAAAGCCCTGAGGACATTTATAGGCGTAGCGTTCTAGAAGAATCACTGACTTTGGAGCGATATAATCACAGACCTCTGGCCTTTGGAAAAGGACACGACCTCTTTAAGCACAAGCTCCCTTTAGGTGACAAGGGGCATTGCTGGATGGCCCTTAAGCCAGGGAGAGAACCTGAGGGTCCAAGGCATCAGTGATCCCCAAATCTCTGTGAATCAGCCCAGGAGTGGATCACACTGAGCTTTTCATAATAGGCTTCTAAAAGCAGTGAAGAGGCTTATCTAACAGTCATGGTGGACAGACTAGGAATAGTACCATTACCTACCCTCCCTCACCAAGAAATAGTCATCCCTGGGTATCCATAAAGGATTGGTTTCAGGGTACAAAATCCACAGATACTCAGGTCCTTATATAAAGTGGTATAGTATTGCATATAGCCTGCACACATCCTCCATATACTTTAAATTATCTCTAAATAACTTACAATACTTAATACAATGTAAGCACTTTGTAAAATTCACAATTGTACTTTATTGTTTAGGGTTTTTGACAAGAAAAAAATGTGTATATGTCTAGTACAAAAGAAATTCTTTTCCTAAATGTTTTTTATCTGCTTGGAACTAAGAAGAGCATGGGCTGAGTATATATGCATTGGTACTGCACAAAGTTTTCACTCTGTTTGCATAAGACAGGTAGCAGCTGCATTATCAATGATACACACGTGGACACATATAGATCTTAGCCCTGTCTTTACTGGGTCCTAGTAGAGATGCTTTCTAGAGAACATCAAAGAAATGTGGATGGGCCAGAGAGATATCAGAGTGGTTAGACTGCCTGCCTACCAACCACAGGCTTTGAGTTTGATTCCCTGGTGTCACATAAACTGGATGTGGCAGGGCAGTACTCACGACGCTGAGGCAGGAGGATTGCTGTGAGTTAGAGGCCTGTTTGGGCTCCATAGTGAGTTCAGGAAGTATCTATTGCAAACCAAGATTCTGTCTCAAAATAAAAACAAAAACAAAAACAAAAATAAATGTGCATGTCTCAGGTTAGCACTTAGGAAAACTGTGTCCTGTCCACCTGCCCACTTTGGTCCAGAGTGCAAGCACTCAGACTCAACTGTTCCAACACTCAAAGACATAGAGGAAGCATCTGCTGTCATCTGGTCCTGAATTAAATGCTAAGAGAGATCAGCAGCCAGGGAGGTCATGATCCTCGTGAAGGGGAGTGACGGTTCAGTGATCACTGGCTGGTTCAGTCCTAGTGCCTGCCCATCAGGAAGGGGCTCCAGAATGCCATTGGCCTTGTTGCCTTGTCAGCTTAAGGTGATAATAATGCTTATTCATGGGAAGAATTAAAGGATCCTACTAACAGAATGCATCGATCAGTATCAAGTGGAGTACTGCCAAGGCCACGGGGCCAGAATAGCTCTTCTTTTCCTTTTCCCAAAGATAATTTGAGAAGAGTCCTTGGAGAGTTCCCCATCTTGGCATTCAGAGTCACCCTGAGATGTAGGCTGAAGAGTGGAAAACCTCTTGCTCAGAACCTGACACACCAAACATACAGACATGTGTGACTTAACAACCAAGATATGTCCTAGGAAGTGCACTGATGGCACAGTCCACCATGGTGTGAACATCATAAAGTGTAGGCTGTCAAACCTGGGTGGCCCAGGTCACTCAATCAACATGGCCTCTTGATACATTCAGGAGACACGATGCACGGAAGATAGACAAATCTCTAGCTGGTGTCATTCTACACACCATTTTATTGTTAACTTATTTAAATAGGAATACATTAAAACAATGAAGAGTATAGCATAGTATATACATGAACCAGTAACATAGCCAAAAATGATCATTATCAAATACTGTGTACCATACACAACTACAGGTTCGATACTCCCATATGACCGGCAGTGGGGTTGTTTGTATCAGCATTATCCCAAACATGTGAGAAATGTATTGTGTACAACATTATCACTGTTCCAAGAAGTCAGTGGGAAATAGAAAATTTTCAGCTTTGTTATGATCTTACAGGGTCATCATTATATAATATGTGTGGCACATCATAGGTCAAACATGATCATATGATACATGACTATATTCAATATAAAAGCAACCATTAATTTGGTCTCTGTAGTGCAGAGTACCTAGGATGGTGAACACACCATTGGACAGCCAGAGTGATAGATGAAGAAACTGAGTGCGTTAGGAGCTGGACTAAGGACGAGAAGAGAGGAACTGAGGATGGGGGTATAGGGGTCAGTAAGAGAGGAATATGCCAGGCCCAAAGCCAATTTTTCCCCCCAAGGATCCTTGCCAGAGAGTCTTTCAGAAAGAAGGGAGTAAGTTAACTGCAAAACAGATGGTTGGTGGTGAAGGAAGTTTTCTCCTCTGTAGGGTTGGGGCATGGAGTTAGAGTAGGTTTTTCTTGTTCACTTGAATGAATTGAGAAACAGAAAAGACAAGAATTGAAACCCACCCAACTCACAGAGCAGGCACCATGCTGGAAGAATTTAACAGTTATTTATAAAATATGAATTCATTCTCTTTACTTAGACATTTACCATAAATAATTGTTATAACAGTAAGGTTAATAACTCAACTTTTATAATAATAAACACAATTAAGAATATTATTTTTCATAGATCCAACTCCGAATGTCTCCAATGAGAAAAATCCTTCTGAGAGCTGTGAATCATTATTTTATAACGGCTTATGAAATTGGCCGACTTTTTCAGGCTTTGCCCAAGCACAGTATAAGTTCTAAAATAAACACTAATTTTTCTAGTTTTATTTATGGCAAGGGATACTTGGACGATTCATTTTTAGAAGTTATAGATAATTTATCCTTAAAGTAAGTCCATTACCTCGGAAAATTAGAGTGAGATGATTAAAAATTATACATAAATCAAAACAGAGGTGCTCTTCAGGTATGGCAAAACTCATAAGGAGTCAAACCCTCAGAACGATGTGGCTGTGTAACAGTGTCCTGACCCCCAGCCCAGAAATGGCCCTGTAGAGACCATTGGGCACAGAGATGAGTGACAGCTATGTGCTGTCACAGGCATTTTCTCTGTCACTTGATTTAGCCCTTGCAACAGCCATTTTACAGATGAGCTAGCAGAGAGTGAGATCAAATGCCATTCACGTGTGTCCAGGCCCACTCCCATTTGGCGGCCTTCTAAATGCTCCCCGTCCCCACCGTCCCCACAGCAGCAGAGGCAATACCTTTTTCTGCACGCTCAAGCTTCCTTCTTAAGAACTCTTAATCCTGGGAACATCATACTTACCATCTCTCATTCCGTTCTCCTACCCTTAAACCCCAGACCGGCTCCGAAACTTCTCTCGAGGCCTCCCTACTTCCTGCTTTTAAAGAGAATGCCGCCAGAGGGCGGCAGTGACCTATCTTTCTTTAGACTCCTGCTCACAAGAAGTCAAAAAACATCAAGGCATGAAGATCACCTTGGGCTTAGCTGATGCCCATCCACAAAGCCCGTCCTTGGAACATAGACCCATATCCACATCAAGCCCCAAAGTATCCCAAGACATGGTCCTCACGAATGCTGTTACCCAGCCAGCGCAGGAAGCTCAGCTAAGAGCTCTGCTACGCACTGAGAACTGTGGGCAGTAGGTAGACCTGATTTTCTTGTTCCCATTTTACAGGTAAGGAAACTATGGTGCGCAGAGTTTAAAGTGATCCTTGATTCCCAGAAAGTCTGGTGTCAGGGCCTGGTCTCTTTGCTCAATGCCGTGTGCTCCAGTAGTAGCCACAGTGCACTTGGCAGAAGGATCAGCTCCTGCCTGCTTTCTCCATCTATGGGCACTCATCTCTCGTCTGCCTGTGTTCTCAACACGAATCAGGGACTCACGCCTTATTGTGCACAGTGTGTTCCAGAGAACAAGCTTATGTGTGCACGTGCACACACGCATACTCTCTCACGATGAGCTGAGATCATGAAAGGTCAAGGTCAGAGGCAACTGGTAGGCCAGTTTGGGTGGGAGGCAGTGTGTAGGACCCCAGCTGGCCCAGCTAGGTTTCTGATATGACAATACCAGCAGCTAATTTCTAAGCATATACTCCAGAGAGGGTGGCAGGCCTTTCCTCCTTACCTGGGGCATTGCTCCCAAATGAGATTTTCCCAAGGTCAAAGCCAGTGGAGGATGATGTGATACTCGACCTCCTGCCTTGATCCACCTCACTTGTCAATATCTGGCCTCTGGTTACCGGGCATTCATTGGTCTTACTATCTGCAGATGTTGCCAGGTCCTAGCCTCTAAATTTTATATGCATCATACTATTTTCTTCTTCAAATTCTACCGATATTATTTGTAAGATTAAGAAAGTTGGCTAAGATCTTGCTTAGCAGGGATTTGAACCTGGCTCTGCTCAATGTTCAGGCTTATTTTTGCTTCATGATCTATTGTCTCCTACCCAATGTCCCAATGTGAAGGTTAGGCTATGCAGCCTTTCTCATTCAAGGAGTCCTCCCTCTGGACTAGAGAGTGTAAAGTGCAGTGTGGGCACTCCCTACGCTGACCTGGACCTCACCTACCCAACCTCTATCTCTCTCTCTTTTATTTTTCGTCTCTGAGATTGGGCAAGGCATATCTTCTCGGGGTTGAGTTTTCACTCCAATTTCAATTGTAATGCCTAAAAGGATTGACATCTAAAATGTCTAAGATACTTTCATCCAGAAGGCTAGACATTTGCTTCTCTCCTGAGAGATACGGGAGCTACGCAGGGAGTCTCCGGGGCTAACTCTGAAGCCTCACATGGGCAGAGCAGTCCCCACTGTCTACTCTGAGGATTTCAGCCAGCACTCAAGGAAGTCTCAAATAAGGAGCCTCTGGGGTGTTTGGACACCCCAGCTTAAAGACCTCACACTATATTGAAGGACAGAGAAGGCATAACATGCGGTACCTACTAGATCCCAGGTACTGGAGGCTCGACAAGAGCAAGGACTCCTAAGGCAGGTGCAGCTTTATCTGACCAGGAGGACAGAGAGGCTTAGGCTTAGTGCGTTTCCCCTGAAAATACCTCCAAACAAGGAGAACCCATATGGCCAAAGAGAGAAGAGTTATATCTGGAAACTGGGTTTCAACCCAGCTCAGCTGTGAACTCACATGACCCTGGGCTGTCCCCAGTCATCATCCACCAAGGGCAGAACCTGGCTATGCAGTCATCATCTGCACGGAATAATCCTTCCTTTTCATTGGCCACCTGAAAGGATTATAAGTTACAAGGTAGCAAACTCACATGTGCACGACTGTACATATTGCTATTGACCGTGCTGTGTAATTAATGTTTTTTGCGTGCCTCTCTGCACTGTATGAAGTGATCTGCCTCCTTTGCCTGTTGGATGCTTATGGCAACCACGAGTTCAGTCACTGGCCTCACTTCCATCTTCACCGGGGAAAGTGAGGCTGAGCAAAACTTATCCACGGCTCTAAGTTTGCGCAAGCTGTTCAGCACCAGGCTGAGACTTGCATCTGGATCCCCCGCCCTCAGAGCCAGTGTTGCTGTAGCTCCACTGTATTGGCATTTAACGCCAAAAGCAATCACTTATATGGTTGCCTTTCTCTGATCATTTAAATCAGACACTGTGCAAAAACAAAAAATTCACATGCAGTTCTTCATTTATAAATAGTAATGGGAAGCTCATATTTCTATTTCTAAAATTTTACATATGTATGAATGTATGCTTACCAAAGTGTTGTGCAGCCTTTTTCTCTAAATATTAGAAGACAAACATCTTTCCATATCACTAATTCTCCTACAATCTCATTTTCATAGCTGCACAATATTACATCTTTTGAGTGATACACAATTTAATCAACCCCCTATTGTTACAAATTTAGATTAGTTACAGTTTGTTACGGTGATAAACACTGCTGAGGCAGCCTTGTAGATAATTCTCTGCTCAGTTTAATTCTGCAAGATGAGTTTGAAGAAGAAATGCTAAGTTAACCATACAGATGGTACAGCTTTGGATCTGAGTCGTTGCGCTACTATTGGAAATATTCTATACAAATTCAAGATAAGTATGTGCACGTTGCTATATAGTAAGTCTAATTATTATGTATTTATATTAATAAAAAGAATAAGTTTGGGGAAAATGACAGCAAGCTTAATAACTTAAAACTATAGGGGCTCCACCCTCAGAATGCCAGGACTCCTGAGAAAGGTATTCTAAACAAAATTTTCCTCTTTTGTTAACACTAGATGTCACCTGGGCAATTAGACCCTCTTTCCACACTGTCCACAGTGAGATTGGTTCCTCAGGGTCTGGGACACCCCTGCAACCCAGATACCTAGACCATCCTTAGGGCATCACTCAGTGACACTCACCTGTGTCGTGTGCCCTGACACTACTGCTGTGGGAGAGAGTACAGCCAGGGGAGAATTCTTTGGGAAGCAGCCCTCTGCAGGACAATTCCTTCCTCAGCCTCAAAGCAATAAGGAGAATGTTGAGTGAAGAGACAGGAGTAGAGGCAGAATGGCAGGAAGGGCCAGCCCCTGCTTTCCTCCAGTTGGCTCCATCACAGGGGAGTGGCAGGAGTGACTAGAGCCTGGTTGGGGGCAGCTGCCTGCATGCTGAGAAGGCAGATCAACATCTACTCCCCAAACTGGGGGTCTGATGGAGTGTGGGGGCTGGAACAAGCCAGATCCAAACTAAAGCCGAGAATGCAGCCCACAGAGCCCAGGAACTGGGCCTGCCCAGAAATAAGGGGGAGATGCCCTTTCCTCATCGCTCCTGGCTCTCGTGTGGGGGCCGCAGGTGGGAAGGGCACAGCTAGTGAATTGGGGCTCTCGTCCTGGCCTGGTTCCTTCCATGCCAGGGGCCTCTGCATAGCAACTTGAAAGGATTTGGGGTCCTTAGCTCTGAGGAGGAGCTAGGGATCCTGCTTCACCCTGCAGCTTGAAAGAAACTTAGATCATGGATGTTTTCTCCTTTCACCCTCAAGTCTGATTCTCATCCCCCCCACCCCTTTCTTTGTTATTTCTAGAGCCCTGTTGCCCTGGGGTGAGTCCCCAGTCCAGGCCCCCCAGCACCTCCTCCTCTGGACTCCTGCAGGGAGCAGGGGTGTGCTAGGAGGCCAGGGGGAGGGTCCACAATACCCTGCCCCTCGGAGATCTCCCCAGAAGGCAAGGTTTTCTCTGACACCTCAGGCCCAGGGTTTGTTCTGGCCACTCCAGAAAGTGTCTTTGCTTCCAGAGACCAAGACGCAGGACTTCTGATGAAGCGTCTTACTCACTCAGGGGCAGGGGTCGGTGATCAGTGAGGGGCTGGGGCAAGAAAGAAGAGAAAACGGAGGCGGTGGGAAGGGAGAGCTAGAGAAAATAAAACGAGCCGGGGAGAGAAGACATAACAGAGGAAGAGAGTCAGACCGAGGCTCCGGAGGGGCTGCTGCAGCCAGGAGAGTGCATGCAGGCACAAAGCAGGGAATGAACCCGGGAAAGGAAGAAAGGGAAAGGGAAGAGCGGAGGTGCGGGAAGGAGAGAGGAAGTGGGGAAGGAAGGAAACCGGAGACGGGGGGAAAGAAAGACCGGCAGAAAGCGAGCAAAGGAAGAAAATGGGGAACACAGAGTGAGAAAGGGCTGAGGAGAGGAAAAGAGGGCCTTTGTCATTTGTACTATCAGCTCTAATTAGCCTGTCTTAGCTCCTGTTATTGGGGACCTGAGGCGGCCAGAGAGAAAGGAGGGAGGGCGGGGGCGGGCCCTCGGGATCGGCAGGCAGGTGGCCGCCCCTGGGTGGGGCTGCCCAGCACAGCCTCAGGGTATAAGTTGGAGTCTAGGGCCTGCGGAGCACCTGTCAGGGGCAGCTCCAGAGCACAGGTGCCAAGCAGGTGGCTCTGCCTCAGCCGGCCCCAGCATGAGCTCCTTCGATCTCCCCGGGCCCTCCCCACCCCGCTGCAGCCCTCAGTTCCCCAGCATCGGCCAGGAGCCCCCGGAGATGAACCTTTACTATGAGAACTTCTTCCACCCTCAAGGTGTGCCCAGCCCTCAGCGGCCCCCCTCCTTCGAGGGGGCTGGCGAGTACGGAGCCACCCCCAGCCCCTACCTCTGGCTCAATGGCCCAGCCGTGACCCAGACGCCCTACCTGCCAGGCACCAACCCCAGCCCCTTCCTGCCCCAAGCCTACGGCATGCAGAGGCAGCTGCTGCCCAGCGTGTCTGGGCTGGCGGGCAGCGACCTGGGCTGGCTGCCCATCCCTTCGCAGGAGGAGCTGATGAAGCTGGTGCGGCCCCCCTACTCCTACTCGGCCCTCATTGCCATGGCCATCCACGGGGCGCCGGACAAGCGCCTCACCCTCAGCCAGATCTACCAGTACGTGGCCGACAACTTCCCCTTCTACAACAAGAGCAAGGCCGGCTGGCAGAACTCCATTCGCCACAACCTGTCTCTCAACGACTGCTTCAAGAAGGTGCCCCGAGATGAGGACGACCCGGGTAAGAGGCGTGCCCGAGTCGGGTAGGGTGGCCGCCCTTTAGCCAGCTGCGGGGTCCCCAGGAAAAGTTCACTTCATTCCTACCTACAACTCCCTTCTAGTAAGTTCTGACTATGCCTACCCCTCAAGGCCCAGGCCTGGCCAGGGTCCCTGTGAGAAGGGGCTGCCAGGAAGACAAGGAGAACATGGGCCTCGGAGCAGATTTGGGCTTCCAAGGCTTTCACTCAGTGACTCTAAAGACATGTTAGACCTGGGAGTCTCCGTTTCCTCATCTGAAAAACAAGTACATTACCATCTAAATAGGGAGTCTACATTACAGGCTTATAATAGAGGTGAGAGAGTGTATGCAAAGTCTGTAGGGGTAACAAATACTTAATTAGCGGTATTTATTATTATGATTTATGCATGGGGACGTCTGCAAGAATGAACCAAACCAAGCCGCGTGCATCTCCCAGGAGGAGGCTCTGAGCTTTGGGGAGCACCCTCAGGTGGTGCTGCTTTTTCTGCCCTACTTGCAGAACCTTCTTCAACTCCACAACAGCCCCGCAGGGTCCCCTCTTATTAAACACATTTTCCTGACAGGGAAAATACACTCAAGAGACGGAATAGCCAGCCTACCTTAGGTGACACACAGTGGAGTAGCAGTGTGAAGCTTGACTCTACAAGCAAGTCTAACACCAGAGATTAGGACCCTGTCGTTTTAATGATGAGTGTGTCGGATGAGCAGCGGCCTACAGTGTACTAAATACTCCCAGGTCCCTTTCCCACCATTACACCCCACTATCGTTCCACCACAGAGAACCCGAGTGTGTCTTAGAGGAACCCCACATCTGTCCTGTTTGAAGTTGGCAATGACTAGGTCAATCTGTTTCCCAAAAGAGGGCAAGTGGCCTCTTCAGGGACTGCCCTTACCATCCAGACCAGAAATGGTAGCAGGAAAAGCTCCTGTTTCCCTCCTCCAGCACCTCTCCTACCTAAAGGCCTCAGATAACTCTACTGTCCCTCCCCACAGGAAGCCTGAGAAGGAGAGGACAGGTCCACCGGGTTCCGTTGTCAGAGTAGGAAACTGAGAAACTTGGTTCAGCCATAATCCCTTCGCAGTCGGGAGCAACGCAAGAACCCAAGCCCATCTTCAGAATCCATGTCTAGGACTATCTGGGAGATCTGAATTTTTCCTGAGTTTTCTTTAGCCTCCACAATGAAAGCATTCCTCCCCTCTCCCACCCTGCCCTAGGATGCCTGCTCCTCTTAAAGCTCTTGCATGCTCTCGGCTCTCTCTCTCTGTGGCCACCCCTCCTCTTCTGGGGGAGAGGGTGCACACATAGAGAGGTGTGGTGTGGTTGACTGCGTAGTTGGCTTGTGGAACGCCTCCATGTCTCAGCCCCAGGCTTTTTTTCCTTCAGTCTTTACATTTGTCACATTTGTTTTTAGTTTATGACAACAAGGGAGAACAAAAAAAGGCACTTCGTTCATCACCTTACCTTCTCCCACCATTTTTTTTTTTTTCAGGCAAAGGAAATTACTGGACTCTTGACCCTAACTGTGAGAAAATGTTTGACAATGGAAATTTCCGCAGGAAGAGGAAGAGAAAATCTGATGTTTCTTCCAGCGCAGGCTCCTTGGCCTCAGAGAAAACAGAGAACAGTCTCCTGGAAGATAGCCCCAAGATCACTGAGCCTCAGGACATCTTGAATACTGGCTCCCCCAGCTCCCCAGACAAGCGATCCCCCCCTCCCTCCTCAGGCACCCCCTGCCTCAACAGCTTTCTTTCTACCATGACAGCCTATGTGAGTGGGCCGAGCCCCATGAGCCGTCCCGTGGCCACTCCAGGACTGAGCCCCGAGCCCACTGACAAAATGGGGCAGGGCGCACTAAGTTTCAACTCCTACACCCCACTCGCCAACTTTAGTGGCCACGGGGGTGGAGGTGAATGGGCCAACCCCGTGACCACCACCACCCTCAGCTACGGAGGCTCTGTTCTCAACCAGTTCAGCCCCCACTTCTATAACAGCATCAACACCAACACCATCCTCTATCCTAGGGAGGGCACTGAGGTTTAGGATCCAAAGTGCCTGGGTCTCACGGACACTCCTCAGATAGAGCCACTCATATCCCTCAGGCCATCCTTCGCCTCTTCCTGTGATCCAGGACCTCAGGAATGCCCAGGCATAACACAGAAGACTTCTCTGAACGTGTCCTTTCTCCAGAACATTGTTCAAACCTTTTGCTCGTCACACCTGCATCCATTCAGAGAATAAGTAACATTGTGATGGAAATTTTGATGCCTGTATAGCAATCATACGGCAGCCGTTTGCTGAGCATTGATTCTGTACTGGGTGCTGTCATAGGCTCTTCAAAGTCAGTTTCTACTTAGAGTCACCCTGAGAGGTTAACATGACCTTCCTCATGGAACAGATGAGGAAATTGCAGCTCACAGAAATTAAGTAATTTTCTAGAGCCGGAAATGGGAGAGCCAGCAGTCAAAGGTGGGTCTGAGGAAGCCCCAGAGATTGAACCAAAGGAAGCAGAGAAGGACAATCAGCTAAGCAAGGACAGTCAGGGTGAGAAGCTGATTATGGCAGATACATTAAAACCTCCCCTCTGCCTTCTGGTGTCCCCCAGTCGAAGCGTGGCTAGTTCTCTCTTACTCTGCTTGCCTTGACTTAACTGTGGATGCTCAGATGACCACCACTCAAAGAGCAAAGCCATGAGCAGGCTTAATTCAAGAATTGTAGCCCAGGTACCCCGAAGGACAATGCAGTCAGCATGTGCCATGCAGGCCACCCCTTTGTCCAGATCCCCACAGACCTTGAGCAGAGCCAGGGGTCAGTAAGAGGTGCGGTGCACCTGAAAGGCCCCACCCAAGGCTGCCCTTCTGCAAAATCTCATAAAGTGCAGCTTCCTGTGTGCGCGTCATGGACCAGTGAGCTGGCGGCGGCTGAGGCTTCCAAGAGAAACAAGGCAGAATGAGTCCTTCCTTTTCTGTAGCCTTGCAGAGGTGGATGTTTGTCTGAGAAAACAACAGCCTCAAGCGAAGGTCCTCTGCTGCCCTCACAGGTCTGTGAGAGCCGCGCCTGGGATTCCACTGTCTCTTTTTGTACGTACTGTATATTGCCTCTGATGTGTTATTATAGCACACCTTTAGAAGTGTTTTATGGTTTCTTATTTTCTTTTTAATAAAAACTTTTGTGCTGAAGCATGTGACCCTTCCTTCTGACTTGTCCTGTCTCTGGCTGCTTGGTTGATTCAACATGGGGCCAATGTCTGCCGGGGAACTAAACATGTTTGTGATAGGAAGCAGAAAACAAAAACTGGATAGCAACACTTTCCTCTCTTCTGCACTGGTAGCAAAACCAGACAAAGATCCCTGTTGTGGGATAGACACTTGAAGGAAAATTACCTGAATTGAACACACAATGTGGATCAGACATATCCCAGTATTTGTAGCACACGCAAACCTCATAACTATGCCGTGACCGTTCTGTCTCCAAAAACCCCATGGAGGGGGTGGTACTAGTCTCATTATTCACATGAGAAAAATGAATGTCAGGTATTAAACAACTTGCCTGAAGTCTACATCTGGTCCATGCCCAGATTTCAGAATTCTGCACTTCAGCTGTAAATAACACTACTAGCATTAGACCTATGGGCAGGCTCTGGGTCAAGTTCTGTGCAAACCGTGAGAGTGTGCACTGGGGTCCCCGGCACAATGCAGGCTGGGGGGTGTGTGCATTGGAGGTAGAGATCTTCTAATTGGGAGACCCTGTCCTTGGGTGTGCATAGTGAGGGCTCAAGCCAGGCAGAGCTGGGGGGAAGTCTTTTTCTGTGGAGTGACAGAAAGGAGGTGGTCACTAACAACAATGATGATGGTGGCATCAACATCATGAGTTCACTAGGAGCCAGGCACTGTGTTAGAATTGAAACTATGCAATTCATTCTCAAAATAATCAAATGCCATCAATACTCTTATTTCCATTTTATAAGTGAGGACACTATTGCCCAGAAAGATCTGAAGCTGATCATGGGACAGGCAGGACTCATACAGAGCCATTGACACCATGACTGAAATGCTCTCTCAGAGCCCCTAGCAATGGAGAGCTTAGGATTTACGTAAGACAGGAGTAAAAATATGAAAACCAAGAAAAAGTGGGAACTGCCTTAAGAATCTTTTCCCAGGGAATTCCTTTCCACAACAAGATTCTTCCTGGCAAATGTGATGGCTGAGATATGAAGGAAGGGATAGTAACCAACCAGATAAAGCTTCATGAAGGAAGCTTGGAATAGGCTAATGCCTGGCTGTCCAGAAAGAAAGGCTGAGACTCAGAGGGAAAGAAACTCTACAAAGGGGACAATAAGATCAAAAGCAGAGTAAAAATGCAGATCCCTGAAGCCCAGATCAGGATTTTTTTGTCATATTAGATCCAATTGCCACTAAACAGATCCCCTAAACTCCTTTGTTGATGTCACTGCCTGTCCTTCCACCTCTCCCACTCCCCCCAGGCAAGTGCACAATGATTTAGGGGGCGGGGCAAGGAAAATTTTACAAAAGAGCCCAAAAAGAGTGCAAACTCGTGTGGAATGTAGCTGGTGATTTAGAACCCTGGTCCACAAACTCAAGTTTCTCTTCTTCTTTGGCCCAGAATTTAATGGGCATGAGTAGAGAAGGGGAAGCCTGCAGGGCTTTGACAACACAAAGACCCTGCCAGTGCTTGCCAGTGACTGTGTGCAGGGAGTTCCTGGTAGCCGTGCCAGGAGCTCAAGGGAATCACAGTACTGGAAGTACTCAGGTCGGCCCCTCCAGAAAGTGAGACTCATATCAATAAAGACTCCCCTTTGTGGATTGCTGCTATCTGAAGAAGAATTAAAAGAAAAATAAAGAGATGAAGGAAGGGAGAGAGAGAGAAATGTCAATTGTTTGTGAGGTTTAGTTCTGTGCGTGGCGCTGTGGATGCACTTGGCTCTGCATGAGGCCAGGGTCCCCAGCATCAAGAAGGAGCCTGAGAAATGACGAAAGCCTTCTGTGTGTTGAAGAGACAAGGACAGCTGCATGGAGCGCATGAGACTGAGCTGAACGATGGCTGAAATGAACTAGTGAAAGCCACAAACCGCCACTGGTTTACACACGCACTGTCACACCACACAACTCTAAACTCTCCACTAACCCACCGAATTTTATGGAGGTTTGAGGGAAGTGTGTCTTAAAGTAGAGTATATAATACATTAGCTATCATAATGACTTTATTTTAATTGATAAATTCCCAAGTGGCAAATTTAAGAAATATTAGACACAAAATATTAATAGTTGTTCTCTGGTGGGTGATGGAACATGAGCTAAGTTTTTGTCCATTGTGATAGTCTTCATGGACAGTGAATGCACCATCAGCCTCATCCACTGCTACCAGAGCTGTTTCTCCACTCATGGAGTCCAACCCTTGCCCTCTGCCACAACTGCCCGGTCCTCTGGTAACAAGTGACTTAGGATAAACTAAGTAAGCTCTTTCTGCAATGATGGAGGAATTTGTTCACTCAGCACAGACTTAGCCCCTAAGTGGAGACCTTCAGGGCTATGTTGAAAGAAAAAGGAACCAATGTGAGACCAGCAGCTATTTGCTGAACAGATGCTGCCAAGTTGTGGAGAGTCTGATAGAATTTTAAGATGATCGTAGCTCATAGGAGATCCCATTATCAGATTGTAAAGGTTTATAAAGGGAGAGCAGCTGTGGGAGAGAGAGGTAGGGCCAGAAAAACTGCCAGCATTTGAGGATTCTGGTTAAGTACCAGGTAATGGACATGCCAGATTACAACTGTCTCATGTAGTCACAACACCCTTGGGTGGTGGGTGCCATTATTCTGTCCATTTGCCCTGTGAAGAAACGGCAGTATGTAAGGTTCATAAAGCCCATAAAGAAATTGGACATTGATCTAAATCTCAGGATCTCTTGCTATCTCAGAAAGGGGTACGTATCTTGTCAAGATGACAAGGACTTTCCCACTCTCCTTCAGTCCCTCCCCTTACCCTCCCCTACCTGAGCCCCCTGTTTCACTTTGTTTTTCGTTTGAAGTTCCATAGGAGTTGTGCTCTGGGACTGTCATATCAGAGAGACCATTCGATGTTTCACCTTCTGCTTCTGACTCACTTCACTAAGCATGATGTTCTCAAGTTTCTTCCATTTGCCTGCAAAAGCCTACACGCTGTTGGACTTCATAGATGCATAGTATTCCATTTAAGATCACACAGCTAGTGAGTAGAGACCACACGCAGAGGTATGTCTGGCTAGTTCAACTTCTTAATGGAGCTGCTAGAAGAGACTCCTCAAGCTGAGACTTAGAAGACAGATCTTCCCCCGGAAGTAGAACTGTATCCTACCTCTAGTCTCCTAACTTTATGGATGCTTAAGGCTCTGAAAACAGCCATAGGTGGCATAAAGGCCTTTATAGAGGTGTTGCTCCAGTTCAAGCCACTATTATCGCTACATTGTCTCTGATAAACCGCAGACTTCAGCTGGCCTGTTGGCCCCCAGCCTCTCCTTCCTATTGCGTAATGTGTCCCCTAAGGGTCAAAGTTGGTGGTGCTCCAAGTTTCTCTGGGCCCCTCAGTGGCCCGGTCTCTTTTGGTTACTCACTGATTTTAATGACTCATAAATCCCTTGCTCTGTCCTCATTTCTCCAATTAGGACCTCAGGGCTAGCATCAAACTAAATGTGTTCATAGCCCATCTGCCTGTCCTGGGGAATCATAAGCAGGTGCCTAGTTCAAGAAGTCTCCTCCATGCATACTTTCTCATGGATGTTGTATTTCTACTGTAATTTAAAAATATTTAAAACAAGATAGTAAGATTATAAGTACCCAGATGCTTAACACCAAAATATAGAAGTGTGGGAATGAGGTGCTGGAAAATGCCTCCTGACAATTCTAAGAGATTCATTTTCGGAAGTCAGAATTGTGATAAACCTCATGGGGTGGGGATGTCTGTGACTAGAAAAGTGTGTGAGGGAGGAGACTGAGGCAGAATCGCAAGTTCAAAGCCAGTCTGGAAAACTTAGCAACACCATGTCTGCAAAAAAAAAAAAAAAAAAAAAAAAAAAAAAAAAAAAAAAAAAAAAAAAGAAAAAAAGAAAAAAGAAAAAATATGGTTGGGAAAGTAGTTCAATGGTAAAGTGCCTTTAGATTTATCCCTAATGCCAGAAAAAGAAAGCGTTTATGCATACATTTATTTGTCAGATGTCTGTTGAGCATCTTCCATGCCCAGCACTGTTTCAGGAGTTAGAGATATTATGGTGAGCAAAATACAGGCTCACCTTCAAGGATCTTATGGTCTAGCAGAAAAACAGGTAAGTATATGCCTTGGTTCAGATCCTTCCAGCATTTACTCTGATGGGCTAGCATAAAAAAAGGCAACAATCAGAGGTGAGGGAGTCAGAGCAGGGTCTATGGAGCCAATGACACCCAATCTAGGTCCTTAAGGATGAATAGGATTTCTCCATGGGAAAGGGGGTATGAGTACGGCAGGCAGGAGTTGAGTGCATGCAATGACCTGGAGATACTTGACAATGGCAGCAATCTGTTGTGTAAGAAAGTAAAGCAAGCAGGCCAGGCAGGGCCGTGGGGCTCCGAGTTCTGTCTCAGAGCTCATTCCTCTTACTCAGGTGTGGGGGATGCTTGCAAGGCCGAACAGGTAGCAGCAAGATCGAGTCACACATACAAAAAACTATTGTGATCACACTTTCTGCCTTCAGTGACAACCAAATTCCTACAGCCTAGCTCAGTGGAAGCCACTTCTTTACAAGATAGCTAAAGCAGAACTATCAAAGGAAGATTAATAAAGTAAACCTATAAAAAGAAGATGCACCCCTGTGGCAAAGAAGACTGCAAATAGATAATAAAATGTGAAAAAATTCCCTCCTAATCCAGGACAGGAGAAATAAGTGCCCTGGGCTCATATATTTCCAGGTAAAGAACAGAGTGAATTGGTTTTTCTTAAAAACAATTTTGATAGTGAACATAAGAAATGTCTAATCGGATTCCTTTTGACATAGGATTGTCTTTTTTGTCTAGGAATGTATTTCTGAGGCTGTGTTGGTGAAGACATACGTGTAAGATTATGCCTCACGGAGGTATTTGCATTAGTGCAGAGTTTACATGAGTGATATGGTGGAATAATATGGTAACTGAGACAGTGGAGATGCCTCCGCTTGGTGTTGTATGTGTTTGGCACCTCCTATGCACTTACATGTCTCCCTTTTAGCAAAGGCTCAAAGCTCTGTGCAGGAAATAATATTCAATAATTATTGAATAGCAGTGTGTTTGACTGTGTTTATTTATATAATTATCTTCTCTAGATAACAAATCATGCTGGCTTATTTTTAAAGGAGTAATAATAGGAAGTTTCTTTTTAAAATAAAGTTGTTTTAAAAAACAAAAGAGTTGATTTAAAGATACAACAGGAATCATACTGATAGTGTATGACTATATAATAAAAGAAAGAAAAATGAATGAATGAAAGAAAAAAGAAAAGCAAACCATGTTTGATTGGCTGGATCTGAATTCAGGACGATTCTGTGTTACTGGGGATAAAGGACAGATCTGGCTTTTGTCCCTAGAGTTGCCTGAAGGTGAGAGCTCTTTTGTTTTATCAACCCCAGAGGAGACGGCACTCTTTGTGACTGAATGGAATATTTGGTCCCTAAGGTAAGGCTCTGCACCTCCCTGCATCCCATCAGCGCTGGGAAGTGGTTTGCATTCTTGAAGCAGCCTATTGGCTAGCAGCTGTGAGAGATGTTGCCATTATGATAACAGGGAAATCAGGCTGTTCTGGCCACTACCTTAGGCTCGCCTGGTCTCTTGTCACCTGTAGGGTTCTTTCCCTAAGCCTGAAAGAGAATATTCGCACTCTATAGTGAGAGTCTACAGGGAAAGTGAGGCTTCCTGGTCTGGCCCCAGGATGAAGACTTGAGGCCCCCATGGTAACCTGGGTAACCGGCAGCCATTCACCAGGCTCTAATTGCCCGCACAAGTACACAATCGGTTTTGTTGATTGAATTTCTGGCCATATAACAACAAACCTGGAGTGGCTAGGTCACCCATCACTCTTCCAAATGGTTTCCCCTTAATCTTAGATTATCCTGGGAAGCCAGAAAAAAAAAAATGTCTTCAAGAGCCATAGAATCTAGTTTCTGATAGCCATTACTATAAAACCTCAGACTGACTCACTACACAAAAGGGAAAAAAAAGGAGGCCCAGAAAGAAAAAGATATTTCTCATGGTTATGCAGCAAGTTGGAAGCCAAGCTAGCGTGAAGTTAAGTCTTCTGATTCCTTAGCTACGATTGCCTATTTCTAAGAAAGTGTTTTCCAACAGTACATACATAGTAGAAACGTGAAGCTCCCAGTCCCCACTGCCACGAAGAAACCAGAAAGGACCAAACATGAACGAAGCACTGATTATCTTGGCATTTAATTAAAACCATCTCAACTTGCCTTTCCCTCTTGCCTCTCTTCCTGCCTCTCCATTTCCTGTAACATCTGAAATAAAAGCTAACAGAATAAGTCACCCTCTTAGCTGCAGGAAGCCCCAAAACAGCATGAACCTCAGGGCCTGCAGACTCGGTCATACCAAGTGTCAGTATGCAGCTGTGAGTAGTAAGAACTCCACTGAGCGCAGCGTCTTCACCTGTAACTTAAGATATGAGCTTTGCCTGCCGGGACTGATCAGATCTAGTGATGACAGAAGGTGCTTAGAGAAGAGAAGGTGTTAAAAATTAAATGGCTTCTAAACAGAGGAGTTTCATTATCCACAGCCCCCAAATTTAAAATAACCAGAATGTCCACCAGCAGATGAGAATGAACAAATTGTGGTATGTGAATAAAATACAATACTGCTTATTAATTAATAAAAAGAATTGAAAATATGCATGCAATGGAAGATGAATTTCAAAAATTCTATGTGCTTCTACTTCTGGCCAAGTGGCTCTTACCACCCATATCATGTCTCTGAACACATGATAAGCTGTAGAGAAAAACAAAGGCAAAAACCAACATCATAATCTGCAAATAGCAAAGAGTAAATATCAGGCATCTCCTGAGGCAAAATCAATAATTAAGAAAAAAGAATCTGCACAGGTTAAGTTATTTATTTTAATGGTCCAAGTGCATTGATTGACCAAAGCTAATGCGACAGAAAGAAACTAAAATTCTGAAGGAAAATTCTAGTCTTTCTTGCCTTAATAACAGAATAAAAAATGAAGTACCATTTCATCTAAAAAAGAGGGCAGGGGAATTCTTAAAAGAGATCCAGAGATAGGTTGGCCCATATTCTCTCTATAATCTTGATCTAAATCTCTGGCTTGTTCCTGAACCATGCGTGCACAGGACAGACTCTAGATGAGAATAAAAGAAGTTGAATTGAATTGTGTAGCTGCAGCCCAAGACACATATTTTTGCAATTCGAGTCAAATCAAGTTAATGGACTATTAGGGCAAACAATAGCAACTGATACTTCACTACTGTTCAAAGGACTATCAGAATGCAGAGCTTTCACAGCATGGCATTGATAAATTCTTGCAATGCCCAGAATATATAATTCAAAGTTAGTCACCACCCCCACACATACAAAACCAATAAACAACAACAAAAAGGAAAATAAAAATGTCACCTCTGCTCAAAAAAGGTGTATTAGGGCTGGAAGAATGGCAGTGCAGTTAGAGAGCTTGCCTAGCAAGTGCAGAGACCTGGGTTGGATTCTCCAGCACCACAGAAGCTGGATGTGGTGATGCACACCTGTAATTCCACATTTGGGAGGCTGAGTCAGGAGATTGCTGTGATTTAGCGGTCAGCCTTAGCTATATAGTCTGGACCACAGAACAAGGTTCTGTTTCATAAAAAAGTAAAGAATATTACTCCAAGTTGACCCAGATATTAAATTCACTAAACAAGGATTCAGAAACAGCTATTCTAACTAGGACAGGCTTTGTGGGAATTTTGGAATCGGCTGAATATATTTTGCATGCAAGATGAATGTGAATCTTAGCAGGCCAGAGAAAAGACTGTGGCAGGCCGAATAAGCCTCCTCAAAGATGTTCATATTCAAGTCCTATGTCCTGAACTTGTAAATACTATTTCATATGACAAAGGAATTTTGCAAGTGTGATTAAGTTGAAGATCTGTAACAGCTGGTTTCATATTTTTGAGCTCCAAAATTGGAAAAGAATGCATTTGTGCTATTTAAGCCATCAAATTTGTGGTCATTTGTTATAGCAGCTGCAGGAAACTAATATATGAATCCTTTCAAGTTAGCAAAGAAAAATATGGTTGTAATAAATGATGAATTAAGACATCAAGCAGAAAGTATAGAAAGAAAAAAATCTAGATTTTCTAGAACTTAAGAATAGACAAGAACAACTTGTTGGACACAATAATCTGATGAAGTGACAGAGAATGAAGCAACAAATTTCAAGTGAATTAAAAATAATCCAACCTAAAGAATGAAAGAGGGAGACGATAAACACAAACACATGATCTCTTAGAAAATATCAAAAGATTTAAAATATATTTAACTAGAGTCACAGGAGAAGAAAAGAAAAAGGGGGCAAAATCTACATATTTGAAAAATAATGACCAAAATAATGGTTCTTCCAATTTGCTGAAATACATTAATACATAGATTCCAGAAACTCAGCAAAATAAGTGCAAATAAAAACTTATCTATGTAGTCAAACTTGAAAACAAAACTTTTTTAAAAATCCTAAAAATAGCCAAAGAAAACTATACATTTCACCTAAATAACTACTGACTTTGTGTCATAAACTACAAAAGCCAGAATTTAGGATTTTTTTTTAAATTCTGAAAGAGAAGATACTCATTGATAAATTGAAATGCAGCTCTTAAAAACGTGTTTTTAAAGACACAAGCAAAGGATTGAAGAAACTTCAAAACAACTTAAATAACTTGAAGAAAGAAACAATAAAATAGTAGCTTTAGATTCAACAATGTCAATAATTACATGGCTTACTCTATACCTTGAGTGTTGTGGTTACATTAGTATGCATATTTGTCAAAGCGCAGAGCTATACTGTTAAAGCAGGTGCATGTTATTGTGGGTAAATTACTCTGTAATGGCATTGATTCAATTAAACGCAGCTTTGGAAGTTCACAGCAGGAAGTAACAAATTCTGGCTGGAGCTGGTTTCAGAGCACTGAAGGAGCTAGTTGCCAAAACAGACCATCTTCAATTTAGGATAGTTCAACCTATAATCTTTAGACTTTGCAATAGCACAAAAGCAATATACATTCAGCAGAAATGGTACTTCAAATATGGAATTTTGATCTTTTTCTAGGCTGGTGATATGCAGTAGTGTGCTTTCTGATAATGCTGGGCAGCCACAATGAGCCGCAGTTCCCAGTCAGCTGGGGGATCCTGAGAGGAAGCGATGGGTACTCTACAGTGCGCTGTGTTACGATGCCAGGAAGTCCCAGAGTTCAGGTATATTAAATGCATTTTTGACTTATGATATTTTCAACTTATGATGGCCTGTCAGGATGCAGCCCTATTGTGAGTTGAGGAGGAGTATCTTCATTTGAAAGCTGTGAGATTTCAGGCAAATACCAAGACAAAGTTAGTTGTCTCTGAAAAGTAGGAAGCTCTGACCATGCTGAACCAAGTTTCTCACTACCAAACCATAGCAGGAGCTGACAGAAACTGTCCCCTTAACACAGAGCACTCTTTCTCCAGTGGACGCTCTGCCTGTGTCACTCATTTCAGTGTCCCGCCTCGCCCTGGTGGCTTTTGAGTTGGTCACCCATTAGCCAGGGTGTCAGAAGTGGTGGTAGCTATTTTTCATCCAATTTGCTTCCTGCAGCTTCTGCATGTATCACTCAGCATCTAAAGTATGTTCCTACTGGGTAGAGATATATGAACGTTTATTTTCATATTTGAGCATTCCCAGAGGTCATGGGAGCATCAAAGTGCAAATTCCCTGTAGGGAAGATAAGCTTGGCCTGTTTGAGAAATGACCAGAAGACATGTCCACTCAGGAGAGTGAAGGAGCTCTAGTAGGACTCCCAGGTCTAGATAAGGAGCTTGATCTTATCACAGCTCAGGGGGATACTGGCTGAAAGCAAGAATTGGCATAGAAGGAGGGGTTGGAGCTAACAAGCTCAGGAATGTCTGAAGGGCAATGGAAGGGCACAACACCCAGAGGCTGGCAGCTCTCCTGCTGTGCCTGTCAGTTCAAGTGGAGTCAGCAATGCTTCCAACTGTAGTTGGTTTTCTCATTTGTTTTATTTGTTTTGATTTTTTTCCAAACTACAGATGGCAATAGCCTGGTTTCCAGAAGGATGTTGATGACACCTAGACTTGTTTTTGTAAATCCTACATGTGCAAAATTGCAGCTCTATCGCAGTCACCAAAGCCTCTGACTCTTTACATCTAAATCACGGGCTAAAAGATGTGCAGGACAAAGAGGGAAACGATGTCCCCTAGTGTCAGAAGGCATCCCTTCCTGCTTGGGTGAATCACCATACTCTAAGCCTCTGCACCTGTCCCTGAATAATAATGCTACCCATGTCTAGTTTGTGTAATCAATTGAAATTCAGATTTTTTGTAGGCACTTTGCTCAGGACCAATTAATATAGCAGAGCTTGTTTTCAGTCTCCCCCAGCTAAACTGCAGAGGCTCTTAGGACAAGGCCTGGTTTGTCTGGTTTATTTCAGCCACTCCAGGACAGAGCACTGCTTGGCATCCAGTAGGTACTCGATAATTATTCGCCAATTAAGTGACTAGTACAATTGGTCCTCTATATCCATGGGTTCTGCTTCCTCAACTTAGTTTCAACTAACCTCAAATCAAAAATACTTGGGGAAAATTACACTTGTACCAGCATGTACAGTTCTTTTCCTTGTTATTATTCCCTAAACAATATAGTGTAACCACTACTTAATTTGGATGTATACTGTATTAGGTAGTATAAGCGATCTCCAGAAGATTTAAAGTGCATGGGATGATGTGCATAGCTTATATAAAAATATGTTGCCATTTTATATTGGGGATGTGGGCATCCTCAGAGTTTGCTATCTATAGAGTATCTCGGGAACTGCTCTATAGAACCAATGAATCACTGCATATATTTTTAAATTATCTACAGAGAATGTTGGATATGGCTTAAGGACATAAAGGAGGTTTCTGTCAGGTCCAAATAACTAGTGTATGATTGATCTTATTGAAGTAGGGGGTGGTTAGTTCCATGTAAGTTTGAATGAGAAAATTCACCTTAGAATTTGCTAATTCAACCCACCTGATGGCAGATTTTCTATTCAATTTATTGCTATTGAAAAGATTAATACAACTGCCAATATCTACCCTAACCTCTACTATGGAGAAAGAATTAAGCTAAAATCTTTAATTAATGAACGTTTTTGGCCAATATTTACTGAGAAATTTCAAGGAGACTGTAGGACTCAGCATGAAATGAGTCAACTATATAGTCCTTATCCTTAAGAAATTTATGCTACTGCAAGAAAGACAGGCATAAATTAACTTATTATACAAATAATGTACTGCAACCGAAATCGAAGCTAGAGTGGCCAAGTGTATATGCCATGAATATGTTCATCTAGGTACTCGACTTGGTTCAGGTGTTTGGGAGGAAGCAAAGTTTATATTAAGCCCCTAGAAGAGACAAAAAGAAAGAAAAATTCTGAGCGAGATGGAGGTACTAGCCAGCACAAGGCCCATCCTAGAAAAAAGTCTCATAGTTTTGAGGGTGACAAGAGAAAAGGGACACAGACATTGCTGGAGATCTGTAAGGAACTGATTGTGTAGGATGTTTTGGTCTATGTACAAGGTAACATCACCAAAATGGCTTAAGCCAGTAGTGAAGTCACAAAAATGTTTATTCTATGAAGTCTTTTTAATTGATGTTTCCATGAGATGCTGTTACATCTTTAGTGTGTTCAAAACTAGAGTTTCATTTTCAATCTTCATAGCCATATGCAAAGTAATAATGTGGTTCAAACACTTTCACCTGTTATATATGGGTAAACTGAGGCAGAAGGACATGAAACAAACTTCACACAAGCCATGGATCGGATATAAAAAGTCCTTAACTCTGAATTTCCTGTCCTCAGAACAACCTGAATCTAAACCTGGTGCACACTTTCTCTTCTCTCTGCTATTACTTAGAATACCTTAACTTCCAACAAAAGCATATTTCTTCATTTCAAAGTTAAAATAAACTAACAACAATAACAGTTTGTGTTTTTTGAGAGCATTGTGTTTGTCTGCTTAGTGTCTATCGCCCACTTCCTCTTTCTGATAACAGCACCTTGATTTCCCCCTTGGAAAACAGCACTCAGAGTGGCCAAATGATGCAGGGCTAACCAGTGAGGCTCAGGGCTCGCCTCCCCTTGAGCCTGAAGTGTAATAGGTGCCCGGTAAATGTTTGCTACACTTAAAAATTATGATTTAATTGCTGTATAAGTCAAAGGATTTTTTTTTTCTCTTGTAAGTAATAGAATTTTTCCTCCAAGAGAGCTTTATTGGCTCACTGTAATAGTCAGCTTCCCACTGCTGGGAGAAAACAGTTGACATAATAAGCAACTTAAAGTTTTATTTCAGTTCATGGTTTCAGAAGTTTCAGTACATGTTTGACTGACCCCAAGGCAGAAACATCATGACAGAAAGGTATGGCAGAGGGAAGCTGCTCCACTTACAGCATCCAAATGGTAGACATCAGAGGTAGAGCCAGGAGGAAGGGACTGGGGACCAGATATAGTCCTTAATGACATGCACCCATGACCCACCCAGAAACACTTAAAAGTATGCTTGACTAATTGTCTAGGGATCTTTCAAGCTAACCAAATTGAAAGCCAAGACAAACTCACACCCACTTGACAAAAATTATCTACGATGAGGTTGGCTGCTCTTTCAATACCACCAGAAGGTGAAAATTAACAACAACTACAACCAAAGCATGGCCAGAACCATGAGCTCAAGAAGTAGGGGAGACAGTGATGAGGCTGACCCATGGTAGCAATTGATTCAGGGTGGCGGTTAGGCACCTTACTTGCAATAACAGGAACTAACCTCAGAGCAGCAATAAGTAAGGCTGGAGAGTCAGATTCAGGAAAAAGGAGAAGGCCAAAGATGACCAGGTGCAGAAATCAGAGTCTGGACCAGACTGTAGGGTCATGTGTTTAGAATCACGAGACTGGCACTTCACCCCTTGTCCAGGGGTGATTACTCACCTCTTTCTGTGCATTGTCTCCAAAACTTCAAGCCCAAAGGGCAACACGCAGTTAACTAAGCTTAGATGTGCACCCTCAGTGTGCCTGGGTAAGAAGAGGTGGCGCTGAGTCCTGCCTCTTCCCGTGATACAGAAGGAATTCATCCAAATACCACGAGGCTTGAATACTAATTTAGAAAGAAAAATTACAGAGAGCAGAGTAAGAACCAACTGAGCTCCAACTAAGAATTTTTCAGGGCCAGCTGGCCATGTATCCCTATTAAAACTCTCTAATTTAATTTTAGAAATTATCCTTTCGGACAAACAAGTTATGTCAGACTTAGCAGTGAACCAGGGAAAATCAGACACTTAGCCTTATCTTCCGGGTAATGGGGAGCTGCCCAGTGATTTAAACAGGAGTAGGAAGGCATTTGACCAGATCTGCATTGAAAAAGATCTCCAGAGTCTCTGTATGGAGCAAGGGAGGAGGCCTGCATCCCAGAAAACAGATGATGGTGCCATCAACTCACATAATGATCATAGGGCTTATAAAGAGGGAATGGACTTGAGATACCCTTAATTGAACGAAAAGTGGGACTTGGAGACAGAAGCCAAGAAGAAGAAGGAAAAAAAAGGAGCCAAGAACTCAAGAACTCACCAAATTTCTAGTGAAAGAAACCAAAATCATTCCAAAACCTCCTCCTGAGCGCTTCATTTTTGTTAGCAAGGAAAGGATATTGTAAAGGGCAAATTTCACAACTCAGGAGGAAATCCAGAGGTAGACAGAGGGTAGAAAAGAAAGGGGTGTGGGGTTGGCAATGTGACTCATTATTATTCTTTAAGGTACAATAATAAGAAAAAAATAATTGATCCTGGATGATGAAATTGGGCTTGAGCCTGGGGCTGTGGGAGGTGAGTCCTGCTCCAGAATTCCTTGGGGGCATGCAGTGGCGGGGTGAGCGGGAAGGAGGGTCAGGGTGGCTGCAAAGTCTTAACAAGACATTTTGTCCCAGTCTGGAAATGCGAGTATCTAGAGGATGGGCTTTGCTGCCTGGTAAGGAGGAAGCCATTGGCCTCTCTGCTCCTGTATCTACTGCTGCTCCCCAGTTTCGCCTTTCCTAGCTTAAAATTTAGAAGCCAAAGGTAGTGGCTTACACCTATAATCCCAGCATTTTGAGAGGCTGAGGCATGATGATCTAAGATCAAGCCAGCCTGGACAACTTAGTAAGACCCTGTCTCAAAGTAAAAAATAAAAAGGGCTGAGAAAGTAACTCAGTGTGAAAGCCCTGGGTTCAATCCCAGTAACGCAAAAGCAAAACAAAGCACAACCCTAAAGCTAGCCAGAGTTAAGGTCACCTAACTTCATTTTTGCTAACTGTGAGAGAGGAAGCAACTAAAGGGTACTAGACAAGCAGTCCCTGCAGAGCTTAGGGCAGTCTAGACACAAGACCCAGGTTCCTGCTCAGGGCCATCAGGTACCCTTCTCCTGAGGGTTGAGCATATGCCAAATAGGCTTTCCCACTGGCTGAGTCTCCAGCATGGTGCTTGATAAATATTGAAAAAAGAAATTAATTCTCCATTGATTTGGTATCAATTGACCCAGCAAGCAATAAATTGATTAGTTCAATTTCTGCTAAAGGGAGTCAGAGAAGAGTAGAAAATGAATGCTCAATAAGCCAGAGACTTTCCAGATATGTGAGCACAGAAAGGTAGAGGAAGTCATAAAAGAGATGCAGCTAACAGTTCTTTTTGTCAATGTTACATGGCTCCCTAAAAGCAATGAAAGCTTTTGGGCTGAATTTTTGAGCAGGGTCTATGAAGGATTTCTCCATGAAAATAAGGCAATCTAGGATTTGATGTAGAGAGAACAGAGTAATTTGAAATTTCTGGCACAGTTCAATGGCATAGGTGCTCAGAAGACATTTTCCATCAAAGTCCAGATAGACGACACTTTATGCTTATGAATACGAAAATACAAGAAAGAAAAACTTTGTGGAGATTTTTTATGAATGAAAATTGAAATGTAATAACAATTGGGTCTAATGTTTTGAAACACAGACCTGTTGATGAGAAGACGGAATTCTTTCAGGGAGATAACACTTCATTTAATCCAAGTTTCAAAGCTGGTGCTCCTCATAAAATCAATTACAAATGTTCATTTATTAAGGCTGATCTGTGATGGATTTTACTTGATTTTTCTTTTTTTTTTTTTTTTTTGAGACAGGGTCTTGCTCTGTAGTCCAGGCTGGTCTTGAACTCACTATATAGCGCAGACTGGCCTTGGACTCGGCAATCCTCTTGTCTCCCTCTCCCAAGTGCTGGAATTATAGGCACGTGCCATCATGTCCAGCTTATGTGATGCTGGGGAATAGAACTCAGGGCCTTGAGCCTGCCAGGCAAGGGCTTTAACCACTGAGCTCTTCCTCCAGCTCCTCAGTTTTACCTGACAATGTCTTCACATTGATCATCCTGCAGGTGACATCACTGCGATTGTGAGTATATGAATACCAAGTGGTGAGAACTCCTCCACCCTGGCATTGCTACAGAGAGACAGTCCCAACATAACTATTTACAGACACTAAAACTTGGTTTTCATGTACTTGTATGTGTCACAGAAAGTCTTTTTGCTTTGATTTTTTTTCAATAATTTAAAAATATAAAAACCATCTTTAGCTGGTTCTGCATACAAAAACAAGTGGCAGGTCAGACATAACTAGAGGCAGTCACCTAGCGTGACAGGAGCTGCCGTTACAATTGCCAAAGAACAGCTCTGGTATTACTTGGTTGTCCTTAATATCTGAGGAAACCCAAAGATTTCAGGTTCTACGGGACAAGAAATAGGGAGTTACTTGGGTTTCCTCTTGAGAAGACACCAGCTTTTGTTCTGAAATGAGAGTTTCAGACTGCCCGTGGCTTGGTGAGCTTGGCAGGACACCATCAGTGCTTTGATATCCAAGACTCTTTTCATTCTGGAATCTTCTTGTGAATTCCATTCTGTCAGAGCCGCCATTCCAGACCCCATGATATGGGGGTTTGCAAAGGACAAACATGAGCTACCTAAAAAGAACAAGTTCCTGAGATCAAGGTTGGTAGATGGGCTAGGGGGTGAAGAGAGCAGCAATTAGGCCTGAGGTTGAAAATGGCCCTTATCACTAGTTGCTCAGGTGGAGTGTGCCACATGTTTACAAGTAACCTAATAGCCTAATCTCAGCTGGAGGCAAGGTAATGAAGCAAAGCGGGGTTGGAGCAACCCAGGCCATGCCGCCCAAGGCTTAACCCTCGTTAGGCTTCAGCGGAGAATACGTGAGGACCATCCCGATGGTAGGACTGGCCTGGCCCAATGTATTTCCAGCTGGTTCCTACAGGAAAGGGAAAAAGTTTTTCTCCAAGTTGACAACTCAACCTAGCCATAATCCAGCCAAAGTAAAGTTAGTTTTACAGTTTTTAATAACTCAGAAGCAGCTAAGAAAAGCCCAGAGTCATTTACTCATTCTGCAATAAAACTTACTGAGCGCTATTAGGTGTAAAGGATTGAACCAGGGCAGCAGCAGCTGGCTCTGTGCAAGCTGAAAGAGCTCTTAAGGATCCCTGGGTCTGATCTTCAGGCTGAGTCATAGGACATATTATTATCTGCATATTATAAGAGAAGTAGCTTTAGATTATATAGATTTACTTCCTCTAATATAAAGCTGTTTGCTAACTACTGTCCGTTATTCACGTATTCACTTACTTTTGCTGACACACTGTTGTTTGCCCTGTGAGGGTCTCTGTAGCACGCTTGAGACCTAAAGACAAAGGAGTGTGTTCACATTCCACCAAGACTCTGTGCCCTAAGGGGATTCACAGAGGTGGGTCCTACTTTCCAAACCTAGGCGCCTGAGGAGCAGTCCAATGCAGAGTCTCAGACACAAGGCAGCTAAGAGACAAACTTTTTACCCATTGCATCATCTTTGGCAAGGAACTCTCCCAAGCCTCAGTTTCCCCACCTGTTAGACATAACAGCAGTTCCTACTTCAGTCAGCTATTGTGAGGAATGAATGAAGTGACATGGAAGGTGCTTGACACAGTGTCTGACATATTGTCAGTGCCTAATAAACGGTGATTACTAAAGGTCCAGGAGATACAAGTAATGAGGAAAGGTAAAAAGGTCTAGAAATCAATGTGACAACTCAATTTTGCCCCCCACCATGTTCTGTTTTTACATTAAACTCTTTTGTACAGTTACTAAGTGTATGCACTAGGCATATTTATACCTGTGATCTATTTTAGGGATAGGGAACCTTTTCTCTACCAGGAAATATTTGGATTTTTGTGACATCATTCAAGGGCCACACAAAGTTATCAACCTAAAACTCAGCCTGCTATATTTGGTAAAACATGTTATTAATTCTCACCTGGTGTGATGACTGAAACTGCATCTCTTTTTCAGGATTTGGCTGGGCCATACCAGGTGTTTTCCCTGGTGTATAGTCCATGGGCCAGACTTTCTTCCACCTTGACCTATTGAAAAACGTATTGTTATTTTCTTCTTATTTTGCAGATAAGGAAACTGAGGATCAGTGACAGAAAGTTCTCCAAATTTATAGAGCAAATTGAGTAAGTATCTGATTTCAAGCCAGGGTTCCATATGGCTTTCACCACATGGAAAAGGACTTTGGCTGTCATTTTTCTGTGGATAGGAAAGGAAAACAAAATGTTACGTAATGACAAGAGAGAATCACAGAAAATAAGGAAAGCGAGTAAAAATTTGAAACAGGTGACTCTAACAACTCGCATCCTCGCCCAGGATGACCTCATCAGTAATGACTTTCTTATCTCTACGGTTCTACCTAGGGGTGGGAGGGAAGAAAATGAAAAGATGACCAGACACTGCCTTTAGTTTTTCCAAGTTTAGGGATTATTTTATTCACACCGACAATGACAAATTTACTAATGTAGCCATTACTCCCTACGTACTTTCTTCCTCAGCCAAAGGAAATAAATCCAGATTGATCAATTTAGCACAAAATGCTGAATGCCTTTGAGATAAAATTACCTAGGATCTTCTTAAACGAAGAATGGTGGAAGACTTAGCTGTCCTAAGTCACAATCAGCTCATACTCAGTATGTGCCTCAATCCTTTGCTCTCCCGATTCATGCAGGCATGTAAGTTATCATGGTGGTCCTTCCACTACGGCCTGAGAAGACCACTGTACTCTTTTCCTATGTCTGCCTTAACAAGATACCGCAAATTGGGTGGCTTAAAACGCCCTTTGGCGCCTATGGTGATGATAGTGATTGCAGTAGTGTGCAGGTGTGTGGGGAGTCTTTCTTTTATTCTTCCAGATTTCGGGGCTTAAATTGTTCCTCGACTCGTGGCTATAAACCACCAGCTTTTGCCTATTTTTACACGGCTTCTCATCTGCTTCCTAAGGACAAAGAATGTTTACCATTGCTTTAGCCTTCTCCTCTTCCCAGACAGCATAGTTCATTTCAAGTTTTGGAACTTACTTATATCTTCAAAATTTTATTCCAAAATTTCCAACTCTTAATCTCCCAATAAGGTCACATTTGTGGGCTTTAACAATGAAGACACTGATACACTTTTTAAAGGAGCCTCCATTCACCCTACATTCTGCCACTGACTCTTTCTCAACATAGAACTCAAATTTACCTGCACCAGAAAATGTTAGCTCATGAATTGAAAGGTTTTAGAATTACTTGATCTAAATCACAATGATTCTCTCTAATTGTAAAGTTTTATGGAGTGCCAGTCATGAGTCAAGAGCCTCAATGTCACCACAGTGCAAGGGGCTTATTGTGGTTTAAATTTAACATTTCCCTCAAAACCTCGTGTTCAAAGGAAGTGCCCGTTTTGAAGGGCAGGTCACGTGTGGTGTGACCAGAAACGCTCTGTTCCTGCCCCTCCACACCTTCCCATTTCCTGTCCACTATGCAGTGAGCAGCATTTCCCCCCACCACGTAGTACTGCCGTGCAGTTTCTGCCTTGGAGCTGGACAGCCATGAATTGAACTGACAGAAACCATGAACCAAAACAAACCTCCCCTCTATTTGCAATTGTTGAGTACTTTGTTTCAATGATACTAATGGTAACACTGACTTTGGTACTAGAAACAAGGTCATTGCTATGACTATATCTGATTGCATGGTTTAGAAACCTTAGGAACTGGAATGTAGAAGGACTTTGGAAAGGTTTGACGTTGCCTACTAGCTAAGCCCTAGGATGGGGGATTCTAATTGAAACTCAAAGAGCAAAGAACTGATAGGAATGTGAATAGGCAAGGTTAGGCTCAGTAGGTTTCAGTTGGAAATAAGAACTCTACTGGTGATTGAGATACAGGACATTTGTGTTATGCTGTAGCAGAAAAATTTGCCTACATTTTGTCCATCTTCTAAGACTTTGCATCAGGCTGAATTTAAGGATAGTAGATTAATTAGTCTGATGAAGAATATTTTAATGCAGACTAGTGTTCAGGCTGTGGCAGAAACACTGTTGGCAGATTTCAGCCAGATATACAGAGAGATGCAAGAGCAAAAACCAGATCTGAACAGTGTGAAGCCTGGCCAGAAAGGAAGCACCTTTAAAGTAGGGGCAAAGGGGGGGTCATTGCTAAAAAAAGATTAACATTGAAAGAACGCATCACAGACAACAGAAAAGGTAGGTTAAAGGCATCTGAGGAATCACCAAAACTCTTCCCTTCGTGGGCTCAGAGGTGCAAAACTGTGAAGTTTTTTTTTGTTTTTGTTTTTGTTTTTGCTTTTTTTTTTTTTTGAAGAGAACCCCAGAGCACCTTACAAGACCACTTGGAAAATGTTTCCCTGGATTCAGATAGCCAGGTACTCAGAGGCTATTGTGGCCATGGTCAAAGTGGGCTAAGTTACTGCTTAAGCTGGTGGCAGAATTTGGCATTGTCCACACGATGCTGATTCTACAGGCAGGCAGAAAGCAACACCGGGCAGTTTTTTCCTGAGGGATCAGTGGGCGAAGCTGTGAGAATGAGGCCAAGAATGCAGTGAAAACACCAGAAAGCTGAAGATGCTAATAGCATAGATTGTCTATTAAGGAAAACCACAATCAGTGAGTGGAGCCGTGTCAAGAGAGAAGCCACACGGCTACAATCCGCAAGGCAGAGGGGCTGAGCTGCCCAACCTCACAATGTCCCTGGGTGGTAGACATGAAACTACCGTATTTAATGTTTGTCTTGCTAGATTTGGGCCTTCCTTTGGGCCACTTCTTTTCTATTCCCTTTGTCCCACCCTCTAGGAATGGGAATGTTTTGCTTGGTAACCCTGCATATAGTACCATTGTATGTTAAGGGTGTTTAACTTCCTTTTTTGTTTTTATAAGGCCATAAAGCTAAGAATTTTCTTCCAGTGTCAGAGAAGACATTGGATTTAGACCTTTTATCAGTGCCCAAACTGTTAAGAATCTGACAACTCTCAGAGCTGGACTGAATGCACTTTGCACAATGAAACAGACACAAGCCTTTGGGGACTGATGTGCAATATCATGGTTTAGGTCTAAAATGTCCTCCACAATTCTCACATTTGGAAATTGGGCCTGATTGGAAGGATCAGGTCACTGGAAGCCTGACCTGGAAGGGTGCATTCTTGTCACTGTGGCCTCTCTTCTCTCTCTGGCTCATGGCTTCTATGTGGTAAACAGCTTTCCTCCACCGTGCTGCTGCTCTGTCATGCAGTTTCTGACTTAGCCAGACAATCATGGACTGAACCCACAGAAACTGTGAGCCAAAATAAACCTTTCCTCCTTTAAGTCGTGGCTGTTGGATATTTTGTCCCAGTAATGGGAAAGCTAATTAATATAGGGCCATGGGGTGACAATTTAGAGAGATACCATTTGAAATGGCCTATACATAGCGCTTACCACATGTAAGCATTCAATTAAAATTTGTTTTATCTCTTACTAGACATTTGTACTCCATAAGACATTATCCCTTTTCTAAAGGAGAAACCAGTGAAAACACTGGTAAGAGGCTAACCTCAGGAGATGCTAAAGGGACAAAGCCAATGGGAAGTTTGTTTTGTAGAGAGAACACGTCTCCCACTGTGAGTCAATTATGTGCCAGGCTCAAGGAATAAAATATTAACCCAATGAGCCTTCTTGGAAAAAAAAACTAAAGGAGACAGAATTGGGCAGCCAAAATAAAGAAAACTCCCAATTGGGATGACGAGGAAAGAGCACTACCAAAGAAGACCAAAGTATTGCTCTATTTTGGAGCAAGGGAAGCCTCTTTGATAAAGGCAAAGAATGATTAGATTTGGCTAAGTAATGATCTGGGGAAAGGTAAACTGATAGTTTCTTGGGGCAGAGGCTGTGTCTATGCATTCACTTATGCTCCCCCTCCAGAGGCCAGGCCGTTGGCTCATAAAGGGGCTCACTAAATAGGTATTACATTTCATTTTACTGAAATGTGGTCAACTACCTCCATATTATAAGTAGGAGTCACAAGATAGAACACCTAAACTTTTACTTAAGAGGCATAGATTTCTGTGGATGAAGAGAACCTGCCTCCCCCAGCCTGCTGCAGTTGTCTGTCTGCTTTGTCCTTCCTGCTTCCCTCTGTCCCCTCCCTTAGGTCCCTCCCCACTTGGCTCAGGCTCCCTGGAGGTAAATGCCAAGCCAGGGAGAGGGGCAGGGAAGGTCCAAGCGAAAGGAGGCCCCACTTGAACCTGGAACAAGGTGAATTCTTTATGGAAGGAACCAGACAAACTGGTGCCTGGATGCTGAAAAACAATAGGAGAAAAACACCAGGTTCCCAGCAAGAGCACTGGAAAATCACATCTTTGGGTTATCTCTCCTCTGCCACACACTGGGACTCAGGGCTGCCCTGTGGTCAGACAAACCCTCTTTATTTACAACTTTCTCATCACCGACTTCCACTCTGCTCTCCAGATGCGAAACCTCAGCTGATGCTTACCTATCATTCAGGGTCACCTCAGTTTTCACTTCCCACCAGTTGGGTTAGGTGACCCAAACACTGCTCCTTTTATGCCCTAACCCTTTTCTCCTTTTCTGCAATATACCTTGTTTTTTCATTTTCAGTTGGTGAGCTCTAACAGCAGAGATCCTAGCCTGTCTTCTCCTGCGTGTTCCAGCACCAAATGCTGGGTTATACATTCATACTCAGATGATCTAATGAACAACCAAGTGATGAAGAAAAGAAACCAAACAGTAGAAACGTGTTTGTGCAGAGATTACATGTAAATGTTAGAACTTCAGTGAGTTTGCAATTCGTCCATGACAAAGCAGATATATTGGTAAGTGCTTACTAGAGCAGTGGGAGCATTGGAGAAGAAGGTAAGACCAGTCTAAATTTGGCTTTGGGCATAAAGCCTCTCACAGCTCAGGGATAGGACTAGCCTTTGGTTCCCCAGAGGCCACTGGTAGCATCTCATAGCATAGATGATCACTCCCTGCCCAAGACTTGCAGTAGCCCGGCCAGCCTGAGTCTCCAGCCTTGGACTCCCATGGGGATGTGCCAATGTTAGACTTGCCAGTCTACATAATCATGTGATCCAATTCCTTAAAATTCTCTCTCTTCCTCCCTCCTCTCTCTCGCCATCCCTCCTGCCTCTTTTGTATTATTTTATCTCTGGTTCTATTTCTGGAGAAATGCGAAGACACACATTTTGATGCTTACCTTCACATTTCCCAGAAAATTTTCTTGAACACTGGTTGGAATTACCCCACTCTTGCTTAAGTCTATGTTTAATTTCCCATGCATCTGGTATAAAAAAGCCATACTCATTCTAAGTTGATTTCTAAAGCTGCAGCCCTAATTGATCCTATAAGCTCAAGTCTCTCAGTTCCCTGAGACTCCTTTCTTCCCTCTTCTTCAGCCACCAAGAGAGAGTGCAAGACAAGGGCCTATGGAGGACTGAGAAAAAGGCCTCTCATTTTTCTATGTCTACAGTCCTGTTCCTCACCAGTTTGCTGCATCTCACCTTTCTTCTGAAGGCTTTCCGGAACTTTCTAGGATAGGACACACTGTATAGACGCCCTGGACCTACGTCTTCTGGATTCAGGCTGAAAACCTGTGGCCTAAAAGTACTCAGAGCTCAAAGAGAGAGTGAAGGGAGCCTTGTATTTACCATTCCACCCCTATGGGCAGAGTTGGTGCCAGGTCTGGCAGAGCTCCTTGGCTTGACTTTCTTGGCTCCTTTAGGTGGAAGGCCCCTGAGCAATTATTGTGGTTCTTTCTGGGTATCTGTGCCAACCCGGAACCTTAGCTACAGCCCCTGCACCCAATGGGCACATACTGGTAGTGGCTAAGAAAGAAAGGAGAAGGCACAATGATGTCATCCCTGAGAATAATGCCGAGAATGTCTCACTGACTCAAGTGGGAACTCCGGAAACCCACACTGCCACACTGTGGTACTGGGAAGCATGGTGGCCACGACCAGGAGGAAACTCTTGACTCAGGGAAGCCCAACCCCCCACCATCATCTGGGAGCAGCATGAGTGGAGTTTCCTGTAGATCATCTATAGGCAGGGTTACCAAGCAATACTCTGCTAAAGAGCATAAGATTGGCAGCCTAAGATATACCTTTCTGCTGGGCTTGTAGATGGGGGTTTGTAATCCCAGTACTCTAGGAGACTGAGGCAGAAAGATTGCAAGTCTGAGCCAAGTCTGAGCCCAGTCTGGCCAACTTAATGAGACCCTATTTCAAAATAAAAAATTGGCTGGAGATGTAGCTCAGTGTGAAGGTCCTGGAGTCGATCCTAGTACACAGAAAGGAAAGAAGGCAGGAAGGCAGGGAGGCAGGAAGGCAGGAAGGAAGGAAGGAAGGAAAGAAGGAAAAGGAAAAATTTTCTTTGGAGTCTCTTGGCCACAGGATGTTGCTTATCAACATTTAATGAAAAATGGTAGTGCAGTGTGGTGCTCAGAGCCAGGCTTAGGAAGAAGACTGAGCTCCAATAACAGCTCCTTTTTCCCCCTAACTTGTGTATGTATTTTGACTTTTGAAGGATTAGCTGTGCTGATTTGTAAAATAGGAATAACAGCAATGTCTGCATCTGGTCCCCCTGTGAGTTTCCTCTCTGTCCTACTTGCAAACCAAGTGCTGTATGCAAGTTAAGTAATAAAACATTAAGTCAGTCCAGGGTAGGTTTGATACTGCTTCAGTGGAGTTTTGAAAGTTTAAGTCCTCTTCTTCTTACTGTAGGTATTCACAGTTGAGAATCTTATTTCCAAGAATATTAATATTTCATGACACATATTAAGCATTCACTATATTCTATGCAATACCCTTTGGTCCTTTACAGAATACATTGACCATCATAGCAGACCTAAGAATGTTAATATATTTTACAGATTTGAAAAAACAGAGGTAAAAAAGAGGAAGTGCCTTTTCCCAGTGGTAGCAGAAGCTGCTAGTTATCCCTCAGCACATGATTGTCCCTAGTATCTCAATCTAAACTCTTTGATATTAATCAGGAAATATGGCCAACCAGAACAGTAGCTTTTCTCAGCCTCCTTGACATCACGTAGGCTACAGTATGAAGGCTGGCCAGTGGGCATAATTCCAGGAGGTATATACAGTATGTGTATTTTTGTTCTTAAAACACAAGAGGAAGTGTTTCTCCATTCTTCTTCCTTGCTTCTTCCTGATGGCCAGAATGTGAAAATAAGTGCTGGATGTCAGCAGCTGTGTTAGCCTATGAGGAGATGTTCACAGGATCCATGGATGATAGAATCTGGGTCTCCAGCACCAAGAACTGCCAGACCTGCATGGGCTGCTGAACTTTGGGTTTTATTTCTATTTTATTTAGTCACTATTATTTGGGGGGTATCTATTAATTTGCAAAGGAACTTCATCCTAATTGACATTCCAAAAACCACGTGGGAAATAAGGGGCAAGATTGGGATTTGAACCTAGCCTCTCCCACCCCATGCTAGGGCTATACATGTCTTCCTAAGGAGCCTGCACATATATTTGACTGGACTGTGAGATCAGCCTTGGGAGTTTTGGCACTGTCCACCTTTTGACACTTATGACGGGTTTTGCACACACAAACTCACGATCTACACTTCCTCCTGCTGCAGGATCTCTGACCGACACAGTGCACACACCAACTCATGGGGGATCTACCCTTTCCTGCTGAAGGACCCCTAGCAGACACAGCTCTGACCAGCCTACTTACTGGCCCAAGGCAGAAACTAGTGGCAGTTTGGGTGCCTTGGCCCACTGTCTCAGGTCTGTGCTGCTGCGTAGTTCTCACCTAGGAGAGGATAGTGAGGAACGACCAGCCTCTTAATCTCCATGGAGTGAGATGCTGAGTTTGAAATTTCAAAGTGATATAAGAACAATGGAGCAATCTGTAGTGCCAGAAGCCAGAACTCTATTAAATACTTCCATTTTGGAAAGCTTCATACCAACTGTCTTGGTATTTCATGTCTAGGAACAACAAACTTCTGTTTTTCGTATTCTAGCTATCACTAAATAAGAGATTCACTCTGACACTCTGAACTCCCATTTGAAATGGAGACCCCTTGTTTTTTTTTTTTTTGTTTGTTTGTTTGTTTTTTTGTTAAGCACACACTGCTTAGTTTAATGCCATCACAACTGAAATCCCCTTGTAGACATCTTTGTTCACTTGAGTTATTATCTTTCAGGCTTCTGGACTTTCTGCCTCGTCAAGAAAGCTGATCTAGCCAACAATCTAGCCTTCTAGAAAATGTGCTTAATAAACACTCATTGCAGAAATGGTGCTATCAAAGCAGTAGACATATAAAGGAACTCACTTCACATGTTTCCATTTTGTTGTATGTAAGCTGTGATTTAATAAAATATAAAATACATTGACAATCTGTAGAGTAGGTAGAACATGAATTTGCTGTGAATCTTATTCATACTTTCATACTGTCATTGTTAGTGTTCAACAGAGAGCTTTGCCCAGGATTTTCTTCAAAGATTCTCATGTTTCTGTGACATAAAATGGTAGAATTTAGAGCACATTAATGTAATGTGCTATTTCCTGATATTTCCTCTCTGAAAGTCATCATAAAATAGACAACCTATATTAGAACATTTAATACAGAAAATACAGTTTATAGAAGTTACTAATGTGGAATTGACTTGACTAGAAATGTGATGTAAGGGAGCCGGGAAAGGAGATTTGGGAGTACCTACCCTCCCACTGCCACCTTTTTTTTTTTTTTTTTTTTAATAAGGACCAGGCCTTTGGAAGGGCTGCAGAGTGAAGTAGCCAAGGCCTTGGATTGAATCATCTGTGTCTAAGGCTAAGTCTTGGCTGTACTAGCCACCTCTGTGACCTTGAGCAGAGGACTTAACCTTCCTAAACGTTAGTTTCCTCTTGAAAGAAGGAACATAATCGTACGTGAAAGAGCTCTAGTAAGGATTAGATGAGATAATGTCTGGGAAGCCTTAGCCTGGTGCCTGGCATGCAGTAAGCCCTTCATAAAAAGTGACTATTCTTAGTATTATTTTGTTCTAGCTCAGCCCCTGCCCTAGGTCCTTTGTGTTCACAATCAGCCCACTGTAAGTGTCACATAATGGGGTGTGTGTGTGTGTGTGTGTGTGCAGGCGCGCAAGGAGCAACCAGGGCCGAGGGGGAGGAGAAGGAAGAACCTGCCCTGGGGCTTTGCGTGCTGGGATTCTCTTCCTTCCCTGTTCAGCCAAGCTGTTTCCTTCCCCGACCGACCTTCAGTTCTCTTAGAACACAGCTCTGGTTCCCAGGAGTCTTGGTAACAAAAGGGCACAGTCAACATTTCAGTTCATTTTGAGTCCTTCTTTCCCCCCAGTGTTCTTGGACTTTAAGAGCCAAGAGAGATTTCAGCCTCAAAATGGGGGCCAGCCCCTATGAAGTCTCAGCTCTCACAAATTCCCTCCTGATGTCCTTGCCCGAACATCCTGGGATCATGCGATGGCCACGGCTGTTTCAGTAGAGCCTTTGTATGTGCCATCTTCACCACCTGACCTTTGCAAGCCCTGACCTTTTAGCCAAGTGATGTATCTCTCTGTGCCTCAACTTCTCATTTTTAAGATGAAAATAAGAGTAATAATAATATCATTATTTTGGTATTAAATGAGAAAGGAGGCAATTAAAATGTTAGGCTGAGGTGAGATGTGCTCTGTTATTTTCTTCTGTGAAGCTGAGTATTTTCTAGTGGCACTGCAGCTGAGCATCTGGAAAGGGGATGTGAAAACAGTCTCAGGACCAAGGGGCGACAGCCAGTTTCTACAAGTGTCCCTTCCCAGCAAGGGAGGGACTGCTCGAGATTTGGAGGCCATCTTCTTAGGCCTGTTTGCCAGGCCAGTGAGTGAGTCTGCTGCACCAGGAGCTTACTTTTATTATCAAAGCCACATTCCTGGAATTCCTTGGTGACCAGACATTTATCATAAGAGAATCAAAGTGCCAAAAGAAAATATTCATTTGAAGTCAAGTCCTGGATTTTTCATTTTCGTAATTGGCCATTGGGCCTTCAGGTCCTGGGGTGTGTAGGCAGAAGGGCCCTACAGGACAAAGCACTTCTTTGGAAGCACGGGGGCCCCCTGAGGAGGGCGGGGCTGGCACCTTGCCAGGTTACCCAGCCAGAAGACCCTCCTGAGGTCATGTTTTTCACCCCCTGCTATTCACCTGATTCATTAACATGGAGGTCAGAGGAACAGGTGTCTACTCAGGTAATTAAAAAAAAAATCTCTGTTGCAGACACTGAGGACTTTTCCTCAGGATCCTCCCACCTACCATCTCTCTAGCCTAGAGATTCACAACTGGAGAAGACTTGACCCAAGGGGATATTTGGCTATATATAGTTTGGCCGCTACAACTGAAACCCGGGGAAGGAATCATGCTACTGGTATCTAGTGGACACAGGCCAAGTGTGCTGCTGTTATGGACTAAATGTTTATATCCTTCCCACCCCCCTTAACCTTCATAAATTGAAATCCCAATCCCTAATCAATGGTATTAAAAAGTGGAGGCGTTGAGAGGTAAACTGATCTTGAGGATAAGGCCTCGGGAATGGAGGCAATGCCCTCTTAGCAGGGGCCCCAAAGAGCTCTTTCTCTGTCATGTGTGGGCACACGAGAAGGTGGCAGGCTGCAAGCTAAAGGAAAGCAGCCTCTAGAACCTAATCCTGCTGCCACCCGGATCTCAGGCTGCTAGCCGCTAGAACTGGGAGAAATCAAATTCTGTTATTATAAGTCACTCAACTTAGATTTTTTAAAAAAGCTAAACTAAGACAGGTGGTAATCATTGTACAAGGCACAAAACGTGCCCTCACCTTGCAGAATGGGCTGGCCCCAAGTATTCATGCTACCGAGCAGAAGATGGGTTGGACTCAGTCCTGCACCCTATAGCTGTGACTTACTGTCTCTGAATTCCAGTCATGAAAGTGAGTCAGGGAAGAGGGACATCATACAAGGTCGTTGTTTGGAAGGGTTAGAGATGTAATAGCCAGAGTGGAGAATATGGCCACCTTTATGCCCAAATGGATGGCAAGGTGGAAATAGCAGAGGGTTGGACCTCCTCAGATCTACGTCCGCTCACAGACTCCACTCCCTGGCTCGGAAGCTCTGGACATGTCATTCCATTGGCCTGAGCCAGGCTTATGAATAAGAATCATCCCCACCACACGGGGTAGGGATGACAATTAGAAATGATGACATCTGTGAAATATTTAATGTGTGCCTGGCACATGAAAGGTTCTTGGCAGGCACCAGCCTGTTCTTGCTCCCCATTCCCCTCACCTACTCGTGCTCCTGTACCCTCCTGCCTGGTGGCTCCTCCTACTGGTGCTCTGCCTCTAGTGAGGTCTCTCCCTCCAGAATGTCTGTGGTCACCCCCCCACACACCTTACCCTTCTCCTAGCCCAGCACAGATGCCCACTTGGGCACACAGGGGCTTCCTTGGGTCACTCGTGGCCTTGGGTGATATGAGAGTATGTTGTAGTAGGTACAAGTTTGTGGTGGTTAGAGCAGCATGTGCCCACAGGTGTGCATGTGTTCTTCTGGTAATGCTGGCATGTGGGTGTACATTTCCATGGTTCCCATGGAGTCATGTGGACCAGATCTACTGCCTTTCTCTCTGCTTTTCTCCTAGCCATCACAGGATGCCTTGCAACATGCTGGACTCATTAGCTGTAGAGATTCCAGGGGTGGGGAGCTGAAAAAGGGCTGTCCAGACTCCAGAGGAGGCTCTTTATTCCCTTTCCCCTCAGGAGGACTCCAGGAACCCAGGCGACCATCGACCCTCCACCTCTTCCCTACGCTGCGTCCTCCTTTCTGAACTCTGACTGGGGCCGAGCAGTCACCAGATTGGGGAGCTGAATCATGTGTGACCCTGCTGAGGGTCAGTCCTTGCCGGGGCTGCTGCTTACCTGCACCATAACAGACATATCTGCTTTGAAAAGATTGAAATAATCCACGTTGTGCTTACGCCCAATGCCCTCCTTCCCCACATCCAGCAGGTGATGGGTTAACCACCAGGCATGAAGGAATCCTGCTCCAGGGCTGGGCCCGCTGTCTCCCTTCCACCAGTTCTGATTGTTAGTGTGCTTCTGCCAAGCGGTTGTTAAATCCTCCTGGCCAATCTCTTCTGGTGACAATGGCATCATCATGCCACCAGCCGCTAAGTGTTCCAATGGAAGTGTTCAGGAATCTGAAAGCACCGAGGCGGGTGCCACTAACTCTGTGGAACGGCTAAGATGTCTTCAGAAAATTCTCTAGGATCCTGAAGGATGAGAAGAGACATACAGGGAGATGAGGAGGGAAAGAGATTTTCCAGACACAGGTAACAAGAAATGCAAAAGCAGAGAGATGTATGGAGATAATTGGAAAGGTCAGAGAACTAAATTGAAAAGGCCCCTAAATGCCAGGCTAAGGAATTACAGCTGCCTCAAAAAATGGGTGACATAGGGGACTCTGTCAGCTTTTCCTATAATCCAAGCCCAGGGACAGGACCAGTGCAAACTGAAAATGTGGATTCCTTTGTTAAAAAAATTATTAATAGCTTCAAAACAGCAACAAGAAGAAGATTCTTGTAAGTTCAAAGCCTATAGGACTGCACAAGGTTTATGTCCAAGAAGCAAGCGTTGCCCGTGACACTGCCCGCTTCGTCTGAATGCACGTTCTGCCTGGGATTTAGATGATAGCTTAAGCCCACTAGGCCTAATGAGGACGAAGAAACAGGAAGTACCTCTGCAAAATTCCCTGGCCTCCCTGGAGACCAGCCCCCTGGCCTAGGTAAGGTATCCGGTTACCACTTCAGATGCGCTATTTTCAGACTATTCATTCATCAGCTGGATTTGTGCTGCACTTTTCCCTTTGTGCGTTAATGCCTCCACCGGCCGACTGTGCCGCTGTATAAACACACTGGGCAGGTGCCCCGGAAGACCAGAAACTCTGCTTCTGGGAACCCACTGGGAGCCCACAGTAGGCTCCATCACACTCCATGTCCACCTGTGAGGTAACGGGGGCTTCTTCGGTGACCACATCATGAGGAGCCAAGGAGCCCAGTGCCTGGCGTGTCTCTGGGTCTCCTTGTTAATTCCTCTTCCCCAGAGATGAGATAAGCTGCCAGATGGGAATAGGAGTGAACAGGGCCTAACTGTACTTCAGATGCAAATAGAGACCTAAATCAAAAACGCCTCTTCTTGGGGTTAACAGAATCATTTGGTTAAAAGTTTAGAAGCATTTCACCGCAACCTCTGTCTCCAGCAACCTGCCCTCAGTATTTGCATGTATTTTGAATGAAAATTGTCAGGACCATGCAAACTAGACAGCTAAGCCTGTCTTATCAGATGGCAGTGGGGGAATCTTAGAGGGGATGGGAGAGAAGCACAGGTCAGAGCTGAGGCCCTCTGTGTGGGTCTGGGCCTCAGTGATAGCATCTGCCCCGCCCTGGATGATAAGCAGCCTTCTCCACTTCACCTGCCCACAGTCACTAGGAAGCCACCTGCCAGGCAAAGTCTTAGACCTGAAGACAGATAAAGGGTTCTTCTTGTTTCTTCTGGTCCCCTTGAGGTCAAGTGTAAGAGTACCCTGAGGGAACCCCTACTAGAAGGGAGGGGTTCATTAGCTGATCCACAACTTTATTAATCAGCACTAAGGACATTTCTTCCCTTAATATGGCACTCATTCTACTAGAGCTTATAGCTAACACCTTCCACTAGAGAAAAATACAAGGAAAGAAATAGTATATATATTTGCTTATCACATCATATAATCCTATAAGTCCTTTGTAGAAAAAAATCAACATACAAATAGATAAATTAAAAAAGAAGAATAAACTAATCTAATAGTTCCACTGCCAGAGGGTTACCACAACTCACTACCACAGTTCATTACAATGCCTATGTCCCGGGGCTGCATGTGTGTCCAAACTCACTCTGCACATGCCAGGACACCTGAGTCTATGTGTTACTATGGAGAGTACTGCTTTCTAACTAGTGTTCCTTACTGGCACCTTCACTGGGCAATGTTCTTGGCATTTGGGTAGGTACTTAAATGCACCTACTTTCTATCCACAAATTGTCAGTGTTGTGCTCAAATTCTTATGGCAGCCCCTAACATTTCTGCACCTGCCCTGAGCAGGGGTTATTTGCGATTGGTGCTCAGACTTTTCCCAGACTTCTTGGTTCTGGGCACTATGCTAGAGTCAAGGTGTGCTGGCATGAGGAAGACATGGTTAAGAGCCAAATAATCCAGATGTCACAGCATGCTGAGATTTTGTGAAGAAATTAGCCACCTTTTGACCCATCAGCATCCAGACTGAGGTATGCATTTGACTTTCCAAAGACCTTTGTACAGGGAGCTAGAGGAATGGCTCAGCGGTTTAAGCACCTGCAAGTGCTAAGTACCCAAGTTTGATTCCCTAGCACCACATAAACCCAGTGTGGTGGGGCATGCCTGTAATCCGGGCACTCAGGTGGCTACCAAGGCTAGCCTGGGCTCCATAGTGAGGTCAGGACTAGCCTAGGCTGCAGAGTGAGACCCTGTCTCAAAAAAAAAAAAAAAGAAAAGAAAAAGAAATGCCAAAGACTTTTGTAGAATCTAGCCTTGACCACTGCCTTTTAGAACTTACTTCTTTCTCTATTCTACCTGTAGAGTCCAAGTTTTTTTAAATAATAAGCTTAATTTCCTTTTATAGTGGGGAAACATAATGCTTTTTCACAAAAATTTACTTATCAAGGTATTACATGTCCAGTCCTTGGGCAAGCTTTGCATGAAAAGTAATAGATATAGAAGGAAAAGTCATCAACTCTGCTTTAAAGGACAGTCTCTCTTCATTTCAAACTACTGTATACACTTAAGGGTTAGCACAAAAGAACAAGAGAGCTCATGCGTGTTTTAGAGTGGAAGATGATCATGAGAGGGCGGGCAGTGCAGGGCAGCTGCGGGCGGTGTTGATACCGTGATGCAGAAAGGCTGCCTCCACCCAGGAATAGGAGCCACACTTGTCGGCCATAATGAAAATGACAGCGATAATGTAATGCACAGTTACACTGAGTGTGACCCAGCCCATCCTGTGTGGTGGGGTCTACACACATCCTGACAGCATGCAGTAGGGTTGAGGAAGGCATGAGGTTAAGGGAGACGATACACAGCAGACATGCAGTGAGTCTTCAGCAGCTGGGCCATGAGATGTGAACCTATTATTCCAGCACTCCAGGAGGCTGAAGCAGGAGGATCACAAATTTGAGCCCAGCTTAGTATCAAGACCCTGAGTTCAAACTCCAGCACCACAAGAAAAAAAAAAAAAAAGAAAATAAATGTTTAGAAATTATGAACTATAGACCTTAAAATAGATATGTTATTGTTGTCTATGAGAGGCTCAAAATTCAGCAAGATTAGAGTATCGCCATAGTTCATAGCGGCTAACTAGTGGAAAAGTTGGATGTTAAATCCTGGTTCCGTGAGAGCGAGCATGCGATGAGTTACGGATGGGTGAGTTTGGCTAACTTGGGAATACGTTGGCTCAGCATTTGTTCCTAGTGTCCACGTCTCACTGGCAGGTTTGGTTCTGTAGACTCTTCATTACTTGGCATTGTTCAGAAATCTTCCTGCTTCTGATTGTTGTTTCTCTTCCTTGCTTTGGAGAGGAAAGTCCGTGGCATTTTCTGTCTAATTTTAATGCTAGCTTAAACAGAGTCAGCCTGTTAACTGTCACTTGACGTTTCCTACGTTCTCCCTGTGTTTGCCAAGATCAAAGCCTCATTTGTGGCCTAAATTCTGAAACACCTCACTTGGGGACATATAGCTGTTCCGTCTGTTCTGCCGAAGTCATCGAATAATAGCTGAGAGAAGAAGCCAGCATATGCTCAGGGCTGAACATTCTTCTCTTATAGGGCTATCATAATCTTTCAGAGTTTTGATCCACAACTTTGGTATAATTTAGAAATGTTTTTTGCTTTTCAGAAGGTAGCACAACTAACATACAATAGGGGTCCCCACACTGCAATTGGCCCGATGGCCTTTTAAGTGTATTGAATGAATTGCCAGTACTCAGAAATTTAGGAATTGTGCAAAACAATGGACTTTTTTGCCTTTGCTTGGAAAAGTTCTGGAAAGAGCTATTCCAAAGATCTGCACTTGGAGGTACTATCATCCAGTCCGTGGAAACAGACCCATCATCCCCACCTGCTGTTGTGCTATCAAGCCATGCTATCTAACTCACATATGACTTAGAACTAGTCACCTAGGTTCTCAGAACCTTAGATTCTTAAGCCTGGGTCATACAATGAGAGGCTTCTATGATGAGCTTCCTGCTATGTTCATTGGACAGCTCACCTCGCTCCTCTTTGACCAGAATGCAGTGAATGCCTCAAGAGTAAGAACACACCTGTGATCCAGGACAGCTTTCTGTGGGGCCTTTGTGACACTGAGCCTCCTGAGGTGGGAGGGGAGCTACATCTGTCATTCCTGTTTCCTGGATTCAAACCTCAGGTTTGTTCCTTTCTCTTTCACAGGAGTCCATTTGATTAGACCAAAAGCTATCAGGGCCCCATCTCCTTCAGACACATCTGCAGGCTGCGAGGGGTATTTAGTTCATCACCTGTCTCTGTCTAGACACTTGGCTTTGCTTCTATTTAAAAAGGGGGAAGGATGGAGGAAGAGAAGAAGGAAGGAAGGAAGGAAAAAAGGATAGAAGAAAGAAAACAGAGAAAGAAGGAGGGAGAGAGAAAGGAAGGAACCATTTTGGTTACAAATATATTTTTGCAACTCTCAACAGTACAAACAAAGCATTGACCTGTAATTCCAGTGTAATAGAAATAACTTCTTTTACATACAGTCTTGCTCATATACACACAGAATTCTATTAAAATGGTAAATGTTATCTGAAAGTCTACTCAGTGGATTGTGCCTTTGGCATTGTATCCTTCTCATACCAAGTTCATCTAGATTTTCTCTTTTTCATTTTTTTGGAGCAATGCTTTTTTATTCATTATTGCTTTTATACATGAATTACAGATTCAATAACACATTAGAGGCATATGTCATTGGGAATCAGTGACCATCTACACCAATTTGGCCTCTTTTTCCTTCTCTCTCACCTTTGCCCTATGCCTCCCCTCCACCACGCTCAGAGATTCATCCCTTTCCTCACAGTCCATTATCCCTCTTTCTACATTGTCTCCCATGCTGGGTCCTTTTTATGTCATTATCTGTGAATTTCATAAAAGGGACACTGGTCTACAGTCAGTCTTTTGTGTTTGGTCCATTTCACTGAGCTTCATTGACTCAAGGTGGTCCCATTTTCTTTCAAATGCTTCGTATCTGTCTTTCATTATGGTTGCGTAGTATTCCATTTGAATAGATGCCACATATTCTTTATCCATTCCTCTATGGATGGGTAGTAGGTTGTTTCCAGGATTTGGTTGTTATGAATTGAGTTGCTATAAACATGGATATGCATGTGTTTGTATGGTATGCTGACTTTATTTCCTTTGGAAACTTGCCCAGTAGAACAGTAGCTGGATCAAACGAGATTTTGCTCTCAGCTTTCTTTCTTTCTTCTGACTGCTGTTCATAATGACTGAACCGGATTGCCTTCATTGTGTCCCAGAGGTTGCATTGTGATGTGCTATTATTGTCACTGATCTCTATGAACTTTCTGATTTTTTCCCCAATTTCTTCTGTAACACAATGATTGTTTAGAAGAGTATTGTCCAGCCTCCATTTGTTTGGGCAGTGTCTTTTGTGTTATAGTTGAGTTCTAGTTTTACTCCACAGTGATCCGAGAGAGTACATAGGATTATATGAATTTTCTTGTATCTTTTAAGCCTGTTTTGTGGCCAAAATATGATCTGTTTTGGAGAATATTCCATCAGCAGCTGAGGAGAATGTGTACTCTGCTGCTGTTGGAATAAAAACTCTGCCTATGTTTTTCAGATCCATTTCTTCCATGATGTTATGATCAGCTATGACTTTGTGTTTTGTCTAGTTGACCTGTCTTCTTGGGAGAGAGGAGTATTAAAGTCCCCCAATATTACTGAGTTGTAATTTCTCTGTTTTTTTTCTTTTTATGTCCAGTAGCTTTGTTTTATATAGTTGGGTGCACCATTGTTTGGGGCATAAATATTTATGATTGTTAGGCCCTCCTGTTGGATTGCTCCCTTTATGAGAATGATGTGAACTTTGTCTCTTTTGACCAGTTTTGATTTAAAGTGCACTTTATTAGCCAAGAGTTTTGTTACTCCTGCTTGTTTTATCCTCCTGTTGAGTGGAATATAGAACTCTCTCCTTTCACCTTGAGTCTATGTTTCATTCCATGTATAAAGTGTGCCTCTTACAAGACCATGTGGCTGGATTGTGTTTTTAAACCCAGTTAGCCAATCTATGTCTTTTTATTGGTGAATTGAGACCATTCACATTTAGAGTTATAATTAACATGTGAGTCTTGAGTTCTGCCACTTTGCAACCCCACAACTGTTGATTTATTTGATTTCTGGGTTTTTTTTCTATTAAAGATAAGCCTACCATTGGTTTCTTTGTTATGTTTGTTCCCTGTATCACTATCCAGAAGACCTTCAAGAATTTTTTTTTTTGTACTGCTGATTTGGTTGTCATAAGTTTCTTCAAGCTTTCTTTGTCATGGAAAGTCTTTATTTCATAGTTGATTTTTAAATGATATTTTATGAGGTATAGAAGTCTTGGTTGACATTTGCTTCTTTTAGGGCCAAGCTCTTCTGGCTCTTAGAGTTTGTGTTGAAAAGTCTGATATTACCTTGATAGGTTTGCCTTGGTATGTTACTTGCTTATTTCTGACAGTTTTTAGGTGGTTCTCTTTGCACTCCAAGTCTGTGTGACTATTATTATAATATATGTAGGAGAGCTTCTGTTTTGGTCATATCTAGTTGGTGTACAGTATGTCCCTATCACTTGTGTGTGTATTTCTTTTTCTATGTCTGGAAAGTTTTCTCTTATGTTGTCAGTGAATAAGCTTCTTTCTTAATCCTTTAGTTTGGATTTCCATTTTTCTTATATTCCTGTTATTTTGAGATTAAATTTCTTTGAGTCATCTATAACCTGTTGGAATTCATTTTCTTTCCGATGTAGCATTCTTTGAATATTATTAAGAGTTTGGTGTGTTATTTCCACCTTCTTTTCTAGGTCAGATGTTCTTTCCTCATTTTGAGCCATTTCTGTTCCTCAAACTTTCCAAAGAGGTTTTTACTTTTTGTCTCCAAATGTTCTTCCTTTACCTTTTCATATTTTGTAATTCTTTAGTGAATTTGTCATTAACTACCTGTATTCACTTCTGTAGTTCTGTTAGCTTTGCTTGTATTTCCAACTTAAGTTCTTCAGTCAAATCTCTTTTAAACTCATTATGTATTTTGTGTCAGTGTTGTTTGAGTCTATCTTGTGTTCTACCAGCAGGTTGATTACTTCCTTTTTTCTTTTTTTAGTTTAGGAATTTTGGGTCTTCCTCTGGTTCAATTTGGGTCTCCTTTGGTGGATTGGGGGCTTTCTGAGACATCTTGCCCCATGTTCTCTCCTCTTGCTGATGAGTGTTACTTTTTGGTTTGCCATGGTAGCTCTTTAGACAATCCCTGTTTTCTGATGGTGCAGACAGTAGAGAGTGTTGTTCTTTGGCCGTGCAATATGCTATCTGGGACACTGGGGAGGGGTTACCCCTTAGTGTTCACCTACTTCACACTTTTAGACCTGACTGTTGCTACTTGGCTTGTCTTAGAAAGATTCTCCCTCTGTGACTAAAGCTGCCAGTCCTGCCACCCTCCCCGCTTTAGGTGGAGCACACAGGAAAGAAGGCAATGCAAGTGCACTGGGCAAACAGGGGGATCACACAGGTTGTGAGATATGCCCGGGGCACCCTAGCTTCGTTATGTGGTCTTTGGTCTCAGGCAGGAGCAGGCTGAAATATGCTGTGTGTAGAGAGAGTATTGCATCCTGAGGTGCCTGGCTTCTCCGTGCCAGTCTCCAGACCCAGCAGGTTGCATCGAGGGGTGTATAGCTTCTCAGTGCTGGGCTCCAGCCTCACACCATCGCTCCAGTGCATTTTCCCTCCCTCTCCTCAGGCTGCTCTGTGTTACGCAACTGGACGGAGGGGGTAAAGGGCTCTCCCTCCCCTTCGCTCTTTTATATCTTCTGCAGCATTGCTCAGCATTGCTCGTAGTGCCACAACTTGACCCCACAGCACGCTTGCGCCTTCCACGTGGGAGAAAACAGCCAGATTCCCACACTTGTGTCTGTTCTCAGTACCATGAGAATGTTGAGATCTCACTGACCCGCCTTCCATTCTAAGGCACACCTGAAAGTGCACTACAGAGTCTCTATCATGCTCACGCCACCTGACTAGGGGATGGGAACATACCACTCAGAGCCTCTCCAGCCCATGATCACTCACTTTTGGTTGTAGGTCTTATCCTTACATTTTTTTTTATAGTCTTAGGATGTATTTCTCTCTAGCTATCTGTCTCCCTAGTTGATTTCTTTGAGAGAAATTTCCTGGAGTTCCTACTCTGATGCCATCTTGACTCCTCTCCTGACCTAAGATCTAGATTGTCTCTTATATTATCTCCTAGAAGTTTCATGATTTTGCATTTCACATTTAGCCTGTGATCAATTTTGTGTTAATTTTTAGAAGAGAGTAAGTTTTCTGTTCATATTTTTCTTTTGTTTTATTTTTGCATGTGGATACCTAATTTTTCCTACCACCAACTATTCAAAAATACATTTTCTCCATTCTGTCATCTGGACTTCCTTGCCACAGATCAGTTAACTATATTTTTATGGCCTATTTCTGGGCTGCCTATTCTGTTCCATTGATCCATTTGTTGATCTTTTCATAAATACACAGTGTCATGATAGTTTTATAGTATGTGTTGGAGTTGAATTATGCCCTTTCATTTTGCTCTTCTTCAATATTGTGTTGCCTATTTCAGCTCTTTTACCATTCTATAGAAACTTCAGAAAAAGTTTTTGTTTTTGTGTTTACAGAACAACTTGCTGTGATTCTGATGGAGATTACATCAAATCTATAGGTCAAGTTGGAAAACAGTTGACATTTTGACAATATGGACTTCTTATTCATGAAATGGAATACCTCTTTATGTAGACATTTTACAAAACTAAATAACCATGAATTCAAATTACAATGGAATAGAGCTGATCATGTAGGTGGTTGGACCATGATTTAGACAGATCCTACGGGGCCATCCTTTGTGGAGGAGACCTAATCCTAGGCCTGCCTAGTTCAGTTGTTGCTAAGACTCCTGCAAAGTCTGTATCTTAGCTTGCTTGATACCTGATCTCCTTCAACTGATGACCAAATCAGTTATTCTCCACTGTTGATGTCTAAGTTTTTCAACCATCTTCACGACAAATTCTTTTTGGTTGGTGAGAATCAATGTAATTTTCGCAGAACAAGAGAGTTGTTATAAAAGAGCAAACTTCCTGTCTTACCGTCTAATCTCTCCTTTTTGCACATACTCCTGCCATGATGCCACCTGCCATGTTGTGATGTAGCAAAGGGGCTTCCACCAAAAGCTGAACTAATGAGTCTAATGAGTTAGTCTTGGACTTTCTACTTTGAAAACTATGAGTTAAATATGCTTCCTTTCTTTATAAGTACCCAGACTCGGGTATGTTGTTATAGTAACGGAAAAGACTAAGAAAATTAGTTCTCCACCTTTCCTGTCTTCTCTTAGTAATTTTCCATACATCAAATGATACTCTTATTCTTCTCATTGACTATGAGTCCTTAGCTGTCTCTTTTGTATTTAGAATTGAACACTTTCTCTATGTTGTGGTTTGAATTTGGTGTGTCCCCCCAAAATCTTCATGTAGTTATGAATACTGTGTACTCTTTGGAGGTGAGACCTGGATGAAAGGGGTAAATTCTTGGGGCGTGACCTGGAGGGGAGCCTTCTGGTTCTTCCTTCCTCTCTCCCCAACTTGGCTTCCTATTCTGCCGTGTCATGAGGGCCTCTGTCTCTGCCCCTGACCCTGACATGTGATTCTACCATTTTCCAGCTGCCCACCTGTGAATGAACTATGATTTTCTGAAACTGTGAGCCAAAACAACCTTTTTCTCCTCTAATTTGTACATGTTGGGTATTGAGTCATAGCAATGGAAAAGTAATCAAGATAGAAAACGGTGCCGGAGAAGTGGGGTCATTGCTGTGACTTTACCCGACCATGTGGTTTGGAAATCTTTAGAACAGATTTGTGGAAGGAAAGATTTGAGAGTTTCAGATGGGAAGGAGGACTGTATTGGCAAGTAGTCTAAAAACCACATGTGCTGTGCACTGGAAGAAAGTTTGTTGGCATTTTGCCCTTGTCCAGAGACTTTGCCTGAGAGAGATTACAGGCAGTGGACTACTTAAATCTGGTGGAGGAAACCTCAACACAGCCTGCCGGCTGTTGTGCAGTTGCTGTTTGAGGCTTTTAGACAACCATATGGTGAAATACAGGGGAAAATGGCACAAAAAATGACGTAAAAAGTTTGTAGTGCCAGACCAAAATGGCCTGCAATGCTTGGACCAAAGAACACAGGGAAGTTAAAGATATTAACAATAAGGAGAAGCCAACTACTTACATTCAAGACTATAAGAAAGATGTCTTGAGGGCATCCCAAAAGTCAAGAGGACCTACCCTTTACCAACTCAAGGGTGAAAAAGCAAAAATCTTTGCTCTGAGAAGTGTACTCCCGGGCCAAAAAGAAAGATTTCTTTTCAGAGTCCAGTCACCTGGAGTTCAATCATCTAATAACTGGGAGACCTTGGCAGCACTTGTCCAATGGAGTCAGGCTACTACTCAAATCAGTGACAGACCTTGGTGACATCCATGTGGACCCTGATCCTGGTTTTTCCTGTCTCACTGACTAGGCTTCATATTCTTCCACGCCATGAGGACCTCTCTCTCTGGCTCTGACCCCACCATATGCTGCCCACCTGTGAATGGACCGTGACCTCTAAAACCGTGAGATGAAATAAACTTTTCCTCCCCTAGAGGATATACAGGATTGCACAGTGCAAGAGTGGTGGGCTCATAGAGGCTTCCACTCAGATCTCAGAGGAAAGCTTTGGAAGCAGGCAGTGTGTCCCTGGGAGGGCATTGCATGAAGTTGTAAAGAAGAAGCTTATGGTGCAGTTTATAACTCAGACATTTGGAGAAGCCAGTAGCATGGGCCATCCACTGAAGAAAGCTGCAAGCTGTGAGAGGATCCAGCTTAAAAGAAAGAAAATGGAGGTTGCAGCCAGCAATGATGCTGTGTGTGTGTGTGTGGGTGGGGCGGGGGGGGGGGGGGCGAAGCCCTTTGGAGTTCAAGTTAATATCTTGCTGCAGTTCACCTCAGGTGCTAGACATAAGACTATACGATTTAACCCTTGTCCTGCTTGGTTTAGAAATTGTCTTGGTTGGTCCAATTACCCTTTATCCTTCTTCACCTCCCTTTCAAAGTGGGAATGTTTACCCTGCGCTGTTGTGTATTGTTTTCACAGGAGCTAGCAGTGGCGGTGGCCAGTTTGCCTTGCCTCTCCAAGGAAACCTTGAACTTCGACATTTTAACAGGGCTGGAACTGTCTAGACTTTGGCAACTCTTGGAGAAGAGCTAAGTACATTTTGCTTAAGGAGGTAGGCAGTGTCTTGGAGGCCAGAGGCAGAATTTTGTGGGTTGGATCTGGAGTGTGCCCCAAAGCCTAATATCACTATGGATACTGTGAACTGTTGGGAGGTGTGACCTGGCTGGAAGGGGCAGGTGCTTGGGACTTGACCTGAAGGGACGTGTGCCTTGCCTCCCTCCAGATGAGCCTCCCTGGCTTGCCAGTTCATGAGGATCTCTCTCTCTCTCTCTCTCTCTCTCTCTCTCTCTCTCTCTCTCTCTCTCTCTCTCTGGCCCCACCATGTGATTCCACCATTTTCCAGCTGCCTACCTGTTAATGGACTTTGATCTTCTGAAACTGAGCGAATATGAACTTTTCCTCCCCTAATTGGTGCATGTCAGGTATTGAGCCATAGCAACAAAGAATAACGAAGATGCTCTTCTATTATGATATTCTTTACGCTCATCACAATAGTCCTGAAAAAAGTCTTTTTTGCTATTTTAATGTGTTGGAATAATTTTTTCTTTAGCATAGCTCACGAGGGCTCTGGCATACCTCTGAGGAATCCTAGGGCACTAGGAGTACTGCATAGAGATCTCCGCGGTTGCTTCTAACTCTGACAATCAAAGGAGTTTTGGTAGAGGATTGAAGCTATTGTTACCATATTTATAATTTATGCATAAACTCAAAGGTACACTGCTGTCTTGCTCTTGCATAATTCTTTTTATGGAATTGGTAGCACTCTTAACTGATCATGATTTCAGAACTGTAACTGAGATCACCATCATTCACATTTTTGTTGTTGGATTTTTTTGTTTGTTTGTTTTGTTTTGAGACAGGGTCTCACTCTATAGTCCAGGATGGTCTTGAACTCATTATGAAGCCCAGGATGGCTTTGGACTCACAGAAATCCTCCTGTCTCAGCCTCCTGAGTACTGGAATTATGCATGTGCACCATCACACCTGGCTTATATGGTGCTGGGGAGTCAAAACTCAGGTACTTGGAACTTGACTAAATGCTTGCTAGGCCAGTACTTTAATCTCTGAGCCATTCCTCCAGCCCCTCATTCATATTTTTTAAAGTACAGGCACTGGGACTCAAAAGAATCTGACCCATCCAAAGTCACACCAACAGCAAAAGGCAAAAATCACACCAAAACATGAAACTTTTACCTAAATTCACATACTGTAATATTTGAGACATTTCATAGCATCTATGTAAACAGAAAACCAATTTTTAAAAATTTGCTCTGAAGTAATTTGAAACACTGCTTTTTATTAAAATAAACACTGATATTTTATGCACTAAAGTTGCAAAGTACCCAAAATTGTATAAAGTAAAGCACCAAAGATTTCAGGAAAAAAAATCTATTTGTTGAATGCAGATTTATTCTGGCTTCCAGAGGAGACACCTGTATATTTTCTTTGCTCTCTATAATCATTAGATGGAAAAACTTGAAGAGTGGTGAATTAAATCATGCATATTAAAGAGAAAAAAGTAGGGCTCAGAGCACTGCTATTTCCATTAGTCTTATTGAATTACACCTCCTTCACTGATAGTCTTCCTTTAAAGAAACTCCAAAGCACACATCATTTTTTGTTTGATTATATTAACTTTGATTTCTTTTACTAAGTCAGTAATTATTTATTGGTATCTTCTTTGCAAGCATAATCTAGTGTAAGGATAAAAATGATAGTAATAACAGTAAAAACTGACATTTATACATTATTTACTCATTTAACTATATCTAATTTTATCTTCCTGGCAATTAAAGAAAGCAGGAATAATTTTTAGCCTCTTTTTTATCAATGAGGATACTAAAGGCTCAGTGAAGTTAAAGAAAGCCCTAGGTCAGGTCAGGCTTCAAAAGAAGGAATTCTAACTGGAGGCTTACTGCTTTCTGACTCTGTATCATGATGATTCCTTTTTTAAGACAAAATACTATTATTAACAGTACAGTAAGCAGCATAATCTTGTCTGTGTTGCTTTCTTGCCTGTTTCCATAGAACGAAGTGAAAAGGTGACACGTGTATACGCATAAAGGTACCCAAGCCCAGAGAGAGTAGACAGTAAACCTGCTGATGACATTGACTTCACACAGAGAGAACCAGTATCATTATCCTTTCTTGTTTTAAATAGTAAACATACTTGCTCTTCGCTCTGGAGTGTGGGACCCTGACTAGGATGCCGGATAATGAAAGGTAGAAGGAGGCTCAGACCCTGGTAATCTCATCTCCAGATGGGCAGGAGTGGAGCCACTCCCTCTTATCCCACGCCCAGCAGGGCCCACAGCTCAGGTTTCACTCTACTCAAATCCCCAATTTTCTCCCTACCCCAAGACCTTTATCAGAAATCACAATTCAGGTTTCAAGAGACCCTCCACGCAAATAGGTGACTTTCAGACCCCAAACTTCCTCCAATCAGTGAATGACCTTGCCCTATTATCCTGGCTGACCCTCTTCCTTTCAACTGCTTATAACCCTGGCCCCCACAGACAATAAATGAGCTGTTTACACTGATTCAATCTCCTGGATGCTATTCTGTCCCATCGTGCTCATGGCCGCTCAAGTCCCCGCTCCCCTAGACTTTGCTGATTCCTGATTGCCGGTGCTCAATGGCGGCCAGAGACCCCAGAGACCCTGGCACTGGAGGAAGATACTATCTCTACCTTCCAAAACTAATTGTAATGTAAGTATCACTGAAAAATAATATAAAAGAAAGGTCAACCATTTGTAAATATGCAGACACACAGAGACCTCTTTCCCAACAATACAAAATTTTACAGACTTATCCATGTTACTTGACAGAACATGTCACTTTGTCCAAGGTCCAGGACAGCTATGGTCTTGGGAATCTGTATTCATGACTTTCTCATCAATGGGACAAAATATCCAACACTCACAACTTAAATAAAGAGACATTTATTTTGGCTCATAGTTTCAGTGGTTCAGTCCATTGTCAGTGGGCCCAAAGCAGAAACTCCATGGCAGCCTTGGTGGAGAGAGAAGCTACTCCCCACATGGCAGCCAGGAAGCAGAGAGGGAAGAGAAGAGCCTGGGGAAATTATACCCCTTCAAGTCATACCTCTAGTGACCTGCCCCTCATGACAAGGCCCTACCTCTAAAATGAGACTTTTTGGGGAACATTTAGATCCAAACCATATAACTGTTGTTGTGGTTAGGATCTGGAGTGTCCTCCAAAAGTCTCATGTATTTTAATGGAACCATGTGATGTTGGTGGATTGGGGTCTGGTCTGGAGGGGCGGATTGCAGTTAAGTTAGGATTAACTATGTGTAGTGGCCACACCTGGATGCAGGAGGGACTGGTTACTGGGCAGAGACCTGAAAGGATACATAAGCTGCACCTGCCTTCCTGGAGGACCGGGACTAGTCTCAACTAGCCTCAGTTTGTCTTCCTGTTGGTCCGGGGAAGCTGCCTCCACCTCGCTCTCTGCCATGTACTTCGATTGTTGCCAGCCACCCCTGAATGGACTGTGACCTTCGAGACCGTGAGCTAAAGAAACCTTTCCTTTCCTGAGTTTGTGGGTGCCGGGTGTTAAGTCACTGCAATGAAAAAGTAATTAATACAACCGTGGTCTTTGGAAGACCCCAGAACAGAGAGTATGATGGCTTATCATCCCAAAAGACATGACAGACATGCTAGGCACTGTACAATCAGCCTTTGGAAATCACTAGCAGTCAACCAATGTTAAAGTGCAGAGTCTTGAGTATCAAAACCTGCCAGTGATGAGGGCGTGGGCTGAGGAAAAAGTAGAAAAGAAAAAAAATTTAATTTCTAGAGGCAAGAAAAGGCCCAAATCAAAATGATGTATAAGAGTACTAGCTACTTCCTGAAGTTCAGTGAGAACTCCATACAGTTGAGTAAGTAAAGTGCTCAGTGCAGCTACTGTTACTACCAACAACTTGCCATACACAAGCTGTGCAATAGTTGTGGAGTGCTAGATTAACATCGAGGCCTCAACTGCAAATGAATTTAACTTTTGAAAAAACCTAAGCTTCCTAAGGAAAGGTGTCATGCTTCATATGATAAAGCAGAACATTCATGCCTTTAAAAAAAAAAACATTTTTGTTTTAGCTGGCTAATCCCTTTGGTGGCTTTCCAATAAGACCTGATTTGCAAAAAGGCATTTGACACCAACTATTTCGTGGCTCATCCAAATACATGTGCCTAGGCCAATTTGTGCTGCTGTAGAATTGCTTGTCTTTACCCCATGTCATGCGGTGCAGTATAACAGTGCATCACGAGTGCTTGGAGAAGGGGTGATAGGGAGGGTAGGTGATGGGGAGGGAAAAGGAAAAGAGGAGAGAAAAACTGTTCAAAAAGTGATGTGTATAGGTACAAGTTCCTTACGTTGTTTGTAATTAACATGTAAACAAATTTGTCATGCCTTCTACTAAAAACACAAGAAAAGAAAGTGTGTTGCTAAACTTCCTTAGTTACAATCAAGAGGCTTTGAAGGAAAAAAACTAAAAAATAATAATGTTAACATATCACAACATTGGCTGGACAGTCCGAGCCATGTGCACTGGAAGGAAGGAGAGTGTGAGTGAATTCATAATATACATGGGATTTAACAGAGGAGGAAACATACAACAAAAGTAACAAAAGTAAACAAAAAGAAAGAGTACATCTCAAAATTTAACACGTAGAGTAAGTACCCCCAGAGCCTTGATAAAGCAGGGTGTAATCTAGTAGGGATGCTGCCGGAGAGCCTGCACTTCTCAGGTGATGCCAGTGGTCCAGAAGCTACACTTTAAGGATCAAGACATGGGAACACGGGAACACTGGGCCATTTGGATGTCAGGCTTCACTGGAACCTGAACCAGCCAAAAAAGTAGGGAAAGACCTTTGACAATCATTATAAAGTTGTCTCCAGTACCTGCCTTTGGGTGGCTAGTTTCATTCTTAGTTCTTCCTCATTCTGGGCAGATTGTTTCTTAGGTACCACAGAATCCAGTCCATCTCCCTGAGCAAAGGGCTCCAGGTCTTCCATCTGTTTCTCAAGGTCTGCAGGTTTGATAAAAGACAAATGAGGCTTCAGATGACTGGTACCTTGTGCTTTTTTCCTCTTTCTGGCTGCACTGCAGGCTCTGCTGGGATGAGCCCGTGCCTTGAGGCATGAGCAGACCATTGCTTACTCCTTTTGATAGTGGAATCCTAGGCTCAGGAATGAACTTGCTGTGTGGTGTTGAGCAAACCCCTTTCTTTCTCTGGTTCTCGGGCTTCATCTGTAGAAGTACAAGGTTTTGAATTGCATCAGTGGTTTCCAACCCTGGTCTTGAGAATCATCTGAGAAACTTGATAATATACAGATTCCAGGCCCCATCTTAATTTTTGAATATGGGGGATGGGTTCAGTGTGGGGTAGGGTGGGGGTAGGAGGAAGAGATTTAGGGCACAGAGGGAACCCAAGAGCTGAAAGACACCGTGGCCCAGAAGTGGAGATTATGGCACACTCCCTTCATGGCTATGTGCTACCCCCTCCCCACCCCGGTAAACCTAGAGGGGCAGGAGGGAAAGGAGGAGGCTTTTATCACTGTCCCCACTTCTCTGAGCCTCTGAAGGCCAGGCCACTTGCCTTCTGTTTACTGTAAATACCAAGGGCTGCTGCTCAGGCTTCTGCTAATCCTGTCCCACCTCCCAGGGCTTCTGCCTTCCCAGCACCACAGCCACCCTCTCTCTCCCTGGCTCTCTAAGTGCTTCTTCTCTGACTGCCTCTGTATCCAAGCCTCAGAACTGCAGCAAGAGAAGCACAGAGGCTTAGGACTGCACTGTGGTGTCTGAACTGACACAAGCCCTGATACGCTCCCTATACACTGGAGCCACCCCTCCTTTCCTTCCTCCTCCTGTTCATCCCGTACCCTCGATTCTTTTACCCTTCAGTATGACACCGGACTTGTAAGTACAGGTGACAGCCATGCAATATTAGAAAATCAATATTAAAAGGACTAAGCAAAAATACTAAAAAGAACTAAACAACAACAACAACAAACTCATAAAAGCAGGAAGCACCAATAGAAATCAGAAGTGCCAATTTCATATTCTTTCAGTGTAGTTAGCCCACAGAAAGAGGTTCTAGTGAGCCCAGAAATTACCAAGTCCGCAACACTTCTCCTTTTTCTCCCTTCTCTACTCCATCTCTTTTTGTCTTTTATTCTGAGAAGAAATTAATGATGTTGCTAACTTCTCCTCTCAAAAATTTACAATGTTATAAATAAGATGCTGGTTATATACCCATAGCTACAGCATTTTAGCATCTGGCCCATGGCGACGTGCTGAAATTCTACACAATTTTACTGGGTGTCAGTGCACACTGACTCTGCACTGCTGACTTCTTTTCTGTAACCTGAGTAGCTCCCCTAGTGTGGACAGCTTCCACAGCAGTAACAGCTCCAGAGAGGAGAAATTCAGCTTTGCTCATGCAGACTCACCCAGAATGCCACTCAGCAGGGAGCAGGGGAGGTGGGAAGCCCCAGGGAGCTCCACTGTATGTGCCTTGCCATAAAAGGCGTCCCAGAGAGCAAGGTAAGAGGCAATGCAGGGGGAAGTTTGGGAAGCAATAGGCATAAATTGTGGGCCAAGATGGGCAAGAGAAACAGTGACTCAGGACTTAGATTTTGCTGCACCCATGCAATATAAAATTGCTAAAATCAAGAGCTTCTTTCATGTGGAGATAGATGACCTCAGAAAGCTCCCCCACCCCATTCCCCTGAACATACACATTGTATGCAATAGGCTATGTAGGCGTGATGCACATAGCTGTGCTGTTGGGCTGCTAGATTACATAAGAGTCACAAAAGAAGTGGTGACACCTTCAGAATAGATCCAGAGCTCAAAAGCAACGCCCCAAGGCTGTCTCCACCTTCATCCAAGCCACCAAACTTCTTTCATCATACCTCCAGATATCAATTCAAATCTCAATTCCCATGTCTCATCTGAACCCAACTCAGGCCTGGACCCAAATCTGGTTCTACCTACTCACTGTGTCATTCCTTCAGTTTCCTTATTCACAAAATAGCTTGGAAGTAATAATGGCTCACATTTAAAAGGTGTGCACACTGCACACAATGCCCCTTAGAACACTTCGTATCATCCTCACAAAGGAGGGGGTCGCTTTAGACACAATTGCCCAGCTAAGGACATGCAGGCCAGGAAACCTAATCATCTTAAGGTACAGAGAGGGAAAGGGAGGACAGAGAAACGTGTGAGCACCTAGCATGCAGTATCTAAGGAGACTCTCACTTTCAGTTGCTGAGCCAGCACTTTAAAACCCAGAGAGCAGAGGCCTTCTTAAATGTTTCACCCGGGTGCCTGCTTCACCCTCTTGCCAGCCGTACCTCCCATGGCAGAGCCAGCAACGTCCAAGTGTGTTTCACATTGCAGATTACTCACTTAGCTTCTGAGGATTTAAGGATCTCTAGGAATTCAAGGTGATGCCTTTATGGAAGTAGCCAAGACCACTAGGCCAGAGACCGTGATAAAGTAATGTGGAACCCAAATCCGCATTGTACGTTCTGTCACCATCTTTTACCCCCTGATTGAGCTCCTGTCTTACAGGCTGAGCTTCAGAGCCTTCTAGCTCAGAACAGCCTCAGGAGCATTTTACAAGGAGTCTTTGCTCTCCTACTGTTGGGACACTTGAGGTCCTAGTAGAGGCCAGTAGGGATTCCTGTCTGTCTAAGTTTTTTTGATCAACACTGATATTTTTATTAAAACTGGTTCACCAGCTCTGCATAAGACAACTAGTCTCTTTCAGGAGCTGGAAATTAGGCAGGATTTCAAATTTTTTTGTCCAAATTTTTATTACCTTACAATTAAAACATTTATTGCCCTGCTAGTTTCTGGCAGCAGTGCCCAGGCATGGAGATATGAGAAATAAGGCTGCTGAGTTTCCTTAAATTCTTGGCTGAAGGAAGCTTCCGCCTTCCCTTATGCTGCCCAGACAGTCAGGAATGGGTGGTCTGTGTGCTAACACATAGCAGAGAAAACTCAAGCCATGGCAGGTTATAGAGGGATGTACAGCTCAGAGTGAGCCAGACACCAGCAGAGGAAAGGATTGTAAAGTCAAAAAAGGTGTATAGGCCAGGTCTTTTGGATCAGTTTTATTTAAGTCTAACATCATAGTCAATTTACATATGAAAAAACCAAAGTTCACACTGTTGCAGGTGGCAGGACCAGGACTTGACTGAAGTCTGTTCTAAACAACTCACTGGTGTGCAGTGTTGAGTAACACACTTCTCCCCTCTGGGCTTCAGTATTCATTTCTATACAAGGTGGTTGTTATTAGTACCTAGCTCCTGGAGGTGCTAAATTGTTCACATAAGAAAAACCCACATAAAAGTACTTGGTATTACATAGACACATGTTAAATGTTGCTGGAAACAAGAGTGAAAGAATGATCAGGAGGCGACATAGGCCCAGTCTGACAGAAAGCTGTATCATTCCTCTGACTTGTATAGCTTACACTGAGGCAAGAGCATACCAAGTTTCCCAAATAATCATCTTGGTGATATCTGCCTGAAAAATGTTAACATCTAGAGGATTTTATATGTATCTGCTAGTGAAACTATTCTCTGATCAATGGCTGAGACCCCTGAGAAGCCCCCTGGGAGCCTCCTGGCATCCTGGACTGGTGCTGCTCTCAGAGCATTCACCACTGTTACATGGGCCCATTCCTCAGGTTCTCTGGAGATATCACCTCTGAAAGAAAGATGCCATATCCCCAGCCACATGGTAGTTCTAGAACTAGCATGCCATTGAGCACCAGGGCCATCTCTGCTCATCTTCAGTTTGCTACACGTTGTCTGGCATCTGAGAAATGTTCAACAAATGCTTGCGAAATAAAAGAGTTAACATAAATGTGTAACACTTGCTAGTAGCTCAGTGTGCACACAGTAATTGGGGTATCACTTAACGTGTTGGCTACTATTAATAACCTGTGGGTAGCTCTGACATCTGCATCCAGGTGAGTATCATCTGTTAGCCCGGATTTTGTTAAAATATAAGTTCCCTGGAGCTATTGGACTGGTTTTCATTGAAGGACACTTGGGGAAAAACTAGGAAGGCAAACACACCTTTTATGGGAAAGACGTTTCACGTTCTCTCTTCCTCCTGCTGTGGTGCATGTGCTCACTGCCTCTTTCAGAGAACAGAGTGAGCCTATATTTCTGTATTTGAAGAACACATGGGTGTAAGGAGATCCTATCTGGATAGATAGAAAGCACCCTCAGGGAACTGTTCTGTCGGAGATCCAAGGTGATGCCTTAGGCGTGCTCAGTTCTTTCTACTTCTGTGTCTAGATTCTGTGGGAACAAGCTCCTGCCTGCCCTCTCCCAGGATCCCATCATTTTTAAAAATGTATTCTCCTCTCCCCTCTGTCAAGCATGCCCGGAGCTCATTGTTGATCATTTTCAGGGGTATTATTCAAAAGGATGTCTAAAGTAAAAAGACAATATTACAGGCAAGACACCAGGTGCCAGCCATGAACAGGTAGTACTACAAAACTGAGATCCATCTGAATGGTCGAGACCTTGAACTCCAGAGTATGACCAGGGTTCACACTTGACTCCACCACAAACCAACTGTGAGACTTTGGGCAAGTTATAAATCTCTAAAAACTTCAGTCTCCAAACTATAAATTGAAGATAGCAATAACATCTCATCCTGACAAAATTTAAGACTAAGTAAACCAAAGCCTGTAAGTACTAACACTTTGGAATGAGAAGTGATATAGGTGTCGGTGGCTCTGCCTGCGTTCTGTTCTGCATTGCCTCGTGATCTGGCTCACCCTCTGGACAATGACTGACCTAAGGTGAGGAAGAAGAGCCTAGACTATAGTAGATGTTGTCAATGTCCTGATGAAAATAAATCAGATGGAGCATAGTAGAAATTACACTTTCTGTTGTCATACATTGTAGTAGTATATATTCCTGTCTCCCTAACTAGACTGAAGCTTTAAGATCCCACATAAGCCTATATCCTTTATGTAGTCCTAGTGCCTTGAATGTAACCCACTTCTCTGAATCTGTTTTTCCATGCATAAAATGGAAACAAATGCTTTACTAACAGGGTTTGGAAAGTTTGGGAAGGTAATATGAGCTAATACAGGTAAAAGACATTACATTATGCCTCCATACTAAGGATCCTATGATGACAACTCTGGTCATAACTAATACATATAATATGGCAGTATATCCAATCTTCAGAGCAAATCATGACAAAAATTGGCTCCATCACACTCACAGAGTATATCCATTTGAACTGATTGGTGGACAAATGCAGAGACTGTTTACCTTTTACCAAAGGCTGGTCTCCTGCATACCAGGGCACACACTGGCCACGTTAACTCCAGACACAGAGTAGCTAAGTAACTTCCTGGTCAGCTGTAGAGCTGAAAGTTGAACCAAACATCTTGCTCCTCTGCTCTGAAGGTTGAACTTTGTTAATCAGACTCCTACAGTGATGTTATGATGTAGATCTACAACGTCCCCTCAAAGTCTCATGTATTAAGAGATGGGATTTCTGCGAGGCAATCTCATCATGAAGGCTCTAACTTTATCAGTAGATTAATCCATCAAAGAGAGCATATGTAGTGATATTATTGGGAGGCAATGAAAATTTAGGAGGCAGGGCTTACTTGAAGAGAGTAGGGCATGGGGACATGATATGAGAACTACGTTAACTCCCTGATTCCTTCTTTTACTACTCTCTCTGCCACCTGGCTCCTTGAGGTGAGTAGATTTTTTCTGCCACATTTCTCTCTGTCAGGTGGTTCCTGCCTTATTACAGGCCTCAGTGCAATGGAACCATGTGAGTATGGACTAAATCCTCTGAAGCCATTAGCCAAAACAACCTCTCCTTCAAATTGTTTATGCCAGTGACAGAAAGCTGACTAACAGAGTCAGGGTCTCTCATTCTCAACACTATTGACATCTTAGACCACTTTGTTCTTTGTTGATGGGGACTGTCGTGTGCACTACACAATGTTTACTGTATCCTCTCCTATTCCCTCTGAACACTGGCAGCACCCTCTCTTCAAGTTGTGACAAAGATCCCTGGATTTAAACTGTCAGTTGAAATCCACAGCTCCAGGGAAACACCACCTTTTCCCTGTCTGAAGCCACAGCAGTCCTCTTCCTATGAGCACCCTCTGGCCATTATCTCCTGGGACAGGAGCACTTTCATGGATATGAAGTTCAAGCCCTGTTCCACTCCTTTGCCTTGTGTGCCACCTGGTGAAAAAGGTTGCTCTCTGAGGATCACATCTCTTCTCAGTGAGTGGCCTCGGCATTACCGAACTCAGGATGCAGGCATCACCGGTGCCCCCTCCATTCCACTCTGTCCACGTCCTGTTGGCAGCCTCTCCTGAGTGCTGCTCAAATCCATTGCCTCCGTGCTCTCCCCTCTCTCCACCGCACTCTCTTCAACTTTCCTAGTCCAGAACACTATCTCACCCCTGGACCATCCTCCCAGCCAGTCTTTACCTATACTTCCACACTTCTGAGCACAGGCAACATCATAGTGGAAATATAGTCACTCTCTGCTTTGGGTGTTGTCTCTCCTGAGAGTAGCCTGTGCTCCTGAGAAAGTTAAAGTGATGGCAGAGCCCAGTTGAACTCAAAACTCTGGGTAAGACATAAGGGGCCTCAAGCTAGGCCCTTAGCTCCCTACACTGTGATCATGGGCTGACCCATTTGGGTCTTCCACTGCCCTGTCGTCTCTGGACAGGCAGGAATATCTCCATCCCTGGGTCCTCAAAGTCTGGCACAGGACATGCACTCCACCAGTACTCAGCAAGTAAGCACTTATTGGATAGATGGATGGAAGGATGGATGCCTGAAAGTGGGTGCCATGTCCTAATCTCAGGAGGACAGCTTGAGTCTACTACAGGGGCTCTTAAAATATTTGCGAGTCATTATCTATCCTCAAAGTGTTCTCCATTCCAGGAAAAAGACGATTATTCTACTTACACAGGCATTTTAGACTCAGAGAAAGGGAGGTGCAGAGTGAGACAGAGAAGTCCCAGCTGATGTCGGCTGTGTGTCTGTCAGCTCACTTCTGGGCCAGAATTTTCTCATGGGAACTAGTGATAGGAGGGAGGCCCTGGAGATTGAGAGTACCTGATGGCCTGTGTGTAGGGAAGAATGCACAACAACCATAACTGTGTTTGACAGGTGCACCTTCATCTGTCCAAGGGTTTTCTTTCCAGGCTGGGTGGGGGAAACAGGTTTGTTCTAGCAGAGAGGCTGTTGGACTGGCACAGCATGCCCATATGAGAGCACATATAGCACCCTGCTCCCTTGACCCACTGCAACAACCCCCATACTTGGGCCTGAGTCCCAGGGAGGGGGCCGGCCAGCCAGAACTTAGGACTGGGGACAGTGACAGCTGCACCAGCCCAGAGCCAACAGGATTTGTTCCCCTGGATTTTCCACATCGGTGGTTTCAAGATTGGGTTTGATTACCCATGCTCCTTCTAAGACTTGCTGGGGTCAGAGCAGGGGCTCAGGATAACTCCCTGAGAGAGGCAATCTGGAAGATGGCAAATACGTGTGGCTCCCCTTTACTTTTTACCCACTTACACATACCAAAAGAGTAACTGGAAAGAGCAAAGAGACAAGCCAGAAGGTAGAGTTTAAATCAGGGGCTGTTGCAGGTCAGGGGAAGAAGAGACAGCAATTCCTGCTTGGTGTTGAGCCAGGGCAATGCGGCAGAATGACAATTAGGGCTCACTCACGGGATCTCAGGTTGGACCCCAGAGTCTGTAGGCAATAATAACTTAATAATGGCTTCTAAGAGAACAGGATCTGGAATCATGGAGAGCTGAATTCTAAGACCAGTTTCCTGTTTTCCAACTGAGATGTTTGGGGAAATTCTCTTTATTCCTTCAGCCTCAGCTTCCTGATCTGTAAAATGGAGATAGTATGAGGATAAATGAGACAGTAGGTGAGATGCTCAGCACAGGATCTGCCATGTTATGAATGCTTTATCTTTGTGGTAAGAGAACCTTCATGTTTACAATATTCATCCTGGATGAAGTGGGCATTGTGTGTTGAGAGGAAAGTGCAGAGATTGGAGACAAAGCCACTGATTGGCATCATTATTCTATCCTTATATGTCTCACATGACTGACAGCTGTGTCAATAGGACAATAGGCTCTTCTGTGTCTGTGCCAAAGGTTACCCAACCAACAGCCGTCTTTATGACCTAAAGAACTTCTTCCTTACAGATAGAGCCCACTTCTCATCAGATAGTCTGGATATGGTGAACCTTGTTTTTCCCCAGCTTCTTTGTACATGAACATTTGATCCACATATGGAAGGAAACTCCCTTCATTGGTTGGACATTGATTTAAATATCTACAATTTTGCAGCCATGATATTGCAACCATTAGGGATGAGCCAAAACCATACTAATGTGCAAAGGATCAGAAAGATGAAAGCAATGTTCTGGAACTTTCTTAGTTCCAGAGTACTTCTTATGCGGTAAAATAAATAAACTCATTGCTCAAAGCCAAAAACTACTTTATTATCAGTCCTTCAAAGCTTGAGAAAGACACCTTAGCCTGTTTTGGTCTTGGCCTTTCCTACATGGTAAGTGTTCCCAATAGCTTTCTGTTGCCCTTCTCTGACCAGGGTAGAAAATGCAGGCCGTTTGTCACTGAAGGTTGCTGGATTATATCATATCATATCCCAACATGGCAGGCCTCCAGAGAGAATCTGGTGAGTTACGGAGACCTCAAGTGTCATTTCATTTGTTTACTTCTATCAACAAAGTAGGCCTTAGATCTATGAAATGGCCAGACCTGGAGAAGATGGTGAGGTGCGTATCTCTAGTTATGTATTTAAAAAACACTTATCTAAAATATTAATATACCCCAAATTTATTTTTATAAAATTTGGTGTTTGCTTTTGTAATCCTTTAAAGCATCTTCCTCAAATCTCAATATTTCAATGTGGTCCATGAACACCAAAACAGAAACCACCATATTATGCAAGTCTTTAGCACTTCTGTGCCTCAGTTTCCTTCTCCGAGAGAATCTAGTACCTCTTCAGGTAGCCTGATTGTTTCTACCTAACGATCAGTGAGCATTCATGGTTTTCAGACCCTTTTGAAAAGCAGAAATATATTTCTATTAAGGGAGGCCTAGACTGGGGGCTGGCTTCATCATTTCCTGAGATTTGGAATCTAAAAGACCTGGTTTGGAAGAGTGGCTCCACCAATTATTTACAGTGTAAACCTGGACAAATAATTTTACTTCTCTGGGCCTCAGTATCCACACCTATCAATGGGAATGTGCAGTATCCATCTCTTAGGGTGGCGTTAGGATGTATTCCACTTGACTGTGAAAGTTTCTTGGCACAAGCAAGTACTCAATGAATACTCACTATTTTGGTTGCTGTTAGTGTTCTTGTTAGATTTCCAGTGTTCATGAAACATTTTCTATATTGATATCAGAAAACTCTTCTGGAGAAATTGATTTTGATGTAAGAGCTGATCAAATGGACATCTTCATGTAGAGGAGCAGGAGCCCTCTCCACAAACCAGACAAACTATGGCAGAATCAAAACATTGGAACAAAGGACCCTGAAAACAGCACCTTGAGTCACATGTCATGTCACCAAGAGGGAACTGAAGCTCAGAGAGTGGAAAGGTTCTGCCTGAGTCACACAGCAGAATCCCAAATCTCCTGATTCCTGCCTCTTTCAGTCAGGTCTCATCTTTCAACAGTATACAGTATCCATAGGTACATGAGGCGTTGACAGGACACTCCAGATCCAAACTATCACAAGTAGAATTCTTCAATTCCAAGTTTTCAAAGTCTTAGATTAAAACTTTTGTTTTAGTTACTTTTTTGTTGCTATGACTCAATATCTAACATCCACAAATTTAGCAGAGGAAAGGTTTATTTTAGCTCACAGAAGGTCACAGTTCATTCAGGAGTGGCTAGAAACAGCAGAAGTACATGGCAGAGGCAGAGATGGAAGCAGGTCCTGGACATTACAAACAGGAAGACAAGTCAAGGCAAGTTGAGACTAGTCCTCCACGGATGGCAGGAAGCAGCTTACATATCCTTCCAGGTCTCAGCACAGTGATCAGCCCCTCCTGGATCCAGGTGTGGAAGGTATGGAAAGTCCCACTGCGTGCCTGGAATTCAACTTACATGCCTGTAATTCACCCCTCCAGACTAGGCCCCAATCTCCCAAAAGCACATGGTTCCACAGACAATCTGTAACATTCAAATACATGAGACTTCTGGGGACATTCCAGATCCAAACCACAATACCTTTCTATGCAGCATAGCCAACCACACAATAGATGCTAATGCTAGGCCCCTAGCAGATGCTCCATCACAATTTTCTGAGTTGACAAGCTGGCTAGTTTCCAGAGTTGGGAAGGACAGATACATACTGATGAGAAAACTGAGATGTCAAGACCAGGCGGTAAAGGTCACTTTGCTAGACTCAATGAGCCTATGACCATATTATCAATCAGAGCCGAGTCAGCCAGGGTCCAGCAGTACCTCTCCATCATACCATAACCCCTCTTCCCTGAATGCCTTCCAGGCTGGCTCATGTCTGCATCCAGAAGAGGCGTGGGGGCTTATTAATTCCTAGGCAAATGGGTTCTGGGCACGCGTGTAGGCAGCAGGTCCTGGACAGCTCAAACAGGCCTGGACTGCCTGCCGCCCTGCGGCAGCCACCCCCTGGCCTCTAAATGGTGGTGTGAAGCACTTGGCTGTTTTCAGGGTAAACAGGAGGGCTGAGTGACTGGAGAGGTAGGCATATACTTCTGCCAAGCCAAAACAGAGATTCAGGACTCCCCCTGAACCTTGGGAGGCTGCTCAGGGCCAGCTGCGGTCCAGCCTGGGTTGGAGGCTGCTGTCAGGGTCAGTACCAGTTGTCATTAAAAGAAGTGGCTTGGCTTTGCTTACCTCCAGTGGGCTCTTACATGCTCCCTATTCTGGGAGCCTCTGGCCAGGAGGAGACAAGCAGGGTAGGATTAACTCATACCTTCCGAGCCTAGGGACAAGAGAACCTGCAGGTGAATACTTGGAGCCTCACACGGCCTTCTTCTCTGTCACCCAAATCCCTGGAATCATTCATTCTTGGCTCCCTGGTCAACAGACAGCATGGCAAAATCTATATATCCAGAACTAGACTATAGGGGTTCGAGTCCTGGCTTTCCCATTCACCTTTGTATAAGTCAGGTCCAAATACTCAGATTCCTCATACCTCAGTTTCCTCATTCCTAAAATGCAACTGTAGTGAATACGGATCACCCAGTAACTTAAATGGCTAGCTAGCCATGTAGGCAAGTCTTGTCTTAGGCAGCAACCTCGATCCAGCTCCTGGCACATGTCACCAAGTGGGCAGCCCATTTAGTGCCAGATCTGGATATCCCAGGAAATATACAAATCTTGCAGTTCTGTGTGCAATCAATCTCCTGATTCTCAAATGTTGGCAGCTAGTCAGAAAACACTGTGTGACCTACGTAAGCAGATCTGAAGACTGGGCTTGACCAGCGGGCCCTAGATGGGGACCTCAGATGGAACAGAATCCACAATTTGTTAATGAGGTCTGAGAGCCAGGAGGGGAAAGCGATTTGCCCAACCTCACACAACCAACTGACTCCCCAAACACCTGAACAACCATTTTGTGTGAGCATCCCTTTACACCTCCTTAGGCTTCATGGCCAACCTTCCGGGCAAGGCGTGTGATCTCTGCAAAAGCTCAGCAGGCTCGCATGGATTGCCAGAGGTCACCCAGCTGGCAAGTCCCAGACTGGGTGTAATCTGGGACATGCTACTCTGTGTTCCCAGCTCAAAATGCCTGAAACCCAGGTCCTCTCCTGCCTTGTGAGGGCCACGCTGCTGCCGTGCTAAGGGGAGGAGTCACTGTCCCCAGAGGCTGAAATGGGACGATGCTTTGACCATGGAAGGACAGTGCACTGGAATGCCAGACTGTCTGGAGAATGTCTTTAGTATTAAGTAATATATAAATGTTTCTCTCCTTATAAAATTCAAATGGTTAAAAGATAAAGAACTGATCTCCCCTAATTCCACTTGCAGCCTCAAGGGCATGTCTGTTTTTTCCCCACATTTTATTGATATGTATACGTGCAAATTCAAGGTTTACAATGAGGTTGGGCATTTTGTGCACATTCGTATCTTGTCAAGGTGACCAGGGCTTTCCCACTCTCCTTTTGTCCCTCCCGCTCCCCACCCCTCCCTCCCATCTCCCCCACTCTTCCCCCTCTTTCACTTTGTCTTTCTATTTTTAAAGGTGATATCATCTCTTCACAGGTCTATTCCTTAGTAGGCTCTCAAAGCAGCTCCATGAATGGCCAAGGGCCAGCACAGGGCAAGATAAGTCTTCTGGCCAAGAGCTTTGCCAAGGTATTAATGAGTCTGGATGGCCTTAAAACAGCTGTGAGAGCTGTGTGGATAATACGGGGCATCAGAGAGGAAGATCACATTGAAGGTAGTGCTTTCCAGGTGTAGCTGGCAGCAGCAAGGGCAGAATCTCCCAACCAAGTGTTGAGAATCGTGTCTCAGGACTCTGGTACTTGGAGAAAAATGGCCCAAAGGCTGCAGGTGTCTCCGCTGCCTCCCCAGAACTTGCTGCTTGGGTCTAACAAGCCGCAGGCAGGCAGTCCTGCTTAGACTCAGCCTCCCTGCAAGCTGCAATCTCCAGCCCTAATGGCCTCTGTTCTGTTTTCATTAGCTTCATTTTGCAGGGACCCACTATTTATGGTAAGCCACACTGCTTCACCATTTATGTTCATGATATAGATTTCCTCTTTAAAACAGGGCGGTTGGGATTTTCTTTAAGTTTAAATCCACATAATCAGTAAATAATATTTCATTTGATTTGCAGAAATAATGAAAATCATTCTGGGGGCAAGGAAATGGCTGAATTCTGGAACATTCTGTCTTAAGTAGATGGGAATGGCTTTCTTTCTAACAAAGCCCTAAAGAAGTCTGAGGGCTTTGATTCCTGAGGCATGTGGCATCAGGCATGGGACTCAGAGGACTTAGACTTTGGGGAGTGGGCAGCAGGAAGTCCAAGAGGATGTTGTGACGTACAATCCCTGAGATGACCCAGAGAGGCTTATTGTCACCCTAGAAGCTTTATAAAGCTGATGAAGGCAAACCAGCGGACAGAGCAAGCTGGGTCTCTCAGCCTCCTGCTACATGTATGTGCTGTTTTAGAGCAACACCTGGAGACCGGCACCATACAGAGTCTGGACTGGCAGTTCAGAACGGTGGGTCTCATTGCCAGAATTGTTGCAGTAAATAGCTGTGCTCACCTGGTGTCGGAAAGGGCAGCTCTGGAGTTAAGCTGTGGGGCTCAACTTTGCTCTCTCTCTTCACTCACTGAGTTTGTGTCCTTTACAAATGAATTCATTCACTTTCTGACGCAATATCTTCATCGATAAAATGGCTCCTATCCTTGGGTTCTTGTGTAGATGACTTGAGATAATTACTTAAAACATTTAGCAAACTGTCAACAAAGATGCACTTCTGACCTAAGACTCAATAAGTACTAGCTGTTGTTACCACTAGTATCAATAGTACTGTTTTAAAGCAGAAGTGTGCTGGTATCAGGGAGAACCTTTCCACTGGAAAGGTTCCAGCCAGCAGTCTACACTTGTGTCTGTACACAGCTTTAGATAAGCTTTAGGTACAGCTTTAGGTAAGATGCTCAAACATTTTAAGGCCTTGTTAATAAAATAAGTTGAATGGGTATTTTTCAGGAATATTATTTCTGTGTTTATTTCATTTATTTTATTTTTTGAGACAAAGTTTCATTCTGTAATCCAGGCTGGTCCTGAACTCACTATGTAACTCAGGCTGACTTCAAACTCACGGCAATCCTCCTGCCTCAGTCTCCTGAGCGCTAGGTTTACAGGTGTACCTGGTTTATATGGTGCTGGAGAATCTAACCCAGGGCCTTGTGTTTGCTAGGCAGGGGCTTTAACTGCTGAATTACACCCCCACCCTTGGGTATTCATTGAACTTGGTGTTTGTGTGAAGACACCTAGCATCATTGCCAGGTACATAGAGGTGTCTGACTTGATGTTCTTTCCCCTTCTCCCTCCAAGGGCGCTCTCTCTCTCTCTCTCTCTCTCTCTCTCTCTCTCTCTCTCTCTCTCTCTCTTTCTCTCCCCTCTCTATTCATTCCCCCATCCTTTTCCATTTTGATCTTAGCCTGAGGCAAACAGGCCACAGATTAGTGATCAGTGACAAGGTTGGCTTTATAATCCCAGCCAAAGGTATTTGCATATTCATAGAGAATCTGGAACATAAAAACATCTCTTGTCTCAAATGAGCGAATTGCAAATGGTCGGATGATCAGGTTTCATTCACTTATTCCTTTCATTCACTGAAGACTTTTTTGTGTGTGGTACATTTCTGATAACTTTATTTCTATAAAAATGTTGATACATGTGTTTAGAAAAAGATAGTTCAGAGGTGAATATAAATAGTTTCTTAAATCTCCTTTTTTCTCTTCAGGTCTCTTTTCTGTTTCCACCACATGTGAGCAATATTTAGGGTCACAGCTGGCTTAGGGTCATGGAACTATGCATGTTTCCCTCCACTGGGATGGAGGGAAAAACATAATTCACTTTTTTAAAAAAATCATATTATACACGTTTTTCTATATTTATTTTCACTGAATGTATCATGGCCATCTCCTCAGATCAAAATTTCTACCTCATTGCTACAGGGAGACGCCTGATACAATACTGTGGAGTACCATAGTTTATTGAGTTTATTCAGCCTCCTCCCAGCAGCTGTACATTAGTCTTGTGGGGTTTTTTCCGTTTTCCACTTGACAATCACAACCAATACAGCAATTATCATCCATGTATGTGGATCCTACAAGCTTTCATTTCTCCTGGTTAGAGTCCCAGAAGGGCAATTTCTACTAAGAGTGAAAGTCCTACTTTCACTTATTGGAGTCAGAGATTTGCTGACAATAAAACAGCATTGTAGAGAGCCTGGAGATTTGATAGGAGGGTGGGGGCCTTGTGTATGGAGGACCAAACTCACTGTCTCACAAATTATCTTATCCAATTCTCACCCTCACTCTGAGATTTGAGGAACGCTGGGAGGAAGTACCCACTTCACAGATATGAAAAAGGGGTCTCTCGGTGAAGAAGAACACCTGCCCGGATTGGGTGACGTTGAAGCCTCAAACTGACTCCACAGATCAGAAGAGCTAGAACCATCACTATCTCACAGCTGCTGCTGTGGGCTGACAGACATCTGGTGTGGGAAAATCCGAATGTTTCCCTAAGTGAGGAGTGTCTGATGTCTGGGCAGTTGGATAGTCTCAGAGGTCACCTCAGCTGAGGAATAGTCAGCACTATCAATGGCCCGGCCTTCCCTCCCTCCTGTTGCCAATCCATCCGCGTCCTGGCTCAATGCCACCTTTAACCAAAAGACAGATTTATCCACTTGGAATTCAGAAGGACACTGGTAAAGTCTTTCTTTCCCTATGCCCTTCAGGCTGGGCGGAAGCTTATTCCCTGTAGATGAGCTGCAGGACCTACTAGGACAGGCTACCTGAAATCTCTCAGGTGGCAAGTGCAAAGGCCAGAGCACATTTAGGAATGGTGGCATTTCTCAGTCCATGGACGACTGATGAGGGAGAATTCTTGACAGGTGCTGGGCCATCGGGTCTGGGAAGAAATTTCCATTTTCTAGTCATTCAAATAACTAATTTGAACATTCCAGACACTGAGGCAGACATGTCAGAGGTGGAATGAAGAGACGCACACCTGAGAAAGAGTAAGAGCCTGAACTGTGACACTCCTGGAGGCGGAGGCAGGCATGTCCAGGGTCAGCTCAGGTGTCATCAGAGGGAGTGTTTGCGTCTTATCTGTTTACCAGAGTAGGAGATTTTCTTGAGCTGATTCAATGTGAAAGCAAGACAGCTCTCAGAAGACGGACCTTTGTTCTGCCCGCTCAGCTTTTCAGAGTGCCCTTCTCCCACGGGACTTTGGAGTCCTTACAAAGGGCGGTGCAGACGGAGCCATAAGGGGAGTGAAGTCGAAAACTCCAAGAGCAAAGGGAAGCAGAACTGGAATGTCGTCCAGTGCCAAGCAGGCCAAAGGGTTCTGAAGACGGGGTTTTGGGGGAGCCTCAAATCCAGACCCTCCTCATATAACTCCCAGACTCCCTCCCACCCAAATGCTCAGGGCTGAAGAGCCATGGGCCCAACGTCTGAACCGGGGACAGAGCTAGCTGGCAGAGCCCAGCATGAAGGAAGCAGATAGCTTAGTTCTTCTGTCTTACCAGATGTTTAGAAAAAGTCTTAAGTGCTTCCATGTTAGATGTCTTCCAGGCCCCATGGTACGTATGTGGTAGTGGGGAAGTCCAAGCAGTTGCCACTCTTGAAAGCAAGGGTCATCCTGGCTCCTTCCTTGGCCTTCTGCCTTGTCTAGATCTAGGCTAAAGAGTGAAAATTCTCAGGCCTTATGCCTAGAGAACCCTTAATTTTGATCTTGCCTCAGTTACAGTCTCCTGTGCACCCTGCAGCAGGTCACTGATCTCTCTGAGATTTGGGCTAGTGTCACATCCTAATGAACAGATAAGGAATAGTGTGAAGGGAAAGAGTGCGACAGCTTCCATGGAGAGCTGATCCCAAAGCCCAGCAAGTCGTGATCACTGCATCACTCCATGCTTCCCCTGTGGCCCTTCTGTCAGATCTTTCTGTCACTAGAACAGAAACTGTCAAATGTGAACTCGCATAACAACCCTCTGGCCCAATGATAAAATGACAGAATTTCTGACTTAGGTGCTTGGGAAGGGTCTGAAAGTCTGGCCCTCAGTGGAGCCTGAACCACATGGTGAAATGAAGCCACAGCAGTACAAGTGTAGCCCTAAAAATGCCTTGGGTTCTACGTGGCTGAGGAGCTGCTGTTTTGGGCAGACAGGATCCAGCTGCTGCACTGTTCCGTACTCTCCAGACAGCCGAGCCTCCTCCCTCCCTGCCGCGAGAGTGGGGAATGGGCAACCGAACACTTCATGTGCCCTGCACTATCCGCCCGTATTTACTGAACAGAAGGAAAATGATGGAGAGAGAGGAAAGGCCAAGCTTCTTTATTCAGTGTCCCTCTGGTCCCATTACTCTTGACGCTCCAGCGCAGGCCTCAGCTCCCAACCTAACAGCAAGAACTCCAGCAGGCCAGCCTCAGTCCCTCACAGCCAGCCAGGGCTTTACTGGGCTCATGCTGCCCCCTGGAGGCCAACTGGATGGCAATAGCGTGCCAGAGAAAGGATCTACACATTGAAGTGGTTCAGCCACTCCTATCTGTAAAACGGGAATACCACTTGTTCGTAGTCTTTGAAGGAACTAGACAGTTACTTGACCAGAAACAGAATAATTTTGACAATTGGAGCTAAGTTTTACTGAACACTTAATATGAGCTGAAAACTGTGCTTCACATAATCAACTCATTATAGCCTCTCTAAAAACAAACTTCTGCAAGAGAAACTATTATTATCCCTACTTTACAAATGAGAAAATTCACAGAAGCTCATAGATAGGTAGTTATCTGACCAGAATTGTACACCCATGAGCACCAGAGCAAAGTCACCACTCCAGATATAGGTAAAAACAGATCCTTGTCCTTCACCCACCACCAAATCCTGCCTCTTGGTAAGCTGAATCTATTCTCCACCACCGCCTCGACAATCCCTTTTCCATGTCTCTCCTTAATCTTCTCCTTCATCCTCTCTCAGTTCGCTGCTGTTTTCATTTGACTGGCATATCAAATTTAAGTCATGGCCAAGAGGAAGTCCCAGTCTTTGCATGGAAGAGACACACTTCTACTCAGAGTGCAATGTGGAGGTCAGTGACCCACAAGGAACCATTCTCATCCTGGATCTCGGGTGCAAAAATGCCTTGAGCCAGAGTTCAGTCACAGGCTGGCACAGACGCTAGGTGATGAGGAAACAGACTATTTTAGGTGTATGATCAATGGGGTGTCTAGAACATATCCTGGCCAGTAGCAAGGTTAGCAGCTCATAATTATTAAGCACTTACTGACTTCCAGGCATAAGGCAATTTTGCCTTCACTGAATCAGTCATTGAAGAATGAAGTTAGTTACACTGGTTTATGTAATAGGGAAGAAAACCTTTGTATTGATGAATGAAGGTAACTGTAGAGTAGGCAGAAAATTTGGGTACTTGGGTTAAAACAGTAGATTCAGTCCTTGGTTCACTGGGAGCAAAATATGGACAAATTCCCCAACAGAAACTACCCAGAAGTTAGGTTTCACTGAGTGAAGATTTTGTAGGGACTCAATTGAGGGTTTCCCAGGAATGAGAACCTCATAAAATGACTCTCCTGAAACTGAGTGTAGAACATGGTTTTATGCTAATTGAAAAGAGCAGCTCGGAAACATCTCTATTGATGAATCCCAGAACTCTGTTCTTTATCTTAAGCCTAGCACGCTGGGGACAGATGACCTGGAAAGAGCCTTGTTCCTAATTCTCCACCATTTGCACATCAGGTAGCACTCTTCATTCTGCCACATGATATTCTGCAGTGTGAAAATCTCTAATCTGGGAATTGGAGGTCGGGGTAACAGTTCCACCTTCATAGTCTGCCAAGTGTCACCTGAGCATGTCAGAAAATCAGAAGGCCTCTGTCTGCTGACTCGTAGGGTTGGAGAGAACTACTTCTGAGTAGTTCCTGGTAGTCTGACATTCTTAGATTTTCATCTAGTGAAAGTTAATTTCTTGCCTTCTCCTCCTGGCCATAGAGAATTCAAGTGTACCTGGGTCATCTTTGCACTCTCTAAGCCTCGTTCAGGGCCTATCACAGTGTACAGAAACAATCTGATCATTTACCAACTGACAGCACATGGGATGAGACCATTTTCCATCTTAAAAATGTGGGCTCTGTCCTCTATCATAGACCTATTGGGAGACACAATATGTGTAGAACATCTAATACAGTAGGCACTCAGGAATCGTGTGTTGCCTAAATGACAGGGCCCAGGTGGAGGTGCTGTTAAACTACTGGCTTATAAAAATGGAATACTGTTCTTCCCACTCCAAAGTTACTTGGGATACACTGATCCCTATCAAATACCAGCCCCATGTGGGGGTCCAAAAAAAAAAAATCAGTTCCCAGCAAAGGACATGCTTCATAGCACCAGTTAGTGCACCTGGAAGTCAGGAGCTCTGTTATTTTCCGTAATGGGTTTGGAAATACCTACAAAGTTAGACCTATTGATGAAAAACATTGGCTCATTCTGGAAACAGGAACTGACTTCCTTTGTTCAGGAATGGAATTTTCAGAGAAACTGTTATTGTCTAAAAAAGTACCCCAATTCTTACCATGCTGGAAAATCAGATTGGCTCCTTTTCCAGTGTTGCAGCCCTTAGAAAACAAAAATGTCCAATTCAACTCTCCTCTGACAGAAAAGAAAGGGAAGAACTATATGTCCCAGGCAGCACCAACAATTAATCCAGAATGAGGTGCAGTTAATGATGGAATTAACTTTCACTGTGCATACTATTCCATTTTCACACACCTGGGCTCACTTAAAGCAGACATTAGTGTCTCTGTTCAACAAATGAGAAAGTCCAAGTTCATAGGGTTGCAGCAAATTGTTCATCACCACCCACCAAACCGCCTCACTGCCAACACTAACCCAGAGCTGCTCTCTGTGGTTCTGGGAAGCATCGGAGTAGTTCTGAAGGGAAGCAAGTATTCTCAAATCCTGGGCCCAGAGGTTTAACTTGTGAGATATGGAAAGGAAGCCCGTGTGTCAGCATGTCTGTTGAATGTGCATAGAGTGGTCGCTCACATGTCCTGAATTAGGGAAGATGGGCTACATCACTTCCTAAGGCCATCTGTGTGCTTAAACTAATGCCAAGTATCAGACATATCAGAACATGTGGACCTTGCCTTCAAGAATTTGGTGGCGGCCTGAAGAGACAAAGTTAACTTTCATGAACGAATGAGAGTAGTGCTAGTCACTAATTTTTTAAAAAAGAAACAGAATGCTGCAAACCATATAAATGACTCAAAAATATTATTTTGAGTGGAAGAAGCCATGCACAAAGGATGCAGACCATATGATTCAGTCTATATCAAAGTGTTCTCTATTTAATCTATAGAGAAAAAAAATGCACATCGGTGGTTACCTGAAAGAGGAATAAGACTGACTAGGATGAGGCAAAGTGGAACTTCACTGGGGCGCAGGGAGGAGTACTCCATATTCAGTAGTGGTTGTATCTAAACACATGCTTAGCTTTTTCTATAAATTGGTGAGACTTTTTAAAGCATCATGGCACATTTACACTGACATACTTGTTTTAACTTACACACTTGTTTAACTAATCCCACAAGCAAATAAGGAGGGTAAGGACCCCAAGTTGGAATCCAGCCTTGGCAATTTTGCAAGACCTTGTCTTAAAATAAAAAAGAACTGGGGATACAGCTCAGCGCAAAGGCCCTACGTTCAACCCTCAATACCACTAAAGATAAAGAAATAAGTGAAAATAAAAAGCCTTTGTTCTTGTGGGGCTTTTCATCTGTCAGAGAACATAGACACAAGTACAGATATTGTACAAGTAAACACAAAGTAATTGTAACTGGGCCCAGGGCTATGAGAGATGTTACATGCTGCACGAGAGTGGGTCACAAGGACTGAGAAAGTCTTTCCAAGGATATAACATTAACCTGAGCGTAGAGCAGGAAGGAGGCACAGACTAGGGAAACAGCTTGGGCTGGTGGTTGAGGGGAATCCTCAGAGAACCACTGAAAGACAGCAGCAGGGCTACAGCAGAAGAGAGGGGGCAGTGGTAGATGAGTTTCAGCAGGTAAGCAAGGCCTGCCGACATAGAGGTGACTGGTTCCAGATAAGAGTATGATGAATTAATGGCTTTTCTTAGGATCCAACTATGTGGTGTTCCAAAGTCATCTGATAAATAAATGATAAATTTATTTAACTCTTCTCAAATTGAAGACCTGACACAGGATAAGAGGCTTACAATTCCATATTGTAATATGTAGCTCAGCATTTGAGCACACAAGGATCTCAATGTCAGAGTCCAAATCAGACCTCACCTCCCCTGCCACCACATTCCGATCAGGTCTCCCAGCTGCCATCAACCTCTCAAGGTGTTCCCATCTTCACTGTAGCCTTATTGTCCTGTCTCCTCTACATGGTCTGTGATCTGACATCTGTAACCTTCCAGCATGTACAGATAGATGACACATTCTCATGCTTCGTGCAGCCTGTTGCCCCAGGAATCTGAAATCTCTCCCTCTCTCAGACCACCCACACTATCTACCAAGACCCACTTGCATCCCTGCTCCCCCAGGAGGCCTTTCCTGCCCACTGGTCCTCATAGCCGTTATTTCATCTCATACCCTCCTTAAAGCACTGTACTTACTCCTGATCTATTTACCTGTGTTTCTTCATTATTCACGTACACAGTCTGTATGTGCTGTTTTGTGTATTGGCTTCTTATCTGCGCTCCTACTGCCCAGTGAGGAAAGGTGAGGTGGGACAGGATGGAATATAGGTAAGTTTAGGTACAGCCCTTAAAAAGACAGTTTACTAGAGAGCCAGGGAGAAGCCATCAGTGTTGACACTGTCATCTGGGAGATAAGATTTCTGAATGATGCGGAGATCCCTAAACAGAATTTTCCTCATGCTTTTGGTTTCCTTATCCTCTTTGCTTTGGACTCAGTTTTCCTGGTCTCTCAACAGCAATCTGTGGCTCACACCTCCTGGCTGCTCTTGCCCAAGTCTTTGCATTCTTTCCAACACACAGTTCCTTTATTATGCTTGCTTTTGCTCTCAAATCAGAACCTTCTGCCTCCCTGCCCGCGCAAACCAGCATGTCTAGTTAGGAGGCAAACCCGGTCACATGTAGAGTCACGCCAGGCAAGGGATGCTGTTGCCACCACAGACATCTGAAGAGATACTCTGCTACAAAAGTTGCTGCCCAACAGTGGACAACAGTGTAGCATACTGCACAAAAGGAACATCTGTCCTCCTCTCATGTTCTTTAAAGCAGCTTCATTCCTCCTCTGATCTCCAAACGCAAAATTGGCGCTTCTTTCTGGTAAGACCATAAACAAATCCCAGTTCAGCATAAGGGGTAAACACCGACTGGGGTATAATCACGCACTAGCTTTGGAATTAAGTAAGTATGAGTCCACATCCCAGCCCTGCCACATCTGGGACAGCATGTCTTACGGATAATCGCCCCCAACACACGAGGTGCAATGGTGATGAATTACTCGTACTGAGGATGGCCTTGCCCGCCCTTTATGGACAGGTTTCATTTAACCCTCGCAGTGATACTATAAAGTAGTTTTGCTTTTAAATTTTTTAACCTACTTTATTTCTGCTTTCACCTTATTTATGAACTAAGTTTTGTTTGATTCTAATTTTGTTTGTCTAATGAATGTGGAGTTTCTGATGATTTATCAGTAGTTCTTCCTATTTTCACAGAGTCTAGTATAAGTGTTAGCAAATTACTGTCTAAAGGCATGAATAGTGATTATTTCTTGTCATTTTTAAAGGACCTAATCCATCAAGAAATTCTTCAGTGTGTCCAGACTGCTAACATAATTTATATCTACAGAAAAACAAGGTTTTTTTTTTTTTAACATGGTTAAGAAATGGGGGAATCTCCACAGGTTAAGTAGCTCTAGAGCTCTTCAGGTGGTCATATTATTGTGATTATTTAAGTAGATAAGCTTCTAAGATAGAGTTTTCAACTCATGTAATGAAGGGTCTTGTCTCCCTAGGAGAAATATTATTTACTTAACATTTTTGTGTCTCCTTCAGCCTTATGTTTCTGATTCCCAATCCTACTCCCCTAGGACCAAATGACTTGGAAATATAACATGATTGACATGAACAGGGTTTGGGGAAAACAGTTTTCATAAATTAACCTATCTTTTCCTCTCTGCCAATTTAAAATGAAACAACTTAAATATGCATGTTCATTATAAAAGTAAACATAGAAAAGGCATAAAATTCAGGAATTACAAAGATGAGAAAAAAATTACAATCCCACTACTCAAAGATATCATTTTGCCTCATTTCCTCCCAGTATCTTTATGTGAAGATTTATGTCACTGCTCTTGATCTAAGGAGCTATTATTTATAAATGTTTATTCTATAATTAAAAAGCATATTTGGATATAGGAAATTAAAAAGTGAAAAACAATGCTAGTTACACACAACAGTTAATTGTCAACATTTTGGTGCATTTTGTGTTGAATTCTGCAGAAGAGTTTGCTCAATTGTTTTAATCTAATATTGAGTATGGAAAATATAAGATTTGTAATTTCTTGTAGTGGCTACATGATATTCCATTGTGTGGCTGAACCCACAATCATTTAACCAGCTCCAAGTTGTTGAGTCTGTGAGTTACCTCCATTCCATCATATTTCTAAGTACAAGAGAAATTAGCATATCTGTTGTTGCCACTGACAAGGTTCTCTGGTCACTGGTATGGCATCAAAGTCACTGGGATGCCCTTGTGTGGCTCTTAGACTCTAAAATCTGAACTCATTCTACCTTCCATGCTTTTATATTCAGAGACATCTGAAAGTCCCACCGGTGCCCTTGACAGTACCCAACAGACTTGATTCATTTGCAGGACCAGGTCCCCCAAGGGATCTCCCGCAAACTATCTCTCCTTTGGGCAGACACGTAGGTCTAGAAAGGGTCAGGGGGCACAATAGAAAAGATTTTAAAACTGATTTGCACACATGTATGTTTCAGCACTTTAGAGGAAACGAAAAAGAACAACTTACAAAAAGTAGCATCTCCGTCTCTCTTCCGCCTGTCCACATGTACACGCACACTCACACCCACGCTCATGCACATCAGATTCCCTATTCTCTTTTCAGATGCAATCAGTTTTGTGTGTATTCTTTCAGAATTGCCTACACCTACCCATTTATCTGTCTTTCCACCTGTCTGTTTGTTCTTTTTTTCTGTCATATAGCCAAGTATTTTTTTATTCAATCGCCTTCCAGCCTTCCTTCCTCCCATATACATAGGGAGTGGCTATGGCTCTCACAGAAGTTCAGAGGGGCCTGCAGAGGTAGGATCCCAGCCCCCAGCCTAACTACCAACCAGATTTGTAACTTTGGCCAAGTTGCCTAACTGCTTTCGGCTTCATTTTCCTTTTATGTAAAATGAGACTTGCCCTACCTGTGAATGTGCCTTGAACAGTAGAGACAGGGAGGCCTATGGGAAGGTCGGAGGTGCTCCCTCCTCTTCTCTGGCCTGCTGGTCACACGAAAAGGGATGAGTATGGCTCCCAGCCCACTAAGAATGCAGTAGAAAAAGGGCAGGCAAATTAAGGTGAATGAGTGGAGCCTGACCTCCGCAGGGACTGTTAGGTCATGCCAGCACCCCAACACCTGGTAGAAGAGGACAGAGTGATCTTTCATAAACATTACCTCACGTGTTTGTGGGAGATAAGGTGTTTGCTAAACTTTGCCAGCGGAGGCACCCGGGTGGAGCCACCCGGGTGGAGCCTTGCATGTGACCATTGCGGGAACTAGCTGTGGGGGCCTCTAGTTTCACTTGCCCAAAATACAGGAGCCCGCAAGTGGAGCTGAATCTATTTAGTGTAAATAGAGGCAAACGTTCTCAGGTTGAAGGACAAAGAGGTCACACTGGGAAGAGGACTGCAGCCTCCTCAGGTCAGGAGCCAGTGTCTGTGAGCACCTTATAATCTAACTGCTCTCTATTTGGGGTTCAGACCCCTCATGGCACTTGCTCCCTCTGGACGTACCTCCATAGTTGGAGTTGGTATCAGGCCAGAACCTCTGCAGGGAGAAATCCCATGGGAGGCATTTGCGTAAAGTACCACACGCAGGGAGCCCCAGGAGTTGTGTGGTGGGAGAGCCTGGTGTGAGCACAGGGACATGGCTGCAGAGCAGACTCTGGGTTCCTGGGGAGACTAAGCTGATCATTAGCACCCCTGCCTTCCCTCATTTAGCCTCCTCTCTGAAGCAGCTGGCCTCCTGGCCACATCACGCTGGTACCTGGGGACAACTTGCCAACCTTTCCTCATTAGAGCACGCCCTTCTTCCAGCACTTCGTCGCCAAGTCTCAAGAAAGGCTGAGGCACAGGAGCCCCTTCCTGAGTCTTTCTGAGTCACTGTCCCGCTCCGGGAGCAGCAATGCTGCAAATGTACAGCTTAGTCCGCAGCAAGGAATGTCCTCACTAACTCTCGGGGCCTCCTGAGCTGGGACAATGGGCCTTACCTTCTTTCCCAATGAAAATTCCTTCTACACTGACACGTGAGAAAATGCTGACACAGATTTGCAATAACCGTGATAGGACTGCAATTTTTGCATTGACATTTGAACATAAGCCCACCCAAACACAGACTCGGCATATCATTCAAAGATGATATTAATATTAAAACATTTGAATCAGAAGGCCTTCACGAACGCTCACCCCAGGCCAGATTTCTCTCCAGCTCCACTCTGTCACCCACATGTGAGGATTTAGTTCAGTGTGTAATAGTATCCTTTTTCATCTGTGGGGCAAGCAAGCACAGCGAATGCTGTTGTGTGGGGGCGTCACTGCACGTGTTGGAGCTGCTTGGGGAACGTGAACTACAGGGTCTTTCCAGCACAAAAGGCCTGTTTAGTTGTAAGTCTAGGTGAAGAAAGGGCATTGCATTGAGCTGGAGCAATCTGGGAGGTCCTCAGCCCAGACAGCATCTCTGGAAAAAAGTGGTATTGATAGAATGAACAGGAAGCTCAACTTGGGTCAAAGGTTAACATTTTCCTTTGGCCCATAGCCACTGAGCTTTGCTTTTTTGCACTTCAATTTCTTCATCTGCAAAACGGAAGTAATAGTTCTCAACTTGTGGGACTTGGGTAAAAACTAAATGAGTTAATGTGTGTGCAGAGCTCAGCTCCATGTCAGGCATAGAGCTGGCACCCATATGTGTATATAAGAGGCACAAGGCATCCCCATCAACTAGGGGCTCAGGAGGGACTAGCTAATTTGGTTGGAAATGACTGTGTATCCCTTTTCTCCTTCAGGGAATGATCCCCAAGTCCTATAAGCAAGGAAACTGGAAGTCTAAGCTAAACTACAGCTATGGGAATGAGCTTTCTCTGGTTCTTTCTTCCTCTTCCAATTCCACAGTTATGAAATTAAAACCCAGCAGTAGTCACTCCTGTGGTGCAGATCTGTAATCTCAGAACTCTGGGAGGCTGAGGCAGGACGATTACAAGTTGAAGCGCAACCTGGGAAACTTAATGACTTAGCAAGACCTTTTGAGATTTATCAAGTCTCAAAATAAAAAATAAAAATGGGCTGGAGATGTAGCTCAGTGTGAAGACCCTGGGCTCAGTTCCTAGTACCACAAAAGAATAAAAAAAATAACATTTCATTATTTTTCATTTTGAACTCAAATGCCAGTCTTACTCTACCAGGATCAGATGTCCAAGCTTGGTCCTGGAAAGAGGAGTGTGGGTGCCTTCCTTGGTACCTATGTGGAGCTTCTGGGAACAAGTCTGTCCACAAGTCCTAAGGCTTCTGATCAATGGACTAAGTGAAGAGGTACTACCCTTATACTAAAAACTATCATGTGTGTGACTCTTACAACTTGCCAAGTACTTATAGCATATCTTAGTTGAAAATGAAAAGAGAAGGGAACAATGCTCTGAACTATTTGGCCAGTATTCGTATATTCAGATTTTACAGCTCATCATCTCACTTCAAAACTACGTTTAGGTGCTTATCAGTGTCATAAAAGGGAGATGGTGAGATGCCACAAAACCACCCTTCCTTATTTATTTAGAACGTCAGGCCTGGTGGCACAGGTCTGTAATGTCAGCACTCTGGATGGCTGAGGCAGGAGGGTCATAGTTTGAGTAAAACTTCAGCAGTTCAGTAACTTAGTGAGCTGCTGTCTAAAAGATTAAGACTCAAAAATGGGCTAAGGATGTAGCTCAGTGCAGAGGCCCTGGGTTGGGGCCCCAGTACCACAAAAACAAACAAACAAGAACTTCACTATAGCTGTGGTACCAACAGCTATGAAACTCTACTTCCGTCCATCTATTGTTATAAGTAGATGGCACTGATCTTGACTTGGCTGACATAAAATCCCCAATAGGGCACCTCCTGTCAGAGGTCCTGAGTATAAAGACAGACACTAGAGACATCCTTGTTTGGGAAACAGCTGCCTTTGATCCAACTTCAGCTAGGGAAACAGAGTCCAGGGAGAAAACATGCCTGCATCAGCCACGCATTAGAAACATGGCTCTGACTCTCCTGCCTGCACCTCGCCCTCTGCCTCAAGCTGCCCATACCACTAGCACCACACAGAGCTTTGCCTCTTGAGATCCATTTACCCTAATCCTCTTTCTGATTAGCTCACAGCCTGATAGCCATGCTCCCTGGTCCTTGGTATTTAAAAGCTCTGTTAATTCAAGAAGTGTCTGTCACTGCCCTTGTCAGCACTGGGCCCATCCATGTTTGGCTTTTGCATTCTGTGCTTCTTAATTCCATTCCTGGGGCTTAATTATGATTACCCAGCTTTATTACATAGAGTTGATTTTAAGTAATGGCCCTAATTGAGAGTGAATTTTAATTAAGCTTAATTCAGAGCCTGCCTCCGATTGCCAAAGATTTGCAGCCTGAGATGAGGAAAGGCTGCCTGCTCACAGAACTCACACGTGACTTTGGTCTTCATGCTGCTGAGCTGTCTCAGCCAGATGGGTTTGCTTGATTTTGTGGCCGTGGGAACACATTTCTCCAGCGTGCTGCAGCGGGTAAAATATACTCCGCCTTTCTTTCCTTCCAGAGGCGAACTCAGAGCCCTGGTGATAAGAAAACAGAAGTCACTTGGCCTGGAGGTGGGGAGCCTGTACCTCAAGGATATTAGCCTCATCTGTCTTAGGAATTGAAGCACCCCTGCTTTCCTCTGCACACTTGTAAGACCCACTTTACAGGTGAGCACGAAGGCTCTCAATAAAGTTACAGCACATGGCTGGGGATGAAAGGGATGATTAGAAATCAGGTCTGTCACTAAGTCTATGTCCCCTGTTAACAACACAGCCTTCCAGTAAGTGGCAATCACCCACGAGCTTAAAAGAAGCCAGTCTCCTTACTTTCCCACGTCAGCCGGGGCATCCCAACCTCTGATAGCCCATATGCCATACTGGAGAGTTTTCCACCTGCAGACATACATGCTATCAAGTGGAAGAAAAAAAAATAGCAGATTTGTTTCCAGTGGATTATCACTAAAAAATGTAAAGGAAATAAAATCACTACATCCAAACTACAAACCTTGGTCTAAGATTAAGGTCTGATTTGTCTTTGCTTTAAAAGAAAAAATAACATAGGAGGAAAAATTGAAGATACAAGAGCTCAAAACAAACTTTGTCATTAACCGCTTAAAAAGAATTAAATTGGAAAAGTAATCGTTGTGTCTATGGGATTTAGTGTCATTTTAAGCCCCTTCCACATGGAACTACACTCCATTCCCTGGTGTCTGACACCTGGTCAGTCCAGCTCTGTGTTTCAGGCTTTGTTTCTAAGCACTATTGCTTCCTTGCTGTGGTATGATAACACAATTCTGGACAGAAATCCAGCTCCCCCATCCTCAGCCCAAGGACAAGGTGTGGACATTCGTTCAGCGTATCAAGTGGAAACACAGTGAAATTGGCATATTCTCTAAGGTTGGCTGGAGTCTGTTCCTTGGCAGAGGACAGCCCTGACCACCCCAGTCCTGAACGCCATTGCTCCACTCATTTGTTTGATGACATTCCCACCATCAAAAATCACGCAGTGAGAACATAAACTGCAAAAATATTTAGACTTTTCTAAAGGAAAATAGAAAGTGAAAAATAGAAGGCAATTACCTTAAAAATAAAAAAGGGCAATTTCATGGACAAATGCTAGACTTGAAAGCTAAATTTGAAAACAGTCACTTGAATAAGTCCCAGGCTAAATTAAAAGGAAAAAAAGGAAATTACATATTAATCACTTTTCATCTACCTCTCCTGGCTAGGGGTGAATATTGCTTATACTTGCAAAGAATAAATGGGCTTGAAATACAGTAAATAAGCATTTTATGACCTTAATCATCCAAGCCACAGAACTTTTCCATTAAAAGCTGAGGATTTAGAAGGCCCATTTGCTTGACCTAATCTAGTGGCACAGAAACCACCATGTCTGGGGCTTTTTTCCAAACAGCTGAAGTGGAAACTTCCTGTTCCTTTTCTACAGATTTGGAGAAGTCACTGCCAAACTCTTTGGTTGAGCCAAAAACTCTCAGAGGTACTTGCTCAATATACTCCCATTTTCTATACCTAGGAAACTTGGCTGGAAGAGCAAAAAAGAAAACCTTGATTAAACAGAAAATATTACAGAAACAAAGATATGTCAAACAATGTGACAGACACCATCATCCCATTACAACCACTACTCATTCATTTGGTATGTTCTTATGTCAACGCAAGTCATGACAGCGGCTTTATGACCACTGCAGATGGCTTCCCAAAGCAAACTTAGAGAAAAGATTTTCTCCTGCCACCAATAACTACAGCCAAACTTGCCTAGTGGTTGAATTCGTATCCTATTTTGTAAGTTATCAGCATGATAGCTCAGTTTCCTCATCTGTAAAATGGATATAACAAGTACCTACCTTGTCCGATTGTTGCAAGGATTACACGAGGTGCTACTTAGCACACAATGCATGACACACTAAAGTGCTCAGTGGATAGTAATTAGTATTAACTCTGGCTCAAGCTTGTGTCATGATTTATCTCGGCACCTCCTGAGTCGCCTGTGGAAAAGATGCTCCTAGGCTTAGACATATTCAGAAGACCTGCCGGAACTGGTGGGAGACCCAACTCCTTTGCAAATCTCTGAGTTGCTTTGGCATTCTCTTTCTAGTTCTCAGGCCTTCACATGAACCAAAGAGCTTTGACCAAAGCAGAATCAAGAACTAATCTCTTGCTTGAAAACCTAGCTGATGGAGACCGGGCCACCCGGAGCACAATGCAAGAGGCAAATGCTCAGACCGGATCTCTCCTGGAAATCCATTTCGATTGTGTGTCCAAAGTGAATCCCTCCAGGCTTCACATGCATATGCCCAAACCTGCATACACACACGCATTTCTTCCTCTCTATGCATTGACTTTTCATCTGGGCAGGTAACATTTTATGCATGTAGCTGTCCAGCCCTATGTGAAGTTCAATGTGCACCAGCCTAAGATTTATACCAAGCAATAGTCGACAGAATAAAGAAATGCAAATCGATTGTTGAATATAATATTATCATTGTCAACACAAAGGACTTTTATTTACTACCCCCCAAAAGAAAATACACCATAGTGTCACTTGTTTCAGGGAATGCAAAGAAGGTTTCAACAACTAACAGGGTATGTTTCTGAGCAAAATATGCTTGGTATATGATGTCGGAACACATATTATCAGTGGCCACTTGTGTGCCTGTGTTCTTACAAACAAAAACCATGAATCAAGTCATAGAAGGTCACTTGCCTCCACTTCTCTGAGCTATAGGTCATTCACCTATCTCTGTCCACAAATGAATCAAACAACATGGACATATTTGGAGAGAGATCCTCTCAGGAGGACCTACTGGATCAGCCTATCCCAGGAAGAGGTGCAGCTGACTTGGCTCCCATGGGAGCTGTGGTAGTGGTTGAGGACATCGATCCTTCTGTGGGTATAGAGGAAATGGAAAAGAAGATGTAGTTGGGCAGAGGTGGAAGGCAGTGGCTCCGGCTGTTTCTCTAGAGTGTAGCCTTACTATACCTACTCTTCAAATGCGAAATATCCTTTATCTTTTTTTCTTGACAACTCATTATGCCAATGATTTTTTTGTAGAGTTGGCCAAATGACATATTTCTTCTTTTATTTAGGAGTTTGGGTGTCACATCAATTATTTTATTTCTGTTTGAGAACGTAAGAACTAAATATATATATATATATATATATATTCAGGTAATTATTGCTATTTAAAGTTGATTTAATATATATTGATTATATATATATATATATATATATATATATATATATATATATATATGTATTGGTTTCCAAAGAGATTGGTTCAAGAACTCCTAGTGGGTATTAAAATCTAAGTGCCTTACAGAAAATAGTTTAATCTTTACACATACCCTGCTGTATGTCTTAAGTCATCTCTAGATGACTTATAATACCTAATAAAGTGTACATGCTGTGTAAATAGCTGTAATATTATATGGTTTAGGGAATAATGACAAGAAATTTACACGTGATCAGTACAGATGAAAGTTTTTTCAAATGTTTTTGATTCAGTGTTTATTGGATCATCAGATAGAGAACCCAAACATACGGAGGGCTCGCTGTATTATTATATGAAATTTACAGATGAGGAAACAGGGACTTGAGAAAGGTAACATGCATTATCCACAGTCTCACATCCTGTAGGAGGCAGATTCAGGTCTGAGTAGGTTGAGCCTCCATTCTGAGCCTGCCACTCACCAGCAGGTGGCATCGTAGGTGGCCTCTGCTAGCTGTGCTGTATGGGCACCATGCCCAGTCCTCACTGGTAAGATAGGCACTATTGCTGCTCCTTTATAGGTGGGAGAACAAATGAAGAAAGAGAAGGCTTTTGGCCAAGTCATTTAGATATCACTTAGCTTGACAAGGATTCTATTCCCAAGCCCTGGTGCCAGATGCCATGTGGTATAAAATGAGAGCCTAAAGGCCTTATGGTGACATCTTTTACAGACCATCACAGTCTATGTCATTCCTTCCTCTTGGGCTTAGTGACTTGAAGCAAGCAAACCAGTGACCTCATTTAACATCCACAAATTCCTCTTCTTCTTTCTCGCAGCTCATTTGGACAGGGGATTTCCTCACGTTGAAGAAAATGGCCCAGAGAAGAGCTCTTAGTAATCCCCATAGTTTCTATACTCACAAGGAACTACAGGTTTAATGCTGATGGGTTGTAGACAGAGGGAGAGAGGAAATCCCATCCCAGAGGAGGCTGGATTTCCTGCTTTCTAGAACCAAATGCCCTAATCCCATAACTCAGTCCTAACTCAGCTACTACAGAGACTCTCTTGAGTTCTTGGATGTGCCCTCAAAGCCATGTCAGGGCCCATAACATGAAGATCTGCCTTCACTGGGCCTCATCATCACAGACAGAGTGGCGTGGGAAAGCCTCACTCATGGAGGAAACATATATTGGAGACCAGTGAGACTGGTGATCACTACATCATAGGCTGGGCTTTCAGTACCGAGCACTACATGCATGTTTTGGGTAGTGGGGGAAATGCACAAGAATCCAGTGAACAGGAAAATCAGGCCAGCTAGTTAATCGGGGGCGGGGGGTGGGGTGGGGTGGGGGTGGGGGTGGGGAAGGAAACAGGAGGGTGGCCAATATTAGATGTACCATCCAAGAATGCTTCCCCAAGGAGGTTGTATTAAACCAAGTCCTGACCCTAGAAAAACCTGAGGACATGGTCCAGGAATGAGGTGCCTAGCCCTGGAGAGCTGTTTCGGGCAGTACCCATGACGACAGGAGGGTCACAAGGATCCCCAGGCTCTAATTTCAATCAACAATGAATCAGAGCCACCCCAGAAGCATACCATCCCACATCCAAACCCCTATTACACCTGTCACACCCACAGTGACAGTTTGTTTGACCAACAGAGAAAAGATTATTTCAAAATATATTTGGTGAAAAACATCCACAAGGAGGGTAAGTTTTTCCAGTCCCTGCTTTGAACAGCTATCATCTTTGCTGTTCGGGACTTCTCACAGGATTGCACCTGCTGCAGAGGTTTTGGCTTTGTCATTAATGTCCACGAAGCCTTTGGAGAAATCTACAGGTAAGGGGCACCACTAGAAAACTGATACCTTATCACCAAGCAGTTAGTCAGCATTTGCAAGAGGAAAGGGAGCCAGTGCTTATGCCAGCACTCAGCTGGACACTTTGCTTATGTGCCTTCCATCAATCCCAGGAGTAAGGTGTTAAAAGCCCCAGTCTTACAACCAAGAGCACTGACTCTCTGAGAGGGAAAGCAGTTTCTCAAGGTCATACTGCACTTAAGTGACAGAGCCAGAACTAATTGTATCACATTAATTACTAACTCATTGCTAATTACATTAATCAAATATGTTGATCACTTATTAGATTCCAGGCACTCCGTTAGAGACCTTAAGGTCATACATGATTTTGTTGAATTATCAACATATTTTATTATTTTATTACTAGTCTCATCTTTTTTATTGCTACTCTCATTTAGCAGATAAGAACACTGGGGCTCAGGGAGGTGAAACTGCCTGCATTGAGTCTCTCAGCCCTGAAATAAAGATTCAAACTGAGGTAAGTTTTGTATCGTCTTTTCTTAGAGAGTGACCGATGTCAAGATAGGAAGTGTCCCACATTAATGGAGCTTTAAGGGGATGAAATGACTACATGAAAATTCTGATTCTAGACTGGAAACTGTACTGATGGGAGTCATACTATCAAGGACGTTTTGTGATCAGTTGACAAATTAGAATGTGGGCAGTAGATTAGAAAGGATCACATCAATTTTGAATTTATGCCATAGGTATCTCTGTTGTGATTATATAATAGAATTTCTTCATCCTTAGGAAACTCACAATGAAGTATTACGGGTAAAAGGCGATGTTAGGTGCAACTTGTTCATATGGGTCAAAATAAAGTGTAAGTGTACACATATGTATATCCAAAGATCAGCCTGTGGCATGTGCCTACATTTCTAGCAGTTTGGGAAGTGGATACAGGAGGATTACAAGTTCAAGTCTCAACTGAGCAAGTTAGCAAGACCCTGTCTTTAAATCAAGAGATTGAGTTCTAGCTCAGTCTAAAGGTCCTCGTTTCAATCCTTGGTTTCACAAAGTGAGAATGAAAAAATGACATAAAATTTTAACAATAATCTAATGGATGTATTTATTTTTCAAATTATCTTCAGAAAAAAAAAAGACTGGGAGAAAGAAAATTGTCAGACATTGCATAAAGAGCTCATGTTTATTTCCTGAGTCATACCCCAAGGAGAGCTCAACTCTTTTCTGTCTTGCTTTTCTCTACCTGAAGTTTCACTATTACTAAATCATTCCTTCAGCTTTACACACCCAATTTTTAAATGCATGTACTCTTGAGAGTTAGTCATCATTCAGCTGTTAAAGAAGTTGAGCTTGCGATGTTTGTTTTAACTGTTGTCAGAGATCTTGGTTCTGAGTTAACTGACTAATGCTGAGAGAAGAGGACGTAGGGTATGAAGCAGTGCCAAGAGAAAGACACATCCTTGTGGGAGCTGCAAGGTGGGAAAATGGCAGACTTCGACAGGGGTCATGAAGAGCTACCAACAGGAAGAAGACAGAAACAAAATTTAGAGAAAACACGACTACCAACCACCTCCATCCGTGAAGTCATGAAAGGGCTGATCAAACATTCCTGTAGTGGACAGGAATTCACATCTTTTGGAAACACTTCTTCCAGGGTACCATTCTCCCTGGAAAGTGTTAATAAATACACCATTGTAAAAAAAAAATGAATAGCAAATACTGTTCCTATGATAATTAAACTCAGAATTCCCCTCTGCTTGTCTTTTGAGTTAGTTTTGCCATTCATAGAAAGTAAAAATAAGCAAATCTGAGAAATAATGTTATACTTCTATAGTAGTAAAAATAAAAATAAAGATACTATCTAAGATTGATTTTTTTCCATGTAAAGAAGCAGAATAAAATCCTTCAATCTTGCTCATTGTCAAAGAAATGGAATAAAATGAGTAAGAATTCTAAGTGAATAACAACAACAAAAAGACAAAGGTAATTTGTAGCACTGTGAAGATTTGTGCTTTCATAGTTCGTGGCAAGTAAACACGATGATTCGGGAAAGGCAATTCGTGATCTTCTTGAGGAACTGTAAAGATGACTGCAATCCTCAGCATGGTAGAAAGGCTCTCAGAATTTACTGAAATAACCCCAAAGAAGCAAACACTTAAAGGCACAAAATGTGCACATTACCCAGTATGTAATGAAAAAAACAAAAAAAACAAAGAAAAACACCTAAGCACATAAAAATACACACATTACCATTATTTACATTATTTAACAACCTGGAAAAATAAATATAGAAAACTTAGCAAAAAAGTCAAGTAAGTTATGGCACACACTGTTGATATAATAATTATGAGGCATATGCTTGCTGTGGACTGAACTGTGTCCAAAATACACACACATTAAAGCCTTACCCCCCTCTAGGTAACTTTGGGTTCTTCCTAATCTCCTCAGAAAGGCCAGTCTCTCTCCCATAATAGGCTGTCTTTGTTCTGTGAAATCAGAACTGTGTCTTACTCTCTTACACACACACACACACACACACACACACACACACACACACACACACGCACACACACAATTATTCATAGTTTAGTATAGAATACTGACTCAGGAAACACTTGTTTCATGAATTAATAAAGGAAAGATCACCAAAGAGTAATTTTAAATTGAGTTTCCATGTCTACTGAAAAGGGCTTTGAGCTAAGTTCATGATTTTGAGAGAAGCAAAATTCCAAAAACTAATTCACTTCATAGTCAAACAGACTCAGTTTCAACAAATCTCACACCTGCGACTTGCTGTGACTTTAAGTTCCCTAGTCTCTCTCTCTCTGCCTAAGTTTCCGCCTTTGTTCTGTGGAGATTGGGTTACTGTGAAGGTCAAACAGCATTGGCTCAGAGTTCCTGATACTATCCCTGACCCTAGTAACCACTACCTAAATACTAGCCATTAGGATTAGGATTTGTGATGTTATTATTGTGATTATGGTAGTTAAGGCCATATTTAAAGCAAAAGAATCAAGCAGAGACATTCAGCAGGCTGCTGTCATGGAAACCTGGCTAAGTACTCAAAATGAAGTTGACTCTTCAACCAGATGTTGGATGTACCCACAGCACCTGGGAATCCACAAGCAAAATTTACCTCTACAAAAAAGTTTTCAATTTCCTTTGTCAAAATTAGACCCAGTTAGGGAAGAGAGAAAGCAAATGATTTCAAATTTCTGGTCTCCTGGAATTCAGAACAAGTCAGGTGTGCTCTCCTAAATCTGATCTGTCTTGAGTCAGGCAAGAAAACCCTTGTCTTCAAAGTATCCCTTTTAGGCAAGCTTATGGATAGAATAGAGGGTTGCAGCTGTCAGTCCTACGGGCAGGACTGAACAATGCCATGGCTGCAGAGGCCCATTGGTGCAGCAGTACTGTAGCGCAGTGGCCAGGCCCAACGCCTTCACACTGCAGCCCTCTAGCTTACCAGCCACACCACTTTGGGCAAATTGTATTACACTGCTGCATGTATCAGCCTACTTGCCTGGGAAATGGGGCTAATGACAGCAGCCTCCTCACAGGGTTTCATAAGAAGAATAAATGAGATCAGTTTGTGAAATTCTTCAGGACAGTGACTCATACTATTTGTTAAATAAAGTAAATAATAAAACTTAAAGGCCAACTCAAACCTCAGGGCTTTGGAGATTCTGAACATGTATATGTATTTCTGCATTTTTGTTTCAAAGGGATCTGTTCAGTAGGGGCAGGAAGGAGGCTGGAAGAAAATCCTTTTTGTTATGCCTGTGTAGCTGGAAATTCCTTTGAGGGAGAAATCAATGAGAATCTGATAGTTTGCAACCCTCCTGGAAAATCCCTAAGATTGATTCCACCAAGATTCTTGACTTTGAAAGTCTTTCACAAAGAAGACAAAAATAAACACAGGATTTTCTCTAAGGTAGGAGATGAAAATTTCATTATTTTGATAATACTAATACTTTCTAAAAATGTTACATTTAGGACAGTTTTATTTTTGAGAGAATATTCAAATATAGAATATGATAGCAGTATTCGTAATAATAATCAGTAACAAATTTACATGACACTTTAAGATCTCAAAATGTATTTACATATCTTAACTGTTTTCCATACTCATGTAATAGAAAATAAAGCACGTGACCTAGAATTAGATGACTTACATCATTCTATATGAATTTTCATTCACAAACAAGTGACTTTATGTTTTGGGGGCCTCAGTTATTTTGTCAATGAAACAGGTATATTATTCTCTAACTTGTGGACAGTGCAAATGTTAAATGAATGAACTAAGTCTGTAAAACCCCTAAGTTGGTGACTGGTTCCTATTTTTGGTATTATTGCATTACATGACTGCTTTTGAAGATTAGATTATAATAGAGTATGAAAGCCAAGTTCAATGAAAGTGCCCTGAAAATTTCACATTATAGGGTATTATTTTAAATGGGATGCATATATGAAGAGATGACTGAAATCTTTATACATGAGAATGGCAATTAGAGCTCCCGTGTGTAAAGGAGCCCGTCCACACAGTAGCAGCTAATTAGCATTAATCAATAAAAAGGACCTAGAGGTTCCTAGGGAAATGGCTAATTCCAGTTCTGGGAGGGAAATGCACCATCTCCCCATAGCAGACAGCAAGAGCACCAGGCATCATTATTAAGGCTGTGACAGAAAGACTTGTAGGACAATGTCAAAAAGCTCCCACTAGTCAAAGGGGAACAATTTGGGTAGCAATAAAGATAAAAATGCCAAGTCTCAGAAAACATTAACTGTGTTCAAATCTATGAGTTTATAAATAATACTTGAAAAATGATTCTTTTTGGAAGATTCTAGGGAGTCAGCTTTCAAAAATAGTTAGCTCTCTGTATGAATAGCTCCTCGGCGTAAGCCAGCAGTTTATGTAGGACACAGATCTTTGTGTGGAAGGGTTTCAGCTAACAAATGCATAGCAATGTCACAAAATCATACTTTTGTACATCCCTACTGCATTAGTAGGTCTAGTAATGGATATCTAAGCCTGTTTGTGTCACCAAAGAAAGGCAGGTGAGCATTATGTGACTATGAGGGGCTCATCTTTCAGAAAACAAACAAAAAACTCCAAAGACACAGAATCTTATCAACTTACTAATTATCAAAGAAAATGAATGGGACAAAGGAATATGTACAGCCATACCACAGAGGCAGAGAGCAAAATAAAGAATTGATAAAACAAATGGCCGAGTTTCTTCAATTAAAAAAATGATCTGAACCCAATGGCACAGCTCTGTAAACCCAGTACTCTAGGAGGCTGAGACAGGAAGACCACAAGTTCAAGCCCAGCCTGGGCAATGACTTAGCAAGAACTTGTCTCAAACTCAAAAACAAAATATGGGTTGGAGATTTAGGTCAGTGTGAAGATCTTGAGCTCAATCCTCAGTAGTGCATGCATGCACTTGCGTGCACGCGCGCGCGCGCACACGCACACACACACACACACACACACACACACACACACACACCAGTCTTGGGGCAATAAAGAAAGACAAGCAGAAGAGGAATTGACAATAGATTAAGAAGATGCAAAGAAAGTTATTTTATTCAGAAAGTATGAGCCTTTTGTATATCCTATTTGAAGCAATCCCTGTGTACAATTTTTTTTAAGATAGGGAAACTTGAAAACAGATTGAATATTTTGTATTAAAGAAATTAATGGAAATTTTAAGTGTGCAAATGGTATTAAAACTATTCTAAGCTGAAATTCATGACACAAAATTAACCATTTTAAAGTAAGCTATTCAGAGGTATTTATACATTCACAGTACTGTACAATTATTACCTCTATCCAATTTCAAAATATTTCCCCCCTCCAAAAATTACCATTAAGTGGTTCAATTCCATTTCTCCTGGCCACTACCCATCTACATTCTGTTTCTACAACTTCACCCATTCTGGATATTTCATATAATTGAATTATACAGCATAAAACCTTTAGTTTTAGTTCTTTTATTTTTAGTATGTTTTAAAATTTATCTATTATAAGTATTTCATTCATTTTTACACCTGGGTAATATTCCATTTTATTGATATACCATAATTTGTCTGTCCATACATTTGCTGATGGGCACATGGGCAATCCGAATGGAATCGTTATGAACATGTGAGTACAGATACTTGTTTACGCAACCATTTTGAATGGTCTGGGATATATGTCTAGAGACGTAATTGCTGGGTGATACTCTGTTAACTGAGGAACCATCAACCGCACGTGCTTAATGGAAGAATAGGATGGATACTGAAGATGCATAGGATCTAGGGAAAACCCAGAAAACCGGGCAATGCACAGCTGGTGAAGATCTTTATCTCCCTAAAGATCAACTTCCAAGCAAATCAGAGTTGAAAACTAATGGTCTGTCGTTGTTATAAAGGCTTTGACCTGTAAATGTGATATGTGTGCTTTAATTAAGCCAACAGTAATGGAAAATGAATGTAGGGAATTTTAATTAAATCTGAATTCTTCAATTTCTTGGAAAACTAGAAGATCTGGAAACACAAGGCTGCGTTTTCTCATGCAAGGGTCATGAAAGCTGCACACTTTCCACCAATGTGCTTTCCTGAGGTCACCCAGTCTCTCCCAGCTGCTGTCATGGGCTGTACAGGAGCAGTGGTAGGGTCATTTGTCAGCACAGTTTAGCTAAAATATTTCTCTATCACTCTCATAGTAAGGAAATATTTACCTTGATTCCTTTTGTCTCTATTAAAATTGAGGAAACTAAATATGAACACAGAAGTCTGAGTGCTTCAATGCAACATTTGAGAGAACGCATTACCCCACATCAAGGAGGACAACTCTATTTCGATCTGTTTGATGTGTACAGTGTAGCAGTGAGGAAAACATCCATCGGGGATGCCAAACTAACAATAGCAATATCCACGCTAATTAGTGTTTGCTGCACGTCCATGCATAAGATATTCTTTTTACTGCTTTTCAGATTTTTCAAGACGGCCTCCTCCTGAAGATCCTCTCTCCTCATCTTAGAAGGGAGGACATCGGTGTTATGCTCACAACCAGAAGGTTTCAATTCAACAGTGTCAGTTCCCAGAGCTGCAGAACATCAGACCAAGCAATGGCCAGAAAGCAACGATGGATACTTCTCTAAGGTTTCTTATTAAATGTGAATTAGAAGCTACTACCTCGCTATGCTCTCCTCTTCCTGGCACACCTGACCAGAGAAGCCTAGAATTAGAGTTTTCAATCCTGTCCTAAGTTTTCAGGGTTCTGGGCACCAAAGGGGGATAGATTGAGGGACTGAGAAGAAGCCTGGGAGCAGGGAGAGTGTGTGGTGCAAATCCCTACTCCGTGCAGAAACCCTCTGGAAACCCTCCCTCACAGCTGGCTGCTGGGTTTGGCTCTAGAATCTTCACAGTTTGTGCTCCCTGCTTTTGGAGTCGGCCTGTTCTTTGCGTTTTTAAATAGAGGTGACAGCTCCTGAATCTGTTTTGTATTGCAGACCCTTCCCCAGTATCAAGTCTGTAACACTTGTTTTCACTCATTGATTCATTCACTAACCATACTTACGCTGAGCATCTGCTGAGCCAAGCTATGAGCTGAGGGTACAGAAATGAATTAATTCTGCCCTTGAAGATCTATGGCCTACTCCAACGGAAGACACAGGAGGCAGGTAAGCAGCTGGCCATAGTGCAAAGCACGGAGTGTGGTGACAGACAAGGGTGCAGTGCTGAGTAGCGGAGAGTCACCGAAAACAAAACAGAGGAGCAGGGAAGGTTCTGGAGGAGGTGACATAGGTGTGGAGGTCCAGGAGGGACGACTAGATACTATGGATCAATGGATCTGACTAATGAGACTTTTTATTCTTAAATCTTCCTCCAAGTTGTTCATAACACCACAGGAACAGGACCAAGGCTTAGCCTTAGAGCAACCCAGGAGACATCCTTGTAGCGAAAGAAAGTCACCCTAATGAATACTGCGTATAGCTTAAAAGGCAGCTGCTAGTTCACAGGGGACCATTGCACGTGTGAAAAAAAACCCCAAAAAACCAAGGGCTAGGGGTGTCACTAAGTGACTGAAGCACTTGCCTATCATGCGCAAGGTCCTGATTTGATTCCCCAGCATCGTATCAGGGAGAAAAAGTTAGGGGTGGTGACACCCACCTGTAAATCCCAAGACTTGGGAGGCTAAATTAAGAGAATTACTTTGAGTTCTATGCCAGCTTGAGATTCATAGTGAGTTCAAGACCAGCTTGATCTACAGAGAGAGGCCCTGTCTCAAAAAAAAAAAAAAAAAATTAAGTAAACAACAACAACAAAACCAAAGCACAAAGCACACTCCTCTAAGCAGAGGAATTACGAAAAGGTAGTCCTCAGCAGCCTGAGTGATCTACTTGTTCCTCCTTCCCTCTCCTCCCCCAGAGGGCTGGTGAGGAGAGCGTAGTCCAAGGAAGTAAGGAGAGCCCCAGAGTCACTGGGTCTGATTTCTCTGTGTCTCTGCCCTTTGTATGCATAAACACAGAGGGCCTCACCTCTCGGGTAGAGTCAGTGACCAGCCCAGTGCCAAAGCCAGTCAAAGACAGAAAGGGGCTGATGGCCAGGGATCCAAACTTAGATATGTCAGCCAACAGAGTTTTCTGTTCACAATCTACACAGTGCCTGCAACAGGAAACTTAACGCTCCTCAAACTTCCAACTTGTGTAGCATCCTTTTCACAGAGGAGCACATCTTTTATTAAGGAAACAGCGCCCCCTGCCGTCACTGGTGATAACACCTAAATTTGTTTAGAAAAATGAAGGTTTTATTTACAATGCTTCATTATAACTCAAGGAGTCCAACTGGACCTTTACTATTTTTAAATTTTTTTTATTTTGATAAAAAAATCACATGACATAAAATTTAACTTTTTAAAATAAATACCTGAATTTCAAATTCTCTAATACATTAGAACTATAGGGTGAGGGAAATTAGTGAGCATGTATGTCCACCCCTTTTTTAGAAGTTCACCCCTTTCCTATCTGACCATCTCCTCTCTCTCTACCCTGCCATTCACGTTGGGGTCTTTTTATGTTATTTTTGTGCATTTCATAAGAGGGACACCCATCTATAGTCAGTCTTTGGTGCTTAGTCCATTTCACTGAATCCTATTAACTCTAGATGGCCCCAATTTCATTCAAATGCTTCATTAAATGCTTCTCTTTATGGCTGCATAGTATTCCATTAGGTACCACATCTTCTTTGACCATTCCTGTATGGATGGGCAGGTAGTTGCTTCTAGTATTTGGCTACTATGAATTGTGCTGCTATAAACATGGATATGCACGTCTTTTTGGTATGTTGAGTTTATTTCTTTGGGGAACATGCCCAGTAGGGCAGTAGCTGGATCAAATGGAATTTCCATTCTCAGCTTGCTAAGGACCCCCAGACTGCTTTCCATAGTGGTTGTACCAGCTTGCATCCCCACCAGCAGTGGAGTGAGTTCCTTTTTTCCCCGCACCCTCACCAACAATTGTTTTTTGAGTTCTTGATGTAGGCCATTCTCATCGGAGTGCGGTGAGACCTCAATGTTATTTTTATTTGCATGTCTCTGATGGCCAATGATGAAGAGCACTTCTTAATATGCTTGTTGGCCATGTGTATTTCTTCTTCTATGAAGTTTCTTTTCATTTCAGCTGTCCAATTCTTTTTTTTTTAATAGAGGGTCTTGCTCTGCAGCCCACGCTGGAGCCCAGGCTGGAGCCCAGGCTGACCTTGGGCTCACAGCAATCTTACTGCCTCAGCTACACAAGTGCTGGTATTACAGGTGTGTGCCACCTTCCCAAGCTTATGTGGTGCTAGGAAATCGAACTCGGGTATTTGGAACTTGACATAGTGCAAACACTTTTAACTGCTGAACCATTCCTCTAGCCCCTGCTGTCCACTTCTTGATAGGATCATTTATTTTAGGAGGTTTTAAGTTTTTCAGTTCCTTGTACATTCTAGACATTAATCCTTTGAAGTGTTACTGTTGAGTATCTTTTCCCACTCTGTGGGTTGTCTCTTCACCTTGTTGATTGTTTCTTTATCTGTGCAAAAGCTTTTTTAATTTAATGTGGTCCCATTTGTTGATTCTGCTGAAATTTCTTGTACAGTTGGTGATCTGTTAAAAAAAAAATCCTTTCCTGTCCCTTTGTCTTCTAGGGTTTTACCTATTTTGTCTTCCAGTAAGCTTAGTATTTCTGTTTTGATGTCCAATTCTTTGATCCATTTTGATCTGATTTTAGTGTGTGGAGACAGATACAGGTCTAGTTTCATTCTCCTGCACGTGGAGATCCAGTTTTCCCAACATCATTTGTTGAAGATGCTGTCTTTTCTCCAGTGAATTGTTTTGGCCTCCTTGTCAAAGATCAGGTGACTAAGGGCATTTGGGTTTGTTTCAGTATCCTCGATTCTGTTCTGCTGGTCCTCTTCTCTGTTCTTATACCAGTAACATGTAGATTTAGTCACTGTTGCTTTGCAGTATTTATGAAGTCTGGGTTTGTGATTCCTCCAGCTTTGCCCTTATTTCTTAGAATTGCTTTGGAGATTCTGTATCTTTTCTGGTTCCATATAAATTTTAAGTATTTTTTTCTTTTTAGTTCTGTGAAGAATATTGTTGGTACTTTGATTGGTGTTGCATTGAATCTGTAGAGTGGCTCTGGGAGTATGGCCATTTTCACAACATTAGTTCTCCTATCCAAGAACATGGATGGCTTTCCATTTTCTAAAGTTCTTTTTAATCTCTTTCTTGAGGGCTTTGTAGTTTTCTTTGTATTCGTCTTTCACCTCTTTGGTGAGGTTTGTTCCTAAGTGTTTTTTGTTGTTGTTGCTATTGTGAAGGGGCTTATTTTTGGTCTTTCTTTCCCTTTGGATTTATTATTGGTGTATAGGAATGCTACTAATTTGTGGATATTGATTTTATAACCTGCCACTTTGCTGAATTTATTTATTAGTTCTAAGAATCTTTGGGTGGAATTGTTTAGGTCTTCTATGCAGAGTATCATGTCATCTGCAAACAGGAAAATCTTTACTTCTTCCCTCCCAATGCATATTCCCTTTATTTCTTGCTCTTGTCTGATGGCTTGTGCCAAATTTTCACACACTATGTTGAATAGTAAGGGCGACAGTGGGCATCCTTGCCTTGTTCCTGAACTTAGTGTGAAAGCTTTCAGTCTTTCTCCATTTAGGATTATATTGGTTGAAGAGTTGTTATAAATATCTTGAATTATGTTGAGGTAGAGTCCCTCTATTTCTATTTTCTTCAGAGTCTTTATCATAAATGGGTGTAGAATTTTGTCAAATGTTTTTTTCTGCACTTACTGAGATAATCATATTATTTTTATCTTTGCATCTGTTAATGTGATCTATTACATTTATTGATTTGCATATGTTAGGCCATCCCTGCATATTTGAGACGAAATCCATGTGGTCATGGTGTATAATCTTCTTTATGATTTGCTGCATTCTGGAGCAAATTTGCTTCAAGGAGTTTATTGAGTATTTTTGCATCTACATTCATTAGGCATATTGGCCTACAGTTTTTGGTTTTGTTGTGTTGGGTCTTTGTGTGCTTTTGGAAATAGAGTTATGCTTGCCTCAAGTAATGATTTGGGCAATTTTCCTTCCTTTCCAGTTTCTTGAAAAAGTTAGATGAACACTGGTACTAAATCTTCCCTAATATTTTTTATAGAATTCTGCTGGGAGCCCACCATGTTCCAGGATTTTCTTATTTGGAAGTGTTTTTTTATTACTGCCTCAATTCATAGGTGGTTATCGGCCTCTTCAGATGTTTAATTTCTTCTTCATTCAGTTTTGTCAGTTTAGATAGGTTTAGGAACTCACTCATTTCTTTTGGATTTGTAAATTTGTAGGAATACAAAATTTCATAGTAACGTTTTATTATCCTTTAGATTTCCTTGTTATCTACTGTAATTTTGCCTTTTTCATCCCTGGCTGTATTGATGGTATTGATGGAGGTTTTCTCTTTCTTTTTTTTTTTTTTTTTTTTTGAGTTTAGCAAGGGGTTTATCAATCTTGTTTAACTTTTCAAAAAGTTAACTTTTTATTTCATTTATCATTTTTTAAAGTTTTTATTTCATTTCTTCTCTGATCTTTATAATTTCATTTCTTCTCTTAGGTTTGGGGTTGGCTTGTTCTTGTTTTTCTAGTGCCCTGAATTGTGAAGTTAGATTATTTATTTGGGCTTGCTCAGTTCTTTTTATGTGTGTATTTGTGGAAATGAATTTACCCCTCAACACTGCTTCCATTGTGTCCTGGAGGTTGTGTTGTGATGTGCTGCCATGTTGTTTGTCTCTGTGAACTTTTGTATTTCTTCCTTGATTTCTTCCAGTGTTTATTTAGAAGAGCACTGTCCAGTCTCCAGTGGTTTGAGTTGTATCTTTTGTTTGTGTTGTAATTGATTTCTAGTTTTATTCCACCAAGATCTGAGAGGGTACATGGGATTATATCAATTTTCTTATATCTGTTTAAGCTTGTTTTGTGGACTAGAATGTCCTATTTTGGAGAATGCTCCATGAGCAATTGAGAAAAATGTGTATTTTGCTTTTGTTGGATTAAAAATTCTGCATATATCTGTAAGAACCATTTCTTCTATGATGTAGTTCAGATCTACTATATCTTTATTGATTTTGTGTCTACTTTACCTGTCTTTCTTGGGATAGAGTGGTACTAAAGTTCCCTACTATTACAGCATTGGAGTTTATGTGTTTTTCAAAATCCAGTAGCTTTTATTTTATGCAGCTGGGTGCACCATTGCTTTGGGCATAAGTGTTTAAAATTGTCAGTTCCACTTGTTGGATTGCTCCCCTTACAAGAATAAAGTGACTTTGTCTTTTTTGACCAGTTTTGGCTTAAAGTCCATTTTGTCAGAAAACAGTATCACTACCACTGATTTTTTTTTTCCCATTTGAGTGGAATATAGCACTTTGGACTTTAATTTTGGATACGTGTTTATTTTCATGGTTTTTATCTCACTGTTGATTTAAATGATATTTTTTCTGGGTACAGGATTCTTGGTTCATAGTCACTATCTTTTAAGGCTTTGAGGACTTCACTCCAGGCTCTTTGGGCTCTTAGAATTTGTGTTGAGAAGTCTGCTGTTATCCTGATAGGTTTGTCTTGATATGTGACTTGCTCTTTTTCTCTTACAGCTTTTAGAAGTCTCTCTTTGCTTTGTATTTCAGTGAATTTTATTATAATATGTCTGGGGGAGCTTCTGCTTTGGTCATATCTAGTGGGTGTACAATATGTCTCTAACACTGTATGTCTATTTAGCTTTCTATATGTGGGAAGTTTTCTCTTATGACTTCAGTGAATAGATTCCTTAGACCTTTAATATTGATTTCCAATTTTTCTTGTATTCCTGCTATTCAGAGATTAAGTTTCTTTGAATCTTCTATAATACCTAGCATTCTATTTCCTTGTTAACATTGAATCATTTTATGGTTGTTTAACATCCTGGTTCACTATTACATTCTAAACTCCAAAATTCTCTCCTCATTTTGTGCCATTCTGTTCCTTATGCTTTCCATGGAGATTTTAATCTCTTGATGCTCTCCTTTCATTTTTTCCTATTTTTGAATTCTTTAATGAAATTGTCATTCTTGTCCTGAATTGATTTCTGCAGTTCTGCTAGTGTAGCATTTGTTTCTTCCTTAAGTTCTTTAGTTAAATATTTTTTGAATTCTTCAAGTATTTTGTGTAGTTTATTGTCTGAATCTGTCTTAAATTCTTCCAGTAGGATAATTACTTTTGTTTCAAAGTTGAGGAGTTTTGGATCTTTCTCTGGTTTTATCTGAGTCTTCCTTAATGGGTTGGAGGGGTTTTGTGACATCTTGACCCCATGTTTTCTCATCTTGCTGTTGAGCATTCCTTTGGTTTGCTATGGTTACTCTTTGAGCAATCTCTATTTTTTGATAGTCAAGACTGTTGTTTTTTGGCTGAGTATTATGCTGTCTGTGTCACTAAGGTAGGGTCCCTTATTATAGGACAACTAGTTCATTCTTTCCCATTTGATAGTTGCTACTAGGTCTGTCTTGGAGAGGTTTTCCTGCTGATGAAGCTGCCAGGCTTGGCACCCTCTTGCCTTCTGGCAGATTGTGCAGGGAATGGATGCTTCTGGGTGCCTTCAGTGATGGGTAGTGATTAGGCAACCTCTATGGGCTCTGAGGTACAGGCAGAGGTCTGGGCACAGCTATGTGGATGCCTTTGTCATGGTGCAGTGATGGGTGCTAAGTAGGCCCTGTTGTGTTGACGCCAAGGTGTAGGCCAGGTTCTGGGTGCAGCTATCTGCCTCTGTTATTGTATTAGTTTGGATTCCTTTCAAAAGAAAGAATTTACAGATCTTATCACAAAAAGGTCTATTAGGAAGGCTTGCAAGTCCAGTGATAGAGGTGGTCCAATATGGCTGCTCAGCCAAGCAGTAGATCTCCTGTTCGGGACTGCAGAACAGCTGGTGAGGTGAGAATCTGTTGTAGATCTTGGGTGAAGACCGAGGCCTGAAGATCAGTGACTGAAGAGCAGCAACAGGCAGACAGGCACAAGTTGAGACTGGAGCGAATCTGTGCTGAGGATCTGCGATATGTAGCAAGTCGATGTCCATAGACAATCGCGAAGGCAAGAGCGTTCCCAGAGGAAGAAGCTATAGCAATTGTCCTTCTTCCTCCCTTTTATACCGCTGGAGTTCCAGTTGGCCCTCCCATATCTGGGTGGGTGCTCTTTCTTCTCTCATTGGCCAGTTCACAGATGACTCACACTCTAATCCAGACCAGTTCTTGAGCCCTAGTCTAGGGTGGTTGACAAATCCTAATCCAGATGGATGTGTGGGTCCTAATTCCATCAAGTTGACATAATCCCATCAACAGACACAGCTATGCAGCTGTGATGGGTATAGCATAGGCCCAATTGCGCGGGCTCCAAGATGTGTGTAAGAGCCTTTGTGTGGCTTCCTAGATGCCTCTGGTGCACAGTATCAACGGATGGAAGTTAACTCAGCTGTGCAGACAGAGGTGCAGGTGGGAATCTGGGCTCAGTGTCTATATGATTCTTAACTATTGATAGTTAACAGTTCTTCTTATAGAGGGTATCGAAGTAGATGGAAAACAGACTGTAGTTAAAGGTTAGTGTTTAGGTATCAACCAAAAAACAGGGCAGTGCTTGTAAGGTAGTGGACAAACTGTTAGTACTCCTAGTCCAGACTGAAATTAACAGGGAAGAGCACTGTAAGAAAGATTCAGAAGAGTTGGGGAGAATTGAGAGTGAAGTGGGAAGAGGGTAGCTTCCAGATCTGTAGAATGCTTTAGAATATATGATTAAGAGAGTTAATAAAGGGAGGGATTTAGCAACTAACTTATATATAGAGAGAAAAAGCTAGAAGAAAAGGAGAAGAAAGGGAAAATAAAAAAGGGAAGGGAAAAACAAAGAGGAACACAAAAATACCAAAAAGGTTGATGAAAATTAGAAAAAAGGAAGAAAAAGAAAAGAAATAAGAGAGATAAAAATGAAAAGAAAAAAGAAAACAAAAATAATTACAAAACAAAACCCAAAAAAAGAGAAAAGAAAAATACAAAAAGAGAAAAAAGAAATTCAGGAAAAAGGAAAAGAAAGCTAACAAAAAGACAAAAGGAAAACTAAAAGGGAGAAGAAGAAAAAAGTAAAAGGATAATAAAAGAGAAGAAAAAGAAAAGGAAAAAACTTGATCAGTTGCAGGAAAGGGAAGAAGTTAAACTTAAGATAAACAAATTATAAATCCAAACACAACATCACAACTTCCCAGGCAGGAGCTGGCAGAGGGTGGCGAGACTAGATCCACGGCAAGCCATGGCAGCAGGTAGGACCTGGGCTTATGTCCACAGCTAGTGATGGCAATGGGTGGGGGACCCTGGCGCAGATCTGAGGCTAGAGGTGGCAGCAGACTATGGCTGCAGGCAGGAAGACCCCGCCCAGATCCACTGCTAGGGATGGCACTGCAGAAAACGATCATAGCAGGCAGGTGGGGAGCAAGGATCCAAATCACAGGCAAGCTATATTGGCAGTGGGCGGGGATACCTGGGTTCAGGCCGCAGTGGGTTAAGCCCGGCGAGAGATTCAGGCTTAGTCCTCAGCAAGTGAAGATGGTGGGCCTGGAGGCCCTGGCCTATATGGGAGGTCAGTACTGGCACTGGCAATGGGCTGTAAGACCTGGCTGTGACTCCTTCCCCTGTAAGCAATGGCATCAGGCTTCCACAATAAGCTATGGCTGCTGGCGGGTAAACCAGCCCTAGATCCCCTGGGAGCCATGGCTGTGGGTGGGGAGACACCAGCCCAAGTCCGTGGCACCTGATTGGCACCTAAGGGAGAGATTCGGGCCTAGCTCCTTGGCAAGAGACGACGGTGGGTGGGGAGCTCTGTGCCTACCTCCACAGCAAGCAGTAGCGGTAGACGGGGAGATAAAGTGCTGCTGGTGGTGAGTGGGAGTACCTGGGCTCAATCTGCAATGCTGAGGGTAGTGGGCGGTTAGACCCCGGCTTAGTCAGCAGCAAGTGAAGATGTTGGGCTTGGAGGCTCTGGCCTATATGTGCAGCAAGTTGGCGCTGGCAGTGGGCTGGAAGATCTGGCTGGGCCTACATCCTCTGCAAGCAATGGCAGTAGGGGGAGACATCCTGGCCTCTACAACAAGCTATCCATCACTTCCTTTATTAAGTGAGCTTGATGCTGAAGATTTGGTGATGCCATCTGATACATTATTTTTATTAACAATACTAAATTATCAAGCACTTATAAGCCAAGTATTTTAAGTATTCACGTGCATTATTTTATTCAGATCTCTGAACACTAAAGATTTACCCATTCTACGAATTAAAGGACTGAAAATATGGATCACATGGCATACCATTTTTATTAATTTGTTAATAATTATTCACTGAACTCATTTGTATCTAGGGTCTGCTGTATCTCAGGCTCTGGACTGGAGGCCTAAGAATGAGTAAGGCGTTGCCTTTCCCTTGGTAAAGTCATATCAGAACAAGAAAGGGACGCACGAGGAGAGAATGGCCAATGCTGTTTGAACATCTAGTCTGGGCTGCTCTGCCCAGTGCTTTTAGTTAGATCCCTCTATCTAATCTTCTATAACTGGTTAAGGCAGGTGTTTATACACTCATTTTATGGGTAATAAATCAGGTTCAGAGAGCACAAGTGATTTACCTAAAGTTATACAGCTAGCTTATGAAAGAACTAGGATTTATACCCAGTTTTCCCTGAGGGCAAAGTCATACTTTTTGAGAGATATGCTATTTTTTTTGAAGAAAAAAATGTTTATTAAGGCCCCAGAAGAGATGAAGTTAATGAAATGATCAACTCGGCTTAGCAGCAATCAGATAATTCACTAAAATAGTGGATCATCTTTGAGTTCCAGCAATCATGTTCTTGTTAGTTATCTAAGGACCCCAAAACATGTGAATGGGTTTGTTGGATTCCAGGGAGATGGTGATACATGCACTGGCATAAAGAAACCTGCCTTCCAGGGTTAACAGCCTTCAACAATGGTAAGCCCAGCTAGCAGTCAGAATGGGACCAAATGCCAGGAGAACGATTGGTATAACAGGGTGCTGCAGGGGCTCCTAAGGGAGATGAGGTGCACTTGGAAGGCCTGGCTAGCCAAGTCATATATAAGCTGTCCCACAGAGCCAGAGAACATAAAGGGCTAAACAGAGGATGGAGTTACTGCCCACTGCAGGCTGTCAGGAGCAGGTGAGGACAGAGACAAGGCAAGCTGTGTTGCGAAGTCAAGGATTTGAACCTGTAGCCTCTGAGCAGCGTTTCTCAAATTAGCTGTGGGGGAGCACGAGCTTTGCCTCGTCTGTTCCTTTATCACACAATGCTTCTATAAAATATGGGGGATCCTCCACATCCACGGGTTCCATTTTCACAGTCAACAAACTGTGAATAGAAACTGGTAAGAGCAAGAACATGGTGTCTGTACTGAGCATGTATAGGAATTTTCTTTGTCATTTTTCCCTAAAAATATAGTCTGACAACTGCACTGCATTCACTCTGTCAAGTACTACAAGACAGACGTCTTAGTTACTTTTTCATCACTGTGACTCAATGCACAGCATCCACAACTTAGGGAGGAAAAATTTATTTTAGCTCACAGTTTCAGAGGGCCACAGTCCATTCAGGGTGGGCTGCTGGTAATGGTGGGAGCACATGGCAGGGCTGGAGTGGAGGCAGGGGTGACCACTCCAGGACAAGAACCAGCTCACACCCCTCTAGGTCAAGTCCACGCCTCTGCCCCTTCCAGCCAGGCCCCACCCCATCACCCTGCACAGTATCCATAGGAACGTGAAGCTTTTGGGGTACACTCCAGGTCCAAACCATGACATCATATAGAGGTGGTTTAAAGTATACAGGATAATGCATGTATTTTGCATTCAAATACTGTACTGTTTTACAGAAGACACTTGAGCCTCCACGGATATTGGCACCCACAGAAGTCCTGGAACAAATCCTCTGTGGTAAGCAAGGGACAACTGTACAACAAAAGCAAAAGGCAAGTAAAGAAAAACAAAAACATAAAAATAGCACAAAGTTGTGATTGCTAGATTCAACAGACATAAAATTATTTAGTGAAACTGCTATTATTATACTTCCCTCATTGTGGAGATACAGGCACGTGTCACAGTCCACGTTTGAAAATCGCTGCTCTACAGCCTCGGCAAGCCTTGTGTCTGTGTTTACAAGGGTAAGACATATTCACCCACGGGACAAGAAGAAAGGACCAGGTAAGGAGAGCATTGAGAGCAGAGGCAGAGCTGTGTGCAACAGCTGCTGTGTTTGGTACTAACAGCCTGCTGGCCAGGTGGGCTGGTAGGTGGGAGGGCTGGCAGGCAGGCTGTGGTCTCGTGGATGCGGGGTTCTTGCTATGATGAGGGGGTAAGCAATAAGAATTGTTCTGGGTAGGTCCTGAGTCTCAAAAGCAAGGCTGGAATCACTTTTCTTTCTGAGTGCTGTAAAAAGTAGCCAGGTACTGTTCCACCTGTGTGAGTTGCACTACTTTTGCTTATTGATTACTAGCCTCAGCACATCTATTCCAAAAATGAGGAGGGAAGGAAGGAAGGAAGGAAGGAAGGAAGGAAGGAAGGAAGGAAGGATCTGAGGAAGGGAGGGAGGTAAGGAGGGAGGGAGAGAAAAGACTAGAACAGAAAAGAAAGGAAAGGAAAGGAAAAAGAAGGAGAGGTAAAACACGAGCCTTTGGTTAGATCAACACAGCAGACCCTTAGACAATATAGGTTTGAGCTGCATGGATTTTTTTAAAATTTTGCAACAATTTGAAAAAGGTTCATGAGGCCAGAAATAAATGAAATATGTAGTCAAGATATAGCAAATACTTTTTTAAAAAAGTTAGGTATGCCCTGAATGTAGAAAATCTACGTAGATAATAGTCTATTTTAGAATTTTACCATAAATGCACTCAAGCTTACCATAAAAAATTAAAATTTACCAAAATTTTTCCACACCATCACAGACCACACAGGGTGCCATGCACAGTCCAGAGTCGTACAAGAAGGCATAAAAGTGATAATGGCATACAATTTACTGTGGCTCATTCTGTACTACGGTAATAGCTGCATGGCCACTTTCTGTTGCTATGGCAGTGAGCTCAAGGTGCCGACTAGCCGCTTAAAATGCCACGTGGCACCAATCATCCCTGTAGGAGCAGTTTATCTCCCCAGTAAACTGCATGTACAAGTAAAAAGTTTTCTTTCCTGGTTCTTGAGTATTTTTCATCTTATATTACACATATACAAATCATGTGTTAATAGATTGTTTATGTATTGGTAAAGCTTCTGGTCAACTGTAGACTATTAGAAGTTGAGTTTTGAGGGAGTCAAAACTTACGTTGGGCCAGTGATGGTGGCAGATGCTTACAATTCCAGCCCTCTGAGAAGCTGAGGCAGGAGGATCATAAGTTCAAATCCACTTAGATAACTTAAGAGATCCTGCCCCAAAATAAAAAATAATAAATGGCTAGAGAAATACTAATAAGGGTCTTAGGTTCAACCTCCAGTGCTACAGAAACAAACAAACAAACAAACAAAAGTTGTGCTAGGAATTCAGACTATGCCCCAATTCCTTCATTGTTTAAAGCAAGGCTGGAGGGTTTGTGAATTTATGATCAAGCTCGGAAATGCAAGAGCTAAAGAACTTAAATTAGTAGGTGTTTCCAATACTGGTACTAAGCATTTGATGCAATCACTACCATTTAAGAAATATTTATCATCGTGAGTATATTACTAGCTCCTCAACAGTAAGAATAAAACCCTAAGTCTAGTAGACACAGCTTCCACTTCCAAGGCCTAGACCCAAATCATTATAACACTAGATTCTCAAATAAGGAAACTGAGGCTCAGTGCCGTGACACAGAGCAACCAAATTCACACTATGAAGCAAATGGCAGGTGCAGATTCTAAAGCACACCTGCCTGAGATCTGAAGCTGTGCTTCTCTCCTCTAGTTCAAGCGTTCCCTGCTCCAGCCCTGCTGCAGTACTGGAAGTGGGAGGCAGCAGACTGAGGGGAGATTTGAGGCAGAGGGCCTTAAGGAGCATGTGGAGGAACCAAGTGAAACCGGAAGGGAAGTGTGTGACATCACCAAGGCACTTTCCTCAGCTGAACCACCAAGGGATGAAAAGCAGTGACCAATAATAACCCTTTTTAGTTTTTGGTTGAAAAGGAAACACAAAATAATCCAAATGACTGTTAGGTAAACACTGAAATTAAAAAAAAAGCAGGAAGAGAAGAAGAGGAGGAGGAAGCTAAGAAGTTAAGATACTGGATTGTTTAAAAGTACCTGGTGACATAGGTTTGTAATTCTAGCGCTCTAGGAGGCTGAGGCAAGAGGATTCTAAGTTCAAGCCTAGCCTGGGCAAATTAGTGATTGAGCGAGAACCTGATTCAAAAGAAAAATAAAAATGGGCTGGGGATGTAGTTCAGTGTAAAGGCCCTGGGTTTAGTCCCTACTACCACAAATAATTAACAATAATAAATACAAGGTACCTAGCGGATCTGACATATGGAAGATCTGACCTAGTTTTGCAATTGCTACTAACCATTCAGTGATGGGGTACTCAGTGCCTTATCTATGTTAGACTATTCAATCTAATCTTCACAAAAACTGAGATTTAGGAAAAGCAAGTTTTCTTGAGTCCCAGAGCTAGGAAGAGGTGAAGTCAGAATTTGAACCCAAGTTCACTGTTATCTAGAACCCCAACTCTTAAGTTTATTGTTTTCAAGTGAAGGAGGGATTTAATGCTTTGCTAGAGAAGTGGAGGTAAGAATATCCTTGGAAGACAAGCAGGGCATGGTAGTCGTGGCTCTGAGTTTTTCTCCAGGCACCAAAAGAATGGAGGACCCAAAGTCCCTTCATGGCTTCTAATAAATTATCTGGGTGGACTAGGGCTGGATTTGTCATGCCAGTGGATGTTCTGTGCACTAAGCTCAGCCAGGCAGGGCCTCCTTAGGAGGTTGAGTGGGCTTCCCTCTCTAGCAGCAGGCCATAACACTCCATCAGTCTCCCTCCTATCTATGAGGTGGATACAAAATATTGGTTGAAATGAATGTGACAATGGCAATGTGCTGTGGTGTAGATAGTCACCTACAATGGAAATTATCCAGAACAAACTCAAAGCAAGAAAAAGGAACCGGGGCCAGATAAAGATCTGAAATGCAGCCTTTGTTTTCATCATGAAAGGGACCAGCACACTGAGGCAGCCACCAACACTTCAGTCCATTTCAACTACTATTCTGCAGGGCTTGATGCAAATGGCTACATCTGGGCTACGAAAATTGCCATCCTGACTTTATGGTAAATTTTTGATAATAGTCAACACTGGATCTTCTCAATGTTTCCATTCTGATGGGCTGAAAGATAGTAATAAAGTAAATTCAAAATAAATGAAACAATTACTGATTGTGACATTGTGATAAGCATCGGGGGGAGAAAATAAATGGGGCAATGAGTCAGAGAGGGATGGGAGAGAATCAGCTGGCCTCAGCAGGAAGCATGAGCATGTTCACACTGGGTACTTTATTAAAGACACAGTTTGCCATGCTACGGGTAAAATAAGATAAAGTACAAACTTATGGGGGAATCAGACGGTGGAGCTCCATTTCTATTCCTAGGCCTGAAGGGGCAAGGGAAGAACCTGGATCAGGAGGCAAGTGAGGACCCAAAGGGGACAGACCTTTGGAAGAGACATCAGCAACCAAGCTGATTAGCAGGAAGGAGTGGGAATAACAAATTAGACCAAACATCAGGCATGGGGTTCTTTCTTTTCCTGGGCGATCTCTGGGATACTCCACTTCCAGGAGGGATTTCTCTGGGAGAAGGCTCGACAAGGTCGGGCTGGGAAGATGGGAAGAAAAGGAAAAGCACAAGACTCCACCATCATCCCACACCACACACAGGCTCTCCAAGAGCAGTAGCTTTTGCAGTGCCCTTGGGACTTGGCACAAATGTAAAGGAGCTATTTGCAAACCAGGCCAACTTAGAGCGAATGAGCCCTGTCTTCCTTGTCAGGCTAGATAGAGTAGGATACTTTCTATCGAGAGATGACTTTGCACAAGCCACTTAAGTTCCAGGCCTCAGTTTACGCTTTTACCAAAAAAAGAGGGCATTGGGTGTAATGATTTATAGGTACTAGTTAATTCAGGCAATAAAAAAGTACAAGCATCTGAGTCAGGCAGCTGTGAGTTCAAACTTTTAATATTACACTGGTTGGCCGAAGTTAGGCACGTGCCAACTCTGGGTTTCAAGCTTCCATGTCTACTCATGAAATGATAATACCTATCTAGTCCAATCACACTATTAAAAGAATGTGTGTAAAAACCTTAGAATTCTGTGCATATTAGAAACACCGCACATGTTTATTCATGTCCTTCAAAGCTGTAAGAGTCCCAAGAGTGGGCTCTGAGGTCCACAGCAGGGGCTTGAAACCCACAGTCCATTGTCTGATCAGGAACTCGGCACCAAAACAAAGTTGAAAATATTGTCATCCTCAGTGGTTTTGCCAGAATCAAATGAAATAACACATATTAAGCAATGAGAACATCTTCCTTCAGCTGTAATATGGACAACTGTACACAGTATGTCAAAGAGCTTTCCAGTGTTATAGGCCGACTTTTAACAAACCCACCATAAACCAATTAAGGCAAGGTAAGGATCTTTATTAACGGCCGGACCGAACCTGCATCTCAGGGTGAGAATACAGAGAACGGCCCTGAGCCGGGACAGCAGAGGGTTGATATAGGGTTTTGGAAGGGGAGGTGACATACGTACAGCATTATTAGACAAAAACCAATCACAATTACATA